>JAZKJV010007944.1:0-547073 GCA_037367405.1 Ottelia alismoides | reverse complement strand
TGCTACGTTTTATTGTGTGTTATTTTTATCGAGAAAATTATTATTAGTGGAGTTTGAATCTTGATCTTTTAAGTGGAATGCATACTGCTCAACCATCAAAACATTGGAGTAGAATTTAAGTATATTTTATTTAGTTCTAGAAAACATGGACATCCAACACAAATTGCATGTTTGCAATGGTGATTATCTGGTCTGTGAGCGTGTGTGTACACAGACGCATCTTCATATATACTCTTGTTACACGCACATATATAAATATCTATAAATAATATAATATATATAGAGGAAAGGGAAGCTGCTCCATGGAGCAGCTACGCTGGCTGCTCCACGGGGCAGTTCCCCCCCTGTAACGACCTCGTTTCCTGGGCCGTCGGATCCTCCCATATCCGGATCTGGTTACTCAGCAATAATTTATTCAGCAATCACAACTAACATTCAGAAATATACTGCAAATAAAAATACTCGGAAGAAAGTATTTCAACACTTTTCCATTCACAAAATAAAGTTTAGAGGATACATTGTCCCACTATAACCATTACATGTACATCAGCTTGAAAGGAAAATATGCAAAAGATTACTAACTACCTTAAAGAGTAAAGCTACTGTGGCTGGCTGGATGTCTAGTATGTAAGCCGAATGAATTTTTAAAGTCCTTGCTATGGCTCACCGATACCTGTTGGGTTTTCCATAAATCATAGGATAAAAATTAGCGAATGCTAAGTAACGAAGAAGAGAAAAGCAAATAAATTGTGTAATTTTTTTTTCAAAACTTGATATCACAAAATTTCATTCCTTTTCATTAATTTAAGTCCTATTCTTTTCTATTCCACATCAGGGATTAGTCCAGGGGAACCCCACCATTCTTGGACTCCGAAGCTGTGGATGCTTCGGGATTGGAGATTGTGTTGATCTTGGTAAGCTTATGTCGCCGCACGTCGCCTCAACCAATCCTCCAATACTACCCTGACAATTTCCTTTTCTTTTATTAAACAGGGTCTCAACCCTCAGCCTGGAAAATCAAATGAGCACACCGTCCTCGAGGACTCGGTTGCTTAAAACCTCAGGCTAACATTTAATCATATAACCTAACGGCTTTAAATACATGTTATCGTGACCCAGCCGCTATTGAACCACTCGTGCCTCCACATGACACGACCACATCTTCCGTCGTTCCAACCCGAATATATTGGCTCCCGGTACCACGCGTTGCAAAACATTCAATTTGTGTGCACTTATCATAACAGGACAACCGTGTACCACCTAGGTAGGGAAATGCCAATACGGGTTCCTTCCGACAACCTACAGGTTGCATGCCCGTCCTGTAGTACTACTCCCAGTCATCCTTATCGTGACACATGATCCTTTTCAGGATCCAACTCAAATCACACCAATTCACATGATGTAATTCTTTCGTTAAGTCTTTGATTTGCATAAACCGCAATACTTGGTATCGACTCACATATATATTATTCATAACCATATGTATACTCCTATTTATGCCTATTTTAACTCCCAAACCCTAACTTTCAGAGCCAACGCATCAATTTGATGTGTAAATCTTATTTTAGTGGGAATTACAAAGCAATTCTTCAGACTTTTTCAAAAATAGCCAAAATTAGGGTTCTTCGTAGCAAAGAACACTAAATCAAGAATTTCAATAATTTCGTATGAAAACCCAACAGCAAAAAGAAGGATTTCGTTACCTAATCGAGCTCTCTCTCGTGTATGCAAGGCTTTATCGAGTTTCGTTTTTAGAAAGGCTAATTTAAGGCTCCTGAAAAGATCGAATTTCATTTTTCGTATCAAAACGCTAAGAACATGTTAAGAACGCGAAGAACGAACGAAGAACGCGAAGAACGCGAAGAACACGAAGAACATCAAGAACATATTTTCTCTTAAAATTTCGGCAGAGTTTCCCCTTATATCGGGATATATTTCTCGGAAAATTTCGGCAGAGTTTCCCCTTATATCGGGATATATTTCTCGGAAAATTTCTGCAGAGTTTCCCCTTATATCGGGACATATTTCTCGGAAAATTTTGGTAGAGTTTCCCCTTATATCGGGACATATTTCTCGGAAAATTTCGGCAGAGTTTCCTCTTATATTGGGACATATTTCAAAATAAAAACGAAAAGAGTTTCCTCTATAAAATCAATCGAGAGGAAAATAACAATGAAATTGAAAGAATATACTCAACAACAAGAGATGAAGAACCGGTAGACACCACACATCTTAGGTGAGTGAACGTGTGACGAATCACAGGGTCACTGACGTGCACAGCCGCCCGCACCTAAGTAGGGTATTACACAGATTTCTCCATCGAAATAACTATAAAAGCATAATACGAAGAATAGAAACATAAACGATGGAGAATCGGTAGACACCACGCGTCTTAGATGAGTGAACGTGTGACGAATCACAGGGTCACTGACGTGCATAGCCGCCCGCACCTAAGTAGGGTGTTACACAGATTTCTCCTCGAACCACAACAGGAAAACAAATCGGAAAGAAATATGAATCAAAAACAAAACTTGGAAGAACAAGAGTATGAAAGCCTAGCTTACGAAGCAACTAAGAGAGGATCATACCTTTCTTCTCCTCGTTCTCCCGGCAGCGCTTCGCTAGCGCTCCTCCCTCGCCTTCCACTCCTCCTCCCAACCTCTCGACCCTAGCCCTTGGGGTGGTGGTAGTGTAAGTTGTAGAGAATGAATGGGTAGGGGGGTCTATTTATAGGCCCCAGAAAACCACTAACCATGGTAGAAAACCATGGTTTAGACCTTAACCATGGTTTAGCGGCCCATGGTTTTGGCCCATGGTTTTAGCCAAAACTTATCCCAAACTTGGAGCTTAAGTTAGAACATTCTAGAGGATTCTAGATTCGCTAATGACGCTTAATTAACACTAATCGTGATTAACTTTCACTAATCGCGATTTAACTTTCGCGGCTTACGCATATCTTTTGTTAACTATTGATTAGTGTTTACTAATGATCATTAGCGGCTTTCAATTGTCATTAATTTCTTTAATCATGTTTAATTAGTCTTAATGACAGTCATTATGGATTAATGACATCTTAGCCTTCCTTACTTCTCTTTCTTCCGAAATTCATAACAAATCGAAACGAAGTCCGATTTACACGAAACAAATTCTGCCGGTTTCCTCTTTACGAGCCGGATCTTATTATATAGGATCCGAGATATGCCAAGTTCAAGGCTTTACAATTATAACAACCTTAAAGGAAGTCTCGTCCTCGAGACTAGAAATGCAGGCATAACATCCTTAAAGAGGATTGAAACCATAACAACCTTAAAGAGAATGAACGTCATGTCATTTAAAATGAACATATACATAATACATAATTTTATCATTCAAACAAGTACGGGTATTTCTCTCTCATTTCTGCCTCAGGTTCCCACGTGGCTTCTTCAAACTCTTGGTTCCGCCATAATATTTTAACTAGAGGCACCTCTTTGTTTCTCAACTTCTTGATATCCCTTTCAAGTATTTGCACGGGTATCTCTTGGTATGTCAAATCTGGCTCAACATGTAAATCATCATAACTTATCTTATGCTCTGGATCCCTATTGTACTTTCTCAGATTTGATACATGAAATACATCATGTATTGCTGAAAGATGTGGAGGAAGTGCAAGTCTATAGGCAACTTTTCCAATCCGTTGAATAATTTCAAAGGGACCCACGAACCTGGGTGCTAACTTCCCACGCAAGCCAAACCTCTGAACACCCTTCATAGGTGATACTTTGAGAAATACAAATTCACCTACCTCAAATTCAAGGTCTCTTCGCCTGGTATCACTATAACTTTTCTGACGACTCTGGGCAGTTAGTAGTCTTTTTCTAGCAAGTTCTACAGCTTCTCGTGTCTCCTGAAGTCTATCTGAATCATATTCCGACCTCTTGTCAACACAAAGGAGTTGTACACTTTCGTCCATATAGTGCTTCAAATGGTGCCATGCCAATACTTGTATGGTAACTATTATTGTAGGTGAATTCTACAAGAGGCAAATGTTTAATCCATGATCCCTTCCATTCTAAGGCACATGCTCGTAGCATATCCTCTAGTGTTTGAATCGTACGTTCTGACTGCCCATCTGTTTGTGGATGATATGCTGTACTCAAGCATAGTTGTGTACCTAAAGCTTTCATGAAGTTCTCCCAATAGTGTGAGGTGAATCGTGAATCTCGATCAGAAACTACTTCCTTCGGGATACCATGGAGGCGAATCACATGTGTAATATATAACTCAGCCAGCTGGTCTGGAGAGAAAGATAAGCTTATCGGAATGAAGTGTGCTACCTTTGTCAGACGATCTATTATAACCCAGATACTATCTTTACTACCAGTCGTCTGAGGTAAGCCAGTAACGAAATCCATGGAAATGCTTTCCCATTTCCATTCAGGTATAGGGAGGGGTTGCAATAATCCCGGTGGCTTTTGGTGTGAAGCCTTTACCTGCTGGCAAGTGAAACATGAATTCACAAACTCAGCAACATCTTTCTTCATTCCTGGCCACCAAAAGTATGAATGAAGATCCTTATACATCTTCGTAATTCCTGGATGAATAGATAATCTAGAACAATGAGCTTCTCGTAAGATGTCTTTCCTTAGTTCAAGTGTGTTTGGTACACAAACATGTGATGATTATACAGTAAACCATCTTGTATCTGGAATCCCTCTATCTCATTCTTCTCAAATTGTTGTTTTAAGTCTTTGAGGACTGGATCATCCTCCTGTCCTTTCTTTATTTTATCCCATATTTCTGGTTTGTATCGATGAGGAATAGTTATAGTATCAGCACTACTATCAAATGATTTCCATTCACTTAACGTTGATAGTAAACCCCAGAAGTGGATAGCACTCACTAACCCGAGTGAATAAGTTCTTCTGCTAAGGGCATCTACTACAACGTTCCCCTTACCAGGGTGGTAGGAGATAGTGCAATCATAGTCTTTCAGCAACTCTAGCCACCGTCTCTGTCTCATATTGAGTTCCTTCTGATCAAATAGATATTTCAAGCTTTTATGATCGGTGAAGATTTCAAAAGTAATACCATACAGGTAGTGTCTCTAAATCTTTAAAGCGAACACTACGGCAGCTAATTCAAGGTCATGTGTTGGGTAGTTCTTCTCATGTGTCCTGAGCTGTCGTGATGCATACGCAACTACCTTACCATGTTGCATAAGAACTGCCCCAAGTCCTTCTTTTGACGCGTCAGTGTACACTGTAAACCCTTCACTCCCGGAGAGTAGAGTAAGGATTGGTGCAGATGTTAGGCATTCTTTCAGTGTCTGAAAACTAGTTTCACATGTATCAGACCATAAGAATGGGACCTCCTTTTGAGTTAGTCTAGTCATTGGCAATGCTATCCGTGAAAAGTCCTTCACGAATCTTCTATTATATCCAGCTAAACCCAGAAAAGATCGTATTTTTGTGACAGTCTTCGAGCGTTCCCAACTAATCACCGCACTAACCTTTGTAGGATCAACTGATATACCTTCCCCAGAAATAACATGGCCTAAGAAAGATACTTCAGATAGCCAGAAGTCACATTTGCTATATTTAGCATACAGTTTGTTCTTCCTTAGAGTTTCAAGTGCCTTCCTGAGATGATGTTCATGCAGATACTTATCCTTTGAGTAAATAAGCACATCATCAATAAAGACTACTACAAAGTGATCTAAGAACTCCTTGAATACTCTATTCATGAGATCCATGAAGGCTGCTGGGGCATTTTTAGTCCAAAAGGCATAACTAAGAATTCATAATGCCCGTATCTAGTCCGAAAAGCTGTCTTGGGAATATCTGTATCTTTAATTTTCAACTGATGGTATCCAGATCTTAAATCAATCTTGGAATACACAGTTGAACCTTGTAACTGATCAAAGAGATCATCTATTCTTGGCAGAGGATACTTGTTCTTTATTGTCCTCTTGTTTAGTTGTCTATAGTCAATGCACAACCGCATCGAGCCATCCTTTTTCCTAACAAATAAGACAGGTGCACCCCATGGTGAAGTACTAGGACGAATGAATCCTTTATCTAACAGTTCTTGCAATTGTACCTTTAACTCTCGTAACTCAGTTGGCGCCATCCTATACGGAGGGATAGAGATAGGCTGAGTATCAGGTATGAGAGAGATTTCAAATTCAATCTCTCGCTCAGGTGGTAATCCAGGTAGTTCCTCTGGAAATACATCAGTAAACTCGCACACTATAGGCACATCTTCTATCATTCTTTCTGACCCTGATGTAGTGGATACATAAGCTAAATAACCTTGGCACCCTTGCTCTAACAACTGTTGTGCCTTCAATGTAGAGATATATTTGATATTATCATTGGATGTCTTTCCAATGAACTGGAACTCTATCGAGTTAGGAAGGTGGAATGTTACTGTCTTCTGGAAACAGACAAGACATGCATGATGCCTTTCTAACCAATCCATTCCTAGTATAAGATCAAAATAATTCAATTCGATAAGTAGCCGATAAGCATGTGACTGATGTCCTGTAATTTGTCACACACAGTTGTCTAAGATCTTCTTGAATTATAATTGACCTCATGGTTTCTTACGATAGGAATCAAACATTCTTCTCTTCTTCTTGTTTGTTTTGGCGTGCCTACGAAGTGCCTCATCCATTACTCCTCCAAATGGAATAGGAGCAACCAAATTCTATGGACCGATGGTATCTAGAGTCTTTCTTATGAGGATGAATAGAACCCTTAACTCAATCATCCGCGGGTCTGGAAGACTTTGATCTCTCATAGTGGCATTGAGTCCTCACTCTAATGCTTATTACCTTTGCCCCATGTCTTGGAGCATTGCCATCATAGCCGCTAATTGTCTAGACACGTCTTGGTCTGCCATGATCTTGGGATGAGTCAAGGTCAAAGGTCAGTTCCTATATGTCTTAGCATGATGTACATAGGGGACAATGACTTGTGAATGGTACTACAATCAGTTATTAAGATCAAAGGATCTTAATACAACCTTAGTTTTCTGAACACCGCTCATAGTTGATAATTACTAAATAAATTACTGGAGTAACCTTCCTCTGATACCAATCTGTAACGACCCCGTTTCCTAGGCCGTCGGATCCTCCTATATCCGGATCTGGTTACTCAGCAATAATTTATTCAGCAATCACAACTAACATTCAGAAATATACTGCAAATAAAAATACTCGGAAGAAAGTATTTCAACACTTTGCCATTCACAAAATAAAGTTTAGAGGATACATTGTCCCACCATAACCATTACATGTACATCAGCTTGAAAGGAAAATATGCAAAAGATTACTAACTACCTTAAAGAGTAAAGCTACTGTGGCTGGCTGGATGTCTAGTATGTAAGCCGAATGAATTTTTAAAGTCCTTGCTATGGCTCACCGATACCTGTTGGGTTTTACATAAATCATAGGATAAAAATTAGCGAATGCTAAGTAACGAAGAAGAGAAAAGCAAATAAATTGTGTAAATTTTTTTCAAAACTTGATACCACAAAATTTCATTCCTTTTCATTAATTTAAGTCCTCTTTTCTATTCCACATCATGGATTAGTCCAGGGGAACCCCACCATTCTTGGACTCCGAAGCTGTGGATGCTTCGGGATTGGAGATTGTGTTGATCTTGGTAAGCTTATGCCGCCGCACGTCGCCTCAACCAATCCTCCAATACTACCCTGACAATTTCCTTTTCTTTTATTAAACAGGGTCTCAACCCTCAGCCTGGAAAATCAAATGAGCACACCGTCCTCGAGGACTCGGTTGCTTAAAACCTCAGGCTAACATTTAATCATATAACCTAGCGGCTTTAAATACATGTTATCGTGACCCAGCCGCTATTGAACCACTCGTGCCTCCACATGACACGACCACATCTTCCGTCGTTCCAACCCGAATATATTGGCTCCCGGTACCACGCGTTGCAAAACATTCAATTTGTGCGCACTTATCATAACAGGGCAACCGTGTACCATCTAGGTAGGGAAATACCAATACGGGTTCCTTCCGACAATCTACAGGTTGCATACCCGACCTGTAGTACTACTCCCAGTCATCCTTATCGTGACACATGATCTTTTTCAGGATCCAACTCAAATCACACCAATTCACATGATGTAATTCTTTCGTTAAGTCTTTGATTTGCATAAACCGCAATACTTGGTATCGACTCACATATATATTATTCATAACCATATGTATACTCCTATTTATGCCTATTTTAACTCCCAAACCCTAACTTTCAGAGCCAACGCATCAATTTGATGTGTAAATCTTATTTTAGTGGGAATTACAAAGCAATTCTTCAGACTTTTTCAAAAATAGCCAAAATTAGGGTTCTTCGTAGCAAAGAACACTAAATCAAGAATTTCAATAATTTCGTATGAAAACCCAACAGCAAAAAGAAGGATTTCGTTACCTAATCGAGCTCTCTCTCGTGTATGCAAGGCTTTATCGAGTTTCGTTTTTAGAAAGGCTAATTTAAGGCTCCTGAAAAGATCGAATTTCATTTTTCGTATCAAAACGCTAAGAACATGTTAAGAACGCGAAGAACGAACGAAGAACGCGAAGAACGCGAAGAACACGAAGAACGTCAAGAACATATTTTCTCTTAAAATTTCGGCAGAGTTTCCCCTTATATCGGGATATATTTCTCGGAAAATTTCGGCAGAGTTTCCCCTTATATCGGGATATATTTCTCGGAAAATTTCTGCAGAGTTTCCCCTTATATCGGGACATATTTCTCGGAAAATTTCGGCAGAGTTTCCCCTTATATCGGGACATATTTCTCGGAAAATTTCGGCAGAGTTTACCCTTATATTGGGACATATGTCAAAATAAAAATGAAAAGAGTTTCCTCTATAAAATCAATCGAGAGGAAAATAACAATGAAACTGAAAGAATATACTCAACAACAAGAGATGAAGAACCGGTAGACACCACACATCTTAGGTGAGTGAACGTGTGACGAATCACAGGGTCACTGACGTGCACAGCCGCCCGCACCTAAGTAGGGTATTACACAGATTTCTCCATCGAAATAACTATAAAAGTATAATACGAAGAATAGAAACATAAACGATGGAGAATCGGTAGACACCACGCGTCTTAGATGAGTGAACGTGTGACGAATCACAGGGTCACTGACGTGCATAGCCGCCAGCACCTAAGTAGGGTGTTACACAGATTTCTCCTCGAACCACAACAGGAAAACGAATCGGAAAGAAATATGAATCAAAAACAAAACTTGGAAGAACAAGAGTATGAAAGCCTAGCTTACGAAGCAACTAAGAGAGGATCATACCTTTCTTCTCCTCGTTCTCCCGGCAGCGCTTCGCTAGCGCTCCTCCCTCGCCTCCCACTCCTCCTCCCAACCTCTCGACCCTAGCCCTTGGGGTGGTGGTAGTGTAAGTTGTAGAGAATGAATGGGTAGGGGGGTCTATTTATAGGCCCCAGAAAACCACTAACCATGGTAGAAAACCATGGTTTAGACCTTAACCATGGTTTAGCGGCACATGGTTTTGGCCCATGGTTTTAGCCAAAACTTATCCCAAACTTGGAGCTTAAGTTAGAACATTCTAGAGGATTCTAGATTCGCTAATGACGCTTAATTAACACTAATCGTGATTAACTTTCACTAATCGCGATTTAACTTTCGCGGCTTACGTATATCTTTTGTTAACTATTGATTAGTGTTTACTAATGATCATTAGCGGCTTTCAATCGTCATTAATTTCTTTAATCATGTTTAATTAGTCTTAATGACAGTCATTATGGATTAATGACATCTTAGCCTTCCTTACTTCTCTTTCTTCCGAAATTCATAACAAATCGAAACGAAGTCCGATTCACACGAAACAAATTCTGTCGGTTTCCTCTTTACGAGCCGTATCTTATTATATAGGATCCGAGATATGCCAAGTTCAAGGCTTTACACCCCCCCTCGCTTTTTTATTTTTTTTGAAATTTTTTTTATGTATGTTCATCTACATATCCATCCTACATGTCATTCAAATTTCGTGAGAAACCGAGACTCCTATACCCTCCATCTAGAACATGTAATTTTTAATAGTCTGGAATTTGCTGTAAAGTACCTATTCTAGATGGAGGGCATAGGAGTCTCCGTTTCTCACGAAATTTGAATGACATGTAGGAGGGATATATAAATGAACATACATAAAAAAATTCAAAAAAAAATAAAAAAGAGGGGGGAAACTGCCCCGTGGAGCAGCCAGCTTAGCTGCTCCATGGAGCAACTTCCCCGTCCTCATATATATATATATATATATATATATATGGGGTAAAATGGGGCTGCCCCCAGGGAGTAGCCAACTTGGCTACTCCCACCCCTATTTTCCCACATTTTTTTATTTTTTTGGAAAATAAAAATTTGTATATTCATCATTATATCCCTCTCACGTTCTATTAAAATTTCGTCAGAAACAGAGACTCCTAAGCCCTCCATCCAGACGTCATTTTTTTAACGGTCGCAGGATTTTTTAAATCGACCATGTTTGGATGGAGGCCGTAGGAGTCTCTGTTTCTGACGAAATTTTAATAGAATGTGAGAGGGATATAATGATGAATATACAAATTTTTATTTTCCAAAAAAATAAAAAAATGAGGGAAAAATAGGGGTGGGAGTAGCCAAGTTGGCTACTCCCTGGGGGCAGCCCCATTTACCTCTATATATATATATAGAGGTAAATGGGGCTGCCCCCAGGGAGTAGCCAACTTGGCTACTCCCACCCCTATTTTTCCCTCATTTTGTTATTTTTTTGGAAAATAAAAATTTTTGTATTCATCATTATATCCCTCTCACATTCTATTAAAATTTCGTCAGAAACAGAGACTCCTAAGGCCTCCATCCAAACATGGTCGATTTAAAAAATCCTGCGACCGTTAAAAAAATGACGTCTGGATGGAGGGCTTACGAGTCTCTATTTCTGACGAAATTTTAATAGAATGTGAGAGGGATATAATGATGAATATAAAACTTTTAATTTTCCAAAAAAATCAAAAAATTAGGGGAAAATAGGGGTGGGAGTAGCCAAGTTGGCTACTCCCTGGGGGCAGCCCCATTTTACCCATATATATATATATATATATATATAGATATATATATATATAGATATATAGATATATAGATATATAGATATAGGATATATTTCCAATGAGGTGCACCTTTCCTGTATGCATGGAAAGCCACATCAATTTAAGCATTTATTCTATTTATTTTACACAATCTAACTCCATAAATTTATTATTAAATATTAACATAATATGTATATCATGAAAGATTTATGAAAATATTAATATATTTGACATTAAATGTTTGTTACAATATGGATGATATATTTTACATAACTGTATGATCATCATTATTTTACAATATGCAGTTTAAATTTACAATATTGTTACGTAATTTACAAATTTGGTAGTGGCTTTCTGAATTTCAGGAAAGACTCACCTCATTAGAAGGGCTCCCTATATATATATATATATATATGGATAAAATGGGGCTGCTTCCTTAGGGATAGCTAACTTAGCTTCTTCCGTGCCATTTCGCTTGTTTTTTTATTTTTAAAAAATTTATTCTGTGGATTTTCGATAATATATTTATATATTATGTCATTCAAATTTTGTGTGAAATAGAGATTCCTACGGCCTCCATCTAGAAGGGTTGTTTTTAGCAATTATGTTACCGTTAAAAAATGACTATCTGGATGGAGGATGTAGGAGTCTATGAAATGGGCAAAATGGTGTGGGGGCGTCCCATTGATCTCTCTCTATATGTAATAGTTAATTTATGATTTGAATGCCTCATTTAGGTTGGTGTCTACAGATTGCTTCTTTTGTTTGGTTAATTTAGTCACATCCGGTTATCTTAGATGTTGCATTTGTGTTTTGTATTGTTAAACTTCCTTACATTTCAATTTATTTCCAATTTTTACATTGTTGTTCACTAAAGAAAAATGATTTGTGGTCACAGTATGTGGCTACGGAAACTTGTGATCACGATAATTTCGTGGCTATTAGTTTCTCGTAACTACATTTCATAGTCAAAGTCTTCATACAAGAGTTGTGGTCATGATAAGTTCTATGGTCACTTGTAGTAGCCACGGCATATTTGTGGTTAGATAACTCTCGCAACGAGACTTGTAGCTACGACTACTGGCCACGACGTGTTGTGGCTAGAGCTCAATTCTGTAGCCACAGACCCTATATCCGTGGGCATAATTCTGTAACCACAACTTGTTTTTCTTGTAGTGGTTGTCAGTATCGATATCATATTATCAACCCTTGGTTCCAAATTCTTGCGATGCTACTCGCACGGGCATACATTCAACTTGACTTCCAGACTCCTGTGGAGTCTTAACAATCTTGCTATTATTTCATCATATATACTACAGTTCTGCATGATTAGTATCATATAATTTGTATAAATAGGAACTCACGTTGAACATGAAGCTCAAGTTTGAGTTTGACTAGTCTTGTCGTTGATCATTTGTGATAATTAATTATTGCATTATTTTAGTTTATGCTTCCGCACATGTGAAATTTATACAAATTCCAGTCAATAAAACTTTTTATGTAACTCCCTAGCAATGTGTAGATCAATCACGAGGATGAAATTCCACGGGCATCATGTTGTCGATGTCTCTCTTGTTTATTGGGTCCTTTGTGCTTTTTTTGTTAGAAACTCGTGTTCGTTGATGTTGTTTACACTAGCATCTTGTATGATTTATATGTACTCCTCTTTGTGACATGTCTACAATCTAAGGCAATTAGAAACATTGTTTCTTTTAAGGCATAACTTAAATTTATCTTGAGGTATGGGCACGTACTCCCATGATAATATCAAAATTGACTTAGGCCATGATTGGATGCGGAGTAACATCCATTCATCTTGAGATATAGGTACGTAATCTTATGATAAGATCCATTAACTTAATAAAACAAATACGAGTGATATGCTCATGGTATCTTTTCGGTATTGTATTTTGAGTTTGGACTATATCAAGCTTTCGACAACATCTTGTTATGATTACAAAATAACATAGTGCATAGCTGTTGAAGAATTTGGTAATTCACTAAAAATTAATAGAAAAAGGTATTGTGTGGAAGCTTTGAATAGGGTAAACAAGACTTAAACAAAATAATTGCCTTATTGCAGAGAAGCAACTTCATGTTACTGAGAAATTCATTTGCCTTATTTGCATTAAATAAGGTCTGAATTTAGTTGAGCCGCATTTGTTATCATTAATAAATGAAAGAATTTCCTTTCATATATACCATCTGGAGCTAAAAGTTAACATATTTTTCATTTAAAAAAGATATGGAAATGTCTCCAATTGGTTATGTATGTGAATCCAAACATGGGTAACTAGATCTTAGTGACCTTAGCTTAATCAAGTACAGATCACAAATTGAATCCTTTGATCACTGGAAATAATGATGTAAAACATCTTAGATAATAGACCCATCTAATTATCTCCTTATAAAATTCACATGTTATATATGTAACGTGTTTATAATTTGACATTTTTCCATCCGGATGCTTGATGTTAGTGAATTATTTGTTATGATTTCTAGAAAAAAAGTATCACTTAATTATCATTCAGTGTAATATTTTCATCAGGATTACGATAAAACAAAAGATATATAAAACTGCCCATGTTTAAATCCTTGCATGCTGTAGAGAGACAAAGGACAATAATCAACGCAAGTGCTTGATGATTCTTAAGGATAATAACCAACGCATGTGGTTGATGATTCCAAAAACATTCATTGATTATTTATACAACAATATAATGAAAATTTTACACAAAAAGAAGCCATTCAGGCCAGGAAAGTCTTCCCTTTTTTTAACTGGGCATGGTCATCATTAGATTCATTTGAGAACTAGCATAGTTATAGTGATGACACATGGCAAAGAAGGAACTTAATACTATTGCAACTTCACGGATTAAAGACTTTAACATCGCCACTTATAAAGACGACCATCATCTTGTAAAAACATCTTTAGAAAAAACATCGTGATAAAAATCAAGATTTATGGTGCAGAAAACAATGGATTCCATATATAATATCCATGGACAATTCAAATCAAATATCAACTAAAATGGATTGATGCAACTAAATAATGATTAATAAATCAAAGCAAGAAAAGAGAAGCTCCCATTAACAACAATTTACACAACCATATAAATGCCCAGACATTAGAAGATGATATAAAAATGCTAAAGCAATAAAATACATCAAAAGAGAAACACAGTTGAACGTAATCCAAAAGATCACAATGGTAAAATTCGGCAAAGGAGTTATAAATACTACAAATCCCTAATACAATGAAAACAAACATTATTTTGCATGCACTTTATCCTTGACACAATGAAAACAAACATATTAAAGAATGGAAACATGAGTTGTTCCAGTATCCCATCCACCCAACAGAAAGACTACTTGAAATATCGAAGAAAATTCGATCATCAAATAGTGCACAAAAGACCCAAAGTTTTTATACAAAAATTTTAGAGCAAAAAAGGCCCATTTCAGATGCAAAGAGTTACAGCTAATCATTGAAGCGAATTTGAAAAAGAATGTTGTAATATATGTTGAATCACAATGATGAGCGTCTCGCCAACTAGGGTTAGGAAATATGATAATAACAAGGTCGTAGTGACCCTAATTGACGAGACGAGCTCAACAAGAATAGAGAAACTACTTAAATCAAATAAATCAATCAAAGCACTCAAAATTGTAAGCGAACTTCGCTATTTATTTTTACCTGGATAGCAATCAGGGTCGAACACAAGGAGCACAGAAATATACGAAGTAGTCGGATTTCAAAAAATATTTTTTAATTGTTTTAATTTTGCATTTTTTTTATAATTTTTAATGAATGACAGAATCAAGCAATGAAGGAAATAAGGCGCACACAACTGTTTTTTATTTTTCTTTATTGCTAAAAATGCTCATAAAATTTAAATAAAAATATTTTTGGATTTTAATACTTTGAAGTATTTTTGATAATTTCTAAGGGCTTTTTAATGTTATTTTTGATTTTATAAAAATCAAATAAAGGAAACAAAGGTAAATAGTGCACAAGCAGGACAATATTGCAATTTAAAAATACTTAAAATGCCTTAAAGTCCTGGAGACCAATTTTATAAAAAAACTAGATGAAAAGAGCTATCAATAGGAACGAAAATGACATTTTTTATTTTTATTAAAATTTTATATAATTTCTATAAGTTTTTAGGTCCTTTTTGATTTTTAGGATTTTATGAGGGTTTTCAAATCAAAATTGCTATTGAAAACAAAGCATATAAAAACACATACTCGTTAATTTTTTTGGAATTTTTAATATGATTTTTCAAATTTTTATGTATTTTCCAAAAAAGACAGTACACTTTTTAGGGGTTTTTTAGTTTTAGAAAATATTAAATGCAACTAAATCAATTCACAAAAATCATAATAAAAATTACGTGTTAGCAGAAGCTAACAGTAATATTTATAAAATTTTTGAAATTAATTTGGTATTTATTTATTTAACTTAGAGACAAACAATTTGCAGGGACCTACTTGCAAGTAAAGTAACCTTTGGGCGAAACAGTAACACGCGAGGAAAGCTTAGGTCTAAAGTTGCAAAACATCCCGTTAATTCGCGCACGTGCTCAATAAACCACGCATGGGGTATAAGTGAAAATATCAAAAACTTGCCATATAAATCATAATAGATACAAAAGCATAGGGCACGAAATGCAAATATCCCAGAAAAGCACGTGTAACGACACATGAGTTCACAAAGACTGACTAAAATGTAAATACTGAAAAGAATAAGGGTCTAACTGCAAAATATCCAAAGTATTTTAAATTATGACAAATAGTTACAATACTAACTAGAAAACACAAAAACAGAGAGGGGTCTAAGTGAAGTTTACCCCTTATTAAGGTGTGATCCAACGGTATAAGGCTATCTACTTATGATGGATGACTGAGATGTGTGGTACCCCTTCGACGATGGATGGCGGTGAAACAATCCTCAGAAGGATCCAATGATCAACGGCCTCCGGATGGTGGGCTGCTAGGATTAGACCTGGAAGAGGCCCCGATCCGATGGTTGGGACGCTATCTGGACGAACTGAGATTGAACTCGCCTCCAATGAGTTTCAATCGATGATAAAGCATTGGTTCGGTGTCATGGCAAGCTGCTCAGATGGGGGAAACATCGTTGGGATCCATCCACTGCTGATGGTGGGCTCAGAAGGGACTAGGACCAAGGAGAAGGTCATGGCGAGGCACGACGGTTCTGGAGCTACCTGGGCGTGTCTTTGGCCTCCAGATGAGGCATGTTAGTGCTTCTACCCTGCAGGAAAGAGGTGGTGCTCGGAGAGGTAGCTCAAGCAAGGGTTAGAGTACTACTAATATCGAGAACATATGGTGGATGGTGAATGGGTCAGGTCTCAGTGATGTGGGGGATTCAACCTACAGCTTGACTCCAATCCGGTGATTAGAGTCAAGAGGGGGCTTGTGGAGCGTACGGAGAAGCGGAGGGATGTTGGAGCGAAGTGTGTGAAGGTCGGAACGTGACGAAATAGGGGATGCGAGGGTGATCGGAGTTACTCTATACATTGGATGAAAGGTCAGTTCGAATGGGAAATAGAAGGGGAAATGGAGTACCTAGAGATCATCGGAGTTGCCAGTGACTGGTGGACGTCATTGACAAGCGATCCGAACGACTAAGGTAAAGGTACTAAATAGGTCGTTGCGACCTCGGTCACTCAGATGCACTTGATCAAGAAAAATGAACCACTAATATCAATAAAATCAGATAAAACCAAAATAGCGGTCCTGCTATTGGATTAACCTGATATAGCGACCAGGGTCGAACTCAAGGAGCACGGATTGACCTCTCGGCCTACGAAGTAGTAAAAAGGAATAAAACAAAAGAACAAAGTATTTTTAGTGGTTTTTAAATATTTTTATATTTTTTTGGATTTTGAATGGATTGAGAAAATAAGAAAAACAAAGAAAAGCACACTTCACCAAATTATTAAATGCACTAAAAGTCAACCAAAAATTCAAACAAAAATGTTTTTATGTGTTTTATATTTTTTTGTGTTTTTGGTGAATTTTTGAGAATTTTCTGAGGTCTATTTAATTTTCTAAAAATCAAACAGTAGCTAAAAGAGATGGTACTGTCCAGCCGAGCCAAAAATCCCTAGATAAAATATCTAAGAGCTTCAAAATGGTCGGGAGGTAATTTTCCTGTAAAGAAGATAAAATGAGGAAAATTTAGGCACCAATTTTATTGTTTTTGGATTTTTAATTTATTTACTAGAATTTTTATAGGTTTTTAGTTTTTTAGTGATTTTCAATAATGAAAAATAGCCAAAATTGGCTAGAAAATCAAACTAAGTAAAAAAAATAGTAACTAATTTTGGTGGAATTTTTAAGTGAGTTTTAATATTTTTTATGATTTTTCAAGTTAGACAGTAGCAAAAATGAAGGTTTTTGAATTTTTTAAAATATCAAATGGAATCAAAAATGTCCTCAAAAATCCACAAAAATTTTACACCATGGCAGGAGCCATGTGTCCAATTTTCGTTGGATTTGGAGGTAATTTGCTATTTTATTCAAAAATAAAGAGAGGGTACAGTGCACAGGGACCAAAGTGCAAATACCCAAAGTTCTGGGGGGTCTGGTGCAAAATACCCAGCAAAACATGCGCCACGCGCGTGCCTGGGGCACTCAGGGACCCAAATGTAAGAAAAATAAGTTCCGAGGGCTTATTGGTAACAAGTACCAGAAGTCCAAGGGCTTATCTGCAAATAACCCAAAATGTAACGCACGTGTGGAAATAAATCACGCACAGGGGTATAAATGCAAATAAGTAAAAGATTTCATTCATTCAATAACATCCAGAACTACAGGGGTCTCTATTGCAAATAAACCAAAATATCACGTGTCGATGCGCGTGTCCACAACTGGCAGGGGTATAAATGCGAATAAAGTAAAGCACAGGGTCCAATATGCAAATAACCCTAAAACTAAACAACTGACTTTAATATGTACAGGACTAAAACGAAATAAAAGTAAAGACAGGGCCTAAGGGTAAATTACCCTTTATTATGCGGAGGGGCTGGATGGCTGCCACGTGGCTGATCGAACGGTCGAGGGTAGGTGGCACTCCAGCGCTGGTGTCCTCGGGCTGATCCAACGGTAACGGCCGAGCCACGTGTTGATCTAACGGCTGGGATCAGACTCCTCAGATCTGACGTCAAAGGGGGGCTCCAGGAACGAACGGTCCGGATGGCGCCTGGAGCAGGAGGCTGATCCGACGGCGATGGAGGATGCTGGAAGAACAGGTGCCCGGCGAGACTCGCCGGGCTCGGGCGTGCGCTATGCTCCTCCTTGGAGCACTCTGATGGTCGGAGAAGAAAGCTGGAGTGCTCCTGCGTCTGCTGCGATACTCCGATGATCGAGCCGAGCTCCGAGGAACTCGGGCGAGGTCGGCGGAGCTGGGCCTCCTGGCCTGAATGACCGAAGCCCTCAGATAGGCTCGGTAGCACCTGCAAAATAGCTCAAGAGACTCGCGGGTTGAGGGCAAACTGCCTCGACCCGGTTAAGCAAAATGGGGGTGAACGGTGGGTCGAAGCGGCGAGCTCCGGCGAAGGTGGTAGACGGAGGAGCTCGGTTCCCAGCTCCTGTGCGAGCTGGGTTGGCTGGAGGGGTGAAGAAGGTGCGCGGGGAGATGGCGAAGGCGATGGTCGGTTCTGATGATCGAGCGGAGTGAAGGGATGGTCGGAATCGAAGATATGCAGCGGCGACGCTATTTGGGCGTAAACGGAAATTAAAGGAAAAGGCGGAGCTAAATGGGTACCTGGGTGAACGGAGAGACTGGGGAGGAGCTGCTGAAGCTCCTGGTCGTCGCCTCAAGGATCGTCTCGCTCCGAGGCTCGGAGCTCACGCTGGTGGCGGAGCTGCGGCGGCTGTGCTCGCCGGATCGATGGTTCCTCCTTCTTTCCTCGCTTCAACAGGTGGAGGCGCAAGCTGTCACTCTCGCGGTCTCTATGGAGCTCACAGGAGAAGAAGGCGAATGGCCAAAGATGAGCAATCGAGTGGCGGAGCTGCAGCTATATACGGCTAGGGGTCCGAGAAAGATGGGTCCGGGCAAGCTCAGGAGCGCGCGGATCCCGAGGGAGCGGCTCCGGCGAGGATGTCAGATGAACGATTAAGGATTCGGACCCGGGGTTTAGGGAAATGGGTGTCGGATCAAGCGGATATAATTTTGAGAAATCGGGTCGGGCGCTTGCATCCGCAGAAGGTGGTCCTGGGGGGGGGGGGGGGTAGTTGACCGGGCGGTCAACATCCCCAGGACCCAATGGAAATCGGCCACGTGGCTGGATCTTAAAATGAAGAATAAAGGTAGCTAGGGGCCGAATTTGCAAAAACTCAAAACACAAAATATTTTTATTTTATTTTTTTCTATTTTTTAGTGATTTTTAATTAATTTTTGGAAATAAAAATAAGCTATATACATAGTATGTACTATATAGGTATATGTACACAATTAGGGTTTTTGATTTTTGATTTTTAAATTATTATTTTTGTATAATTTTATCCCTATTTTATATTTTATTTATTTATATTATAAAATAAGGAATAAAAGGGTGTTTTTATTTTATTTTTATTATTTATATACATAGGTAAAATAAATACATATATACATTTATATACATGGTATGTGTACAATGTCTTTTTGTATTTTTAATTTTGCTGTTTTTATTTTGTTTTGATTTTAATTGTTTTTATTTTATTTATTTACAATATATAATATAGTTTATTTACAAAAATTATAAAAGTTAATTTTGTATATTTACAAGGCTAAATAAATAGGTATGTGAGTCTATGTACAAAGTGACTATACAAGAAATGTTTTTGTTTTCTTTTTAATTTTTAAATTTTTCTTTTGATTTTATATTTATAAATATATACAAGTATTTACAAGCATAATTTTGGTGAGGAAAATATTTTTATTTATTTACATAAATATGTACACACATGAGCCCCTATCTCCCTCTACTTGCTTTTATGCGGTCAGGCCCATGCTGAGCCCTCCCTTGGGCTAGGTTGCTCAATATTTATTCTAAATATTTCCCTCTTTTTCTTTTTAATCTTTATTCTTTTATTTTTGCACAAAAACATGCTAATTATAGGTTTTTACACAATGCATGCTTTTGGTAATTATTTGTATTTACACACATCTACATGCATTTGCAAAGGTTTTTGTAGCTAAAATATAAGAATAAAGAGTGATGAATGGGTATTCATCAGTCATCCACGAGAGTTATAGCCTCGATGGCCGACGTTGTCAGAGGTTGTGCTCCTCACAGTAGATCCAAGAAGGACCTCGTCGGACCTAGGGGCTCTCACGCTCCAAAAGGTGCTCTCGCCCTCGCCCTCTCATGTTGTCACTCTGGAAAAGGAAGAACGGGTGCATAGGAGGTGGTGGAGCAGCCGAAGGTGGAGAAAAAGGGGGAAAGGGGTGCAAGCTATATAGTGGTTCCACGTCTGAAAAGGATGGAGGATGGCTCGCGAATCGATGTGTAGATCGGTTGACCAAGGAGCGGGTAAAGATTAGGGATCTGCGCTCTCTAATCAGAGCAAGAGATAGGATGGAAGGGTGCCACGATCGGGTCCCAAAAAATCAATAAAAATCGGGGCAAACCCTATTCGGGCGAAAAAGAGGAGGAGGGGACCAGTTGACCTCGATCAATAAAACCGAGGTAGACCAATCAAACAAGAGATGGGAACAAGACAAAAAACACTAAAGGACAAAATAGAGAAGAAAATAAAGAAAATTAAATAATAAATAATAAATAAATTTAAATAAAAAGTATATAAAATAAAAATTTTATTATTTTCAAAGTATTTTTCTATGATTTTTAATTATTTTTATTAAAAACATTTAGTGTATATACAATATATAGTATTACATACAGGTATAATATACCTATATATTAGATACAAGTATTTTTATTTTGTTATTTTTATATAAATACCTCAATTTTATATTTTATTTATTTTCTCCATGTCTTAAGGAATACAAAATAAATTATATTTTATTTTTAAGACTTATTTGAAGGTATATAATAAATAAAGGGTGTGATATATACACATGGGTAATTGTACAATAAATGGAGCCTTTTATTTTTATTTTATTTTTCTGATTTTTATTTTCTTTTTGTATTATATCTATAAATATATACATGGGAGTAAACATTATAATTTAATTTTATTTTGCCAAAAATAATTATTTACACATATAGGTAATATGCACAACACAAAGTAGACCCTTTCTCTCTCTACTTATTTTATCTTGCGATCCGGTCAAGGTTTGACCTTCTATTAGGGTTTGGGTCACTCTGTATTTATTCTAAATACCTCCTTCCTTTGTCTTTTCTTTTATTCTTTTATTTTTTGCCTAGAAACATGATAATTATGCAATATTAACACATGCATGCAATTTGCTAAGTTATTGTATTTACAAGTATTTACATGCTGCTTTGCTAAGATAAACTACTAAAATAAAAGAATAAAGAGTGAGAATCAAGGATTCATCACCCCTCCTATACTTTACTTTTGCTAGTCCCTTAGCAAACACTTATCTGAAAAAGAAGTGAAAAAAAGAAAAGAAAAAGAAGGAGAATCAAGGTTCATTATTAAACTTATCTTCATTAAATTGAAGTATGGAGCTCAGTCAAACCTTTGGATAATTAGTTTGTCGGAACCTTATTGGGATATAGGTTTAAGACTCAACTGCCTCTAAGTTCCACCATTCTATGGTCAAGACTCCTCAATAATCCAGATTAGAACAAGTCTACATACGCAAACTCTAATGACTATGCATCTTTCCTTGTACTATGTAAGTGGTATGTAACTCCTCACCTCAGAAATGACAAAGAAACAGCCTCCCTCGATAAGTTAACTATAATTCCTTAGTCTAGCAGCTCTTTCCTCGAGGAGAGAGGTGTTCCCTTCTAAGTTCAAGTACAACCGGCTTAAGAAGAGGGGGAAAGAAGAGAAGGGACAGTGGCCAGTGTAGTCACATACCCCTGGGAGCCTAACCAGTGTAGCTAAGTCTCTCGTTGCAAGCTTAATGAGATGAGAAGGTGCAATACATAAGCTTTGCTTTATTTGATTATATACACTCATTTTATTTTCAATCGGGCATGTCCACTTTTTTGGAGTTTTTCTTGATTTTTGCACACTTTGTTTATGTGCATATGTACAACATATCTACATGGTGCATCATATACATAAGGACTTTTTCTTCTTGAGCCAATAGACTATCCCTCTTTTGAATATTATTGCAACCCACAACTCCTATCTTTAGACCTCAACACCGCCCGTAGAAAATTTATTTGAAAATCACAAAATAGTAGAAATCTTTAAAAAAAATATAAAAACACTTTTTTTATTTTGTTTATTTTTATTAATATTTATAATTATATTATCATATATTGTATATATAGCCTTATATAAGCTTATATTATATATTTAAAAAGAAAAGGAAATTAAAAATACGAAAACATAAAAGAAAATAAAAATTATGAAATTAAACAATTAGAAATAAAAAATAATAAAAATCCACAAAACTTTATAAAAATTAAAAACCCACAAAAATCGTAGATTGGGTAAGTGTTTGAAAAGTTAAATTCCTAGTGATTGATTTTTTTATCTCATTTGCTCTACACCCTTATTTCTTATGTTCCATCCCTACCCATTTGTCATTATACATCTTTAGTAGGGTATAACAAATTTTGATTCGTGCTTTCTTTCCTTGTTTAATTTTTTCATTTTGTGGGTCGATTGTTGATTGACCTCGGATTTTGTTAGTGGTCACCTCAGCGATAAAATATCTTCGCTTCTGTGAGGATACCATTTTAGACCCTCGCAAAATCCGATCATCAAATGGCACCGTTGTTCGGGAGCATCAGTTTGTAGAGTAGTTTTTGACTTTTTCTCCTGCTTAGCCATTTTTGCATTTATTTAATGTTATTTGATTATAAATTTTGAACTATCTGTCATATCTTCTCTTTGACTTCTTGTGAGGGACCACAGACCGAGGAGGCTCACCCAGGTGATTTTAAGAATTCTTGGGATGAGGAGTCGGTTGTTCTGACCTAGCTGACAGGAGAGAGCAGGAGCCTCTTGAGATAGAGAGAGAGAATATCCTAGCATAGATTTTATTTTCTTTTTGTGAGAGAGAGATTCTTATTTTTGCTTAATTCATTTGTAATAATACAAGTACATTGGACTTTGGACACTTAATCCCAATTTCCAAGTGTTTGTTCACTTAGAGGATCACCGTGTTTTCAGTAATTTTTACCCCCTTATTTTCTTTATTTCTAGTTATTTGTGTTTTTTGCCTTATTTTTCTTTATTTTGTGGAATGAACCCTTAGTCTTTAGGCTTTCTTGATCATGTAAATTAAGGTGAAACACCTAACTATCTTTGCATGTTTTTTATAGTATTCACATTTGGACTTAGCTTAATTAATTATCAAACCCTTAGTCTTGAAACGCTTGCAGGACCCATCGTAGTGGGCATCAAGGAGGTTCCAAGATCGGACTCTAGATCTCATTCTGAGTGATTGACATTTGGTTCTTCACATGTAGCAATTTTCGTATCATGCATGGAGAGAGCTGTGAAGCATTGTAAGTCTTGTAACTGAGCATACATCATTTAGGAACTAAGGTGAGATTTCCATCTTAGTGTTGGATTGCTTTAACGTCTCTCCCTCTATTTTTGGATCACATAGGAATTTAAAGAAAATACAAAAATGTTAGGCACTTGTATTGAATTTACTCAAAGCAAGTGATAACACAAAAATAAAAAAGGAATTGCTAAAAATACTTAAAAATTGACTAATTGGAATCATTGCATTGGGTGAGCAAAACCCTCATTTGTTTTTAGGTAGAATTGGAAGGTCGCCTTTCCAAGTGAAGAGTGATATCATAAGGAGTAGAGCCAAAAACCCAGTCTGTGGTTGCCTTGTGTATTGCCTGGATTTCCAAAGTAATGGCACTTCTATCGTAAGTGGATGAGTAGATCTTGGTCAATGATGATATTCTCATCATGTGTAGAATATCGACCTTGTCCGAAGTATTGAGCTTAGGCCACACCTTCATGGGAGTGTTTGTCTCATCGTGTCACGTCCGAGTAGGTCCTCGCATGCTCATGGATGATTCCATTACGAGCAAATTCTGAAGTAGTGGTTTTGCCTATCGGCTTCATCCATCTATTTCTTTCGTTGAGTAGGGATCTAGGAAGGGTTACAAGGAACATAAAAAGTGCATACTACATGTTATAAATGAGGAGGACAATTACAAGATACTTTTCTGGTAGTAGTAATCTCACTCTTATAGGATTAGCGCTTTAAGGACATGTTAAGAGATAATTGCCTAAAAACCAATCTAAAACTCACAATGATAATGGTTGAACCTTCACGGCTTCATGGGTCGAGTTGGTGAATCCATTGTTTTGAGGTTTGATTGCTTAGTTTAATTAAGGTCAAGATCAAAAATATCGTGCACTTGTGCTATTTTGCTTTCCTTCTCTTCTTTTATTCTCTTTGACCCTTGCTCAATTTGAGCCTTCTACTATTTTACATTCATTTTATTTCTTGTTCATCTATGTGCTCATCCATCATTTATCTCCTTTTGACCCTCTCAAGATGTCGACCCATGGATGGTTTAGTCAGAACTCCACCAACACCTACGTTGATTCTGCATCGCCAACATATCCAATAATGAGGGGTGATCTCTGAGAGATCGGTTCGAAACTTGTGAACTTCTCCTTGGACTCCTCGATCCTTTCTTATTTTGATACTTGTCTTTCTCCAATAAATCCGTTGTTCTGGATGGACTTACAACCTGAGCTAGAGCTTCCTATTCAAATAAATTGGGATTACTCTTGTCCCTGAACCAACCCCTTTGCTCCATTCACAACCCTTTAGGATTGACCTTAATCCCAGACTCATCTCATCATTTGGTGCTCAGACTGAGACTAATCAGGTTTCATTCCATCATGCATATCATCAATCCAATCAGAGCTAGAACTTCAGTCAGAACTAGAAATGGCTCCCACTAGAAGAGGAAAGGGACCACAATCCCAACCAACCGAGAAGGTAGATAAGGGGGAGGGTAGTATACTACACAAAATGAGGTCAAGAGTCAGCTCCTTACATCCATCCAAGCAATACAACAACATTTGACCAACCATGCATTACTCAGGCCACTTTCCAAGACATATTGAATGACTTGAGGAGGAGAACCGACGAAAGAGATGCTCGATGAGAAGACAATCTGAATAGAGAGGATGAGTTTAATGGAGGAGATGCAGAAGACAACAGTCAGCAGGAAGACCCCATGGTGGAAGAAGAGAGGCAAGACAGCAGTCGAAGCCCACACTGAAGGAGACTTACAAACCCAGGGCAGGACACGTCACTGAGTGGATTCAGATTCCACATATTCATGCCCACATTGAGTTGAAGTCATAATTCTTATCTTTGATTCCGACCTTTCATGGGAACACAACTGAGGAACCATATATCCTCCTACATCGCATATGTGCCACTGCACACTACCCCAATATCCCTCATGAGGTAATATAGATGACTACCTTCCCTTTAAGACTCCATAACAAGGCACTGTACTAGGTCGATCATCTGGGGAAGGCAGTGACGACCTAGGTGGAATTAAAATCTGCTTTTCTTCACAAATTCTACCCTCTCGGTCGATTGAACCAAATGAATGTCCGCATCTCTAGCTTCATCCAGCAGCCCCGCAAGACTATACATGAAGCATGGGAAAGATTCAAAGATCTGCAAGAGAAGTGTGCCCACCATGATATCCCGAAGACCAGTCTTGTTCAACATTTCTTTACGGGGTTAGCACTGGAAAGCTCAAATCCCATCTACACCGCATGTGGATGCCTGCATTTTAATAAGGATGAGGATGTCATCTAGACATTTTTGAGGATATGGTTGAAGGAGAAACCACTAAATCCTCATCCCGAGCATACATTAAGATGCCCAGAGCCAACCACAAGCCACTTAACATGGTTACTCATGTAGAGGACAGGGACGAGAGGTCCAATCTGAGAATCACTGGGAGCCACCTGTCCAAAGTCAACATAATCAAGAAGAGGTCACATGACCTCGAAAAACTTTCTGTCATTGAGAAGAGGACCCAAGGCTTGGAGAAGCTCAATCTGATTTCCCAACAGCTGGAGCAGCTTGTTCGGGCACTGAATGCTAATGCCTGCAACTCGATGTCTGCCACTGTTAAAGCATTTGCTGAGATGAAGGAGCCAGCACTGATACAACCTCCTCAAATGAGTCTCCTGTCACCCCAACCCGTCCAACATGTGTATTACATGTAGACGTCAGATCAGCCCCCGCAGTCCTAAACATGGATGGTTGTCTATCGGTCAAAGTCGTAGCCATCCTATCCTGAGAAGTTCTTCCCACCACCACCGCAGATACATGAGATCAATGGTGTTTGGAATAATGAAGCACAACTGACCTATCCTCAGGTACAATCCTAGGGTCAGAATATGGGCAACAAGCCCTATCAGTAGGGTGGAAGACCCATCCAGACATATCACCAGCAGCCTCCGTATTATAGCAACTCCTGGAGGGAGAATTTTCAACAAGGTTCTTAGCAGTCCAGTTACAGTAGTCAGGGTTATCATCAGTAGCAACTGGCTTCTCAATACCAGCATCAGTACTACGGTCCTCCTCAGTATTCCCAGTACTCTCCATTTCCTCCTCCTCACCATCATTCTTATCAGGGTCACAACCAACACCCTCAATACCGCAACCAACGGCCACATCAGGCTGACCCAACTGAAGCACCACCGGTGAACCCGACCTTGGATTGTTTAGCTTAACTAGTAAAAAAATATGGCTGAGATGACCCACAAGATCGATGACCTGATAATAGTGAACGCTATCATACCATCTCAAGTCGAGGCTAATCCGGACAATTTCCATCGCAAGGAGCAGGTAGCCGGTAGTGTCCAACACAACTCAAGTGATCTTCATTGCTTTTTATCTAATGATGTTACTCTCAGGAGTGATAGGACATTGTAGCCATTAGCCACCACGAAGGGAAAGCATCGTGCATCCACCTTTTTTGGAGTCATCAGCCCAATCAACACCATGGCCACACACCATTTTTAGAGGAGCAAAGAAAAAGCAACAAAAAATGAAGGAAACCCCTAAATACAAAATGAAGGAAGTAGAAGCAGCGTCGGTGGAGATCATCCGGCTTTGAAGACACCTACATGTACTATTGCCCTAGCACCCTCCTTGGAGAAATCCCTACATGCAGCAGATCCGAAGTCAATCAAGGAAGTCGAGCCATCATTTTTTGGTTCACAACTTGTATATGATTTTGTACATTTTCACCATCTACCTGTAAACATTGATATGGACAAAATTTTGAATGATACTTTTCCAAACTCTATAAATATTCCTTTTCCTGAAGCAATGAGAAAGATCAAAAAATCAAAAATTTGGAAAATACTTTGTCTGATCCCGTAATTTTGGAAATTATTTAAAATTTGGTCTTAAATATGCCTCTCATTAATATTATGGAGTACATGCCTGCTATGAAGAAAGGATTAAAAGATGCATGTACAACTAGGCATCGACCTCGTCCCCACAATTTGAGAAGGTAAGGTGGCAAGTATAATAAGAACATTCACAACATGGCCACCGTTAACACCACCAACAACCTTCCAGACAAAAAGAAAGACAAGAAAACGCCACTCATTCCTTGTCAGATGTTCAATGAAGAGTTTGAACGTATGTTGTTCGATAACGGGTCTTCTGTCAATCTGATGTCAGCCTCACTGCTCACTGAATTCAGGTTAGGACTGCTTAAGCCCACCAATATGATTCTGCAGTTCACATATAAATCCATCAAGCAGCTTCGAGGCATGTTAGAGGACGTGATCGTAACTATTCAAGGGATTTAGTTCCCTGTCGACTTTATCTTATTGGACATGGATGTCTCCACACCTCTGCTTCATACCCCTATCATCCTTGGCTGACCGTTCCTTTGAGCTGCTAAAGCAATATTGAATTACGACATTGGAGAGATCATCTTCAGCTACAACAGTGATATAGTGGAGATAGAGACCATTTTCGAGCCCAACCCCATAGTAGGAGCATCTGCAGTGAGTGCGTGAGAAATCAACCATTCTGAAGACTGTGACTTTTTAGCTGAAATCCAAGATACAAATCTTTTTCTAGATGACATGGAGATCCATGACTTCCTCTACCTCGAGGAAAGAGTGGAGCAAGCAGTCAAATTCCCCTTTATCAGTGAGGATGAGATTTGTATTGATGTGCCTGATGAGTTGGAAGAACTTCCGATGGGGACAATGAGCTCGCAAGACCAAGATAAGATCATTGATGAATTCTGCAACAATATGGATATGGTTGATAATTTCTCTAAAGTTTTGGATGATGAGCCTGAACAATTAAAGGTGGACATTGAACAGTTGAAAGAACATCTATCTACGGTCATTTTTGAATGCACCAGTGAAGCATCTTCCACTCCTCCCGAGCTGAAACAATTGCCCTCCAACACGAAGTATGACTTCCTTGCGGGAGAGCCAAATATGTACATGGTCATTATCAATGCCCATATAACTGCAGACCAACAATTATGTCTAATGGAGGTTCTTGAACGTAACCGCAAGGCGATAGGTTGGAAAACCTCATATCTCCATGGGATCAATCCTCCCCTTTGCTCGTATTGCATTTTCCTTGAGGAATATAGTAAACCCTCCCATTAATTTCAGAGAAGGTTAAATACGAATCTTTGAGAGGTTGTCATGAAAGAGATTCAAAAATGGTGTTATGCATGATTCATATATCCCATCTCCGGCAGCAAATGGGTGAGCCCCTTACATGTAGTGCAGAAGAAATTAAGTATCACCATCGTGAAGAATGACAAAGGAGAGGATATTCCGACCAAAGTACCCAGTTCTTGGAGAGTGTACGTTGACTACAGAAGATTGAACTTCGCCACCAAGAAAGACCACTTCTCACTGCCCTCCATCGACCAGATTCTTGAGATACTGGCCAAAAGGAATATTTATGCTTCCTGAATGGGTACTTCGGATATAATCAAGTTGGTATAGCTCCTGAAGAGCAAGAGAAGACCACATTCACATGTCCATTTGAGATTTATGCATTCAGATAGATGTCTATGCAATGCCCCAGGCACATTTCAAAGGTGTATGCTTACAGTATTTGATGGCATGGTTGGCAATTTTCTGGAGGTTTTCATGGATGATTTCTCATTCTATGGGGACTCATTTGATCAATGCCTTGACTATCTAGAACGAATTCTACTGAGGTGTTGCGAAGTCAATCTAGTGCTCTCATGGGAGAAGAGCAATTTCATGATGATTGAGGGAATCATGTTGGGTCACATTGTATCTAAACATGGCATGGAAGTTGACCTAGCCAAGGTGGAGGTGATTTCTAAACTCGGGCCACCAATAACAATCAAGCAAGTCCGATCATTTTTGAGTAAGGTCGATTTCTACCGACGATTCATCAAAGATTTCAACAAGTTGGCCCGACCGTTGACTGAACTTTTTGGCAAGGAGAATGATTTTATTATCGATAATCGTGTGCTCCTTACTTTCAATCAGTTGAAAGAACTCATCACTCTGGCCCTTGTTTTGCAGTTGCCTGATTGGACATTACCCTTTGAAATCATGACAGATGCGTTAGATTATGCCATCAGGGTTGTAGTAGGACATAGGAAGGATAATGTTCCATTTACTATTCACTATGCTAGTTAGATGCTCGACGAAGCTTAAAGGAATCCCAATCACTGAGAAGGAGCTACTAGCGGTAGTTTTTGCCTTGGAAAAGTTTATATCCCATCTCCTTAGGTCCAAAGTCATTATTTATACATATCATTTGACCACATATCCTTAGGTCTAGTACATCAAACCACATCTCATCAGATGAATCCTTTTCCTCCAAGAGTTTGACCTAAAAATACAAGATAAACCTAGAGTCAAGAATGTAGTGGCCGACCACTTGTCCAGACTTCTCATGCCTGAATCTTCTAATCTAAACCTACATCATAATATTGAGACCTTTCCAAATGAGGCAATTTTGTCAGTCGCCTCGCTCCCTTGGTATGTTGATGTTGTGAACTATCTTGTGTCTAAGAAAACTCCACAAGATTGTCCCAAGCTTAAAGTGGACAAGTTTTTGTCCAATATCCATTTCTACTAGTGGGAGGACCCATATCTCTTTCGTGAGGGGGGTAAATTTCATCTGGAGAAGGTGTATCCCTTGAGAGGAAGTTTCAAGTATCCTCGTGCATTGTCACGACTGTGAACCTGGAGGATATCATTTAGATATAAGAACGACAACAAAGGTACTTCAAAGTGGCCTATGGTGGCCAACATTATTTAAAAATACATAAGACTACGTCAAGCATTGCACTGACTGCCAGAAAATGGGCAGTACCATAGGAATGTGAGACGCAATGCCTCTAAAGTTCATACATATTTCAGACATCTTCGACACTTGTGGTATGGACTTCATGGGCCCATTTCCGAACAGCCAGGGTTACGAATACATCATGCTCGTTGTAGACTATATGAGTCGTTTGGTAGAGGCTACCCAAGCCCAGATCGTAGACAATCATATTTTTTGTAAATTTTTAAAAGATCACATCATCTCAAGGTTGAGGATACGAAAAATCCTCATCTGATGGGGGTAGCTATTTTATCATTAGAGAAGTGAATAAGCAGACTTAGGAATGTTTCATTAAACATCGTATCTCTTCTCCCTAAATAATTCTACAGAAGTTTGTGCATTCGGATCGCAAGAATTGGTCTCAGCTACTTGATTCGGTTCTTTGGGCTTATAGAATCGCGTACAAGTCACCATTAGGAATGTCTCCCTATCGCCTTATCTATGGTAAGCCATGCCATTTTCCTATCGAACTGAATAATAAATCTTTATAGGAAATCTTATTTGCAATTTGGACTCCAAGAAAGCCAAGAAGAATAGAAAAGTGGATATGAACAGACTACTCGGATTCAGAGATTACACATATGACAAAATCCTGATGTACAAGGAGAAGGTCAAGAAGTGTCATGACTAGCACATCCGCAGAAAGACTTTCGAGCCAGGTCAGAAGGTTTGGTCGTTTGATGCAAGACTTTCTAGGCAAGTTGAAAAGCAAATGGACTAGGTCGTTCACAGTGAAACGTGCGTGACAACAGTAGCGTGATGATATCTGAATTGTGAGATGACACATAACCTTTTTGTAGTCAATGGATAGCTATTGAAGCCTTACTTAGAGCATGATACATTTCTATCTGTCATTGACTCTATTCAAATTGCATATAAAGGACTGAAAGCCACCACTTCCACAGTTTCAGACAAAGCATATCAAAATATTTTTGAATGATATTTCTTTTTCTTCTTTTCTTTCTTTTCGTTCTTTATTTTCTTTTTCATCCAAAAAGGTATCACTCTGTTCATCGTTGCTATACTTAGGACGTACTTTGTCCTGAGTATAGGGGGTGTGTACCCTGAGTTGTTCATTTTATGATCCCTCACCCCTCCCCTCAACTTTTGATAGTTTGTCTATACTTAGGGGTATTTTACCCTAAGTATAGGGGGGACGGGTCGAGCCAATGATCTTGCACATTCCCACCCTTGACCCTCCCTACCTTATATACAATCTGTTATACTTAGGATTATTTCATCCTAAGTATAGGGGGGACAATCAACTTCTCGGTCGTTCATTCTTTAGTGGTTGTAGTATAGGCTTGTCTATACTCAGTACATGTCATGCCTTCTCCTTTTCTCTCTGATCTATGAGGACATAGCTCAAGCTAAGTATAGGGGGGCGCATATACTTCGTATATATTTAGTCATAACTCATACTTTCATATTTTCAATAAGTATAACTAAAATAATATATAATTAAGTAAATTAATTGATAAAAAGATGGTTATTATTCCTCTCTTTTTGTGTACATTGATTAATAAATCTGGTAAAAATGTTCTTTAAGATGTTTGAAAATAGTTTGAAAATTTATTTGAAAAATCTTTTGAAAGTTGTTTTTAAAATATTTTGAAAATTGTTTTCAACCTTCATAAAATATTTATTTTTAAAAATTTCTTTTCTTTGTGTTAAATGAAAATCTTTTGAAGACCTAGTTGCAAATGGTTTTGAAAATGGTTGTAAAATTATTTTGAAAAATCTATCTATATATATATATTGTTTGAAAAATCTTTGCAAAATGATTTTCAAATATTTGTAATGTTTGCGAAAATTATTTGCAAAAAAATTGTTGGACTATAGCTTTCGAAATTGTTTGTCAAATTATTTCCAAATAAGTTTGAGGAATATATACATTATCCAAATAAATAAACATTATTCACCAACTGTATATATGTATCTATAAAATAATCCCTTGTGTAAATTCTTTATTCCCTAATTCTTGCAAATAATTGATGCACTCCCGTGTAAATATTTTTACCTACTTATTTCCCAAAAACCTTGTTGTTTTGAAAAATCCCTAAAATTTGCAAAATCAAAAATTCCAAAAACATTTGCAAAAACCTTTTCAAAAATGCATAAAAAATTGCAAAATATTTTTCGAAAATCCATAAAAGTTCAAAATTTGAAAATTGTATCACAAAAATATTTTCATCATTGTGCATAACATTTAGATTTTTTGGATTGAGTTTGAGAATTGAAAAAGTTTAAGTAAAATCAGAAGATTGGAGCCTGGTTGGACCTTAAATCTATTTAATCACGGAAACCTTATAGCAATTGGAATTGAGGTACTTCATGACTAGTTGAATTAATTCTTTGAGAATTATGAACCTTGGTCCAGTGTCATCTTGACTGCCTAAGTAGAGTATTTCGGAGCACATGCATGACTCTTGTTGATAATGACCTAGCTTGTACACATGCACCTTGCACTTTGCTCATATCAGTTGAAGTGGTAGAGGATGGATTTGCCGACATGAGACACAAGCCAATGGAAACATCAGAAGTCATACATTTGTGGCCATTTTACCCCAACCCGATCCAGTAGCCATGAGGTCTAAAGACAGAAGTTGTGGGTTGCAATAAAGCTTAAAAAGAAGGATATTCTACTTTCTCAAGAAGAAAAAGTCCCTAGGTGTATTTTGTTGTATATAGTATTCCAAAAAAAGAAAAAATCAAAAACTCCAACAAAGTGGACAAACGTGATTGAAAATAAAATGCCAGCCGAAGTGTACATATTTGTATAGCCAATAAGCAAGCTTGAGCTTCAAAGTCATATGTTTGTGAGCTTGCAACACGGTGACTTGGCTACACTGGTCAAGCATCCTAGGACAGGTAGCTACACTGGCTACCGTCCATTCTTCTCTCCACCTCCTCTTCTAGAGATGGTTGTCACTTGAACTTAGAAAGGAATACCCCGCTTCTCGAGGAAAGAGTTGTTAGCTTGGGGAATTAGGATCACCATGTTGGAAAAGAGTGACTTCTACCGCTTCAGTCAAGGGGAGATACATATCTCACACATTGTCCAAGATAGATTCATAGTCATAAGGGGTTGCGTATGAGTTGAAGTATTCTGACCCAACTATTGAGGAGAATTGAGTAGAGTTTTGGGATTCTCAAAAGCTGTTGTGTTTCAAATCTGTTTCCCAGTAATGTTCCGATCATACTAGAAATCCAAAGTTCCCACAAGCTCTAATTTTTTATTTTATGAAAACAAGTTTGAGAATTAAAATCAATCCACTTTCTTTAGTTTTCTTTTCTTTGTTTTTATTTTATGCACTTATTGCATAAGTGTTTGCTAGGGACTACCAAAGGCAAGTATAGGGGCGGTGATGAATCCCCATTTCATTACCTTTATTCTATCATTTTGTCTTTAAAAACTAAGATAATGCATGTAAATAACATTATTCTGTGCAAATTAACACTCTTTATTTATTCCATTTATTGTGTATAAAATATTGCTTTTATTGCCAAAATTATATAATAAAAAAGAAAAGGAATAAAATGCCAAAGATATTTTAAGACCCTAAACCCTAAGACCTGGGCATCTTGATGACTGGGTCGACAAGGAATAAAGGGGAGATAAGTGCCCAAAATCCAATTAAATCCTATTTTTTATTCACCAATAAGTCCATTTTGGGATCTATTTAATTTTTCATCTTTTATACCTCAAATAAAGAAGCTTTGTACATGAAATTTGTAGATAATAATAGAAAAAATACAAAATTGAGTTACATAAAAATAATATACAGTGTACTTTTTATACTATAAATAAAAAGCTAAATCCAAACTTCCTAGATCCATATCTCATCAATAAAAACTCGAAGTGTATCAAAATCACTTTAATTGTATATAATTTCTAATAAGTTATTTGTGAAGGTGTTTTCATTTAATTTGTAGTTAAGGTGTAAAATGTTAGGGTTTGGACCCTTATTATACAATATACATGAATAAAATATTCATTTTATTTATTCTTTATTATTTTTATAATTTTATATTTTTACAATTTGTGAATATTATTTAAAACACTTGTACATATTTAGAATAGAATAAAATCCTAAATAAAATACTAAAATAAAATAAGTATACAACATACATTGATGAAATACCTATACTTATACCTATATATTCGATACCCTATTATTTAAGTGCACATAATATATCAAAAAATATAATAAAAATAAATTTATGTATATAAAAATAAGACATTTTTATAAAATAAGATAATAAAATAACAAAATACAAAATAAAAATAAAATACTCAAAACATAGATGAATTTACATATAAATGGAACCCTAAAAAGAGACTTTTTTTGAACCAACCCTAAAAAGAGACTTGTAATAAATAAGGTCATAAAAATAAATAAACAATCATAATAAAATACTACATATAGTAATAAACATTTTTTATGTTTTAAACAAGAATTAATAAAATTGCTTACTATTTTTAAAGGATTTAATATATTTTTTGTCTCTTAGCAACTAACGGGGACCAATCAGGGATCATCCATGATTGATCTAGGTCAACTTCCCATTCCCGATAGGCTTGTCGTTGTCAGAATGATACCCCCATCTTCATCGATTTCTCCTCGTCGTATCGTGCAACATTTTGGCTCAAATTCTTCTTCAATCTTGTGCCTTGATTGGAGCTCATTCATGCCAAGATCATTTCTCGGCCGAGGTGCCTCTAAATCGAACGCATTGTCCTTATGAAGAACCCCTTGTACAAGTACTTCACTCCAAGCTTCAGTTGATTTTTGATCCCTCTTCTGGAGTTGAACCCTAAACCTAGGCCTCGAATCTTCTTCCTGGTGACAGTAGGAGTAAGCCCGACCCTTCAGCAGTCCGATTGTGTGTATAATCAAGGTTGTCTAGTTCACTTGAGTTCCTCCGCTCGGAGCTTGCTTCAGTCGTGTCCCAGGTGAGCTTCATTTTTTATTTTCATGTTATTTCAATTCCTTAGGATAACAATAGCTTAGGTTTGCCTATAATTTTGTTCGATTCATTTCATTTATTGAAAAATCAAAAACTTAGGATGGTGGATATCTAGCTTCGCCACCCCTTTCAATCAATACATACATGTTTCGCCTCGCCTCTCACCCTCACCTTCTTCCCCTAACGTTGCTACACACCCGACATACCACCATTTACCTTGTTCTCGCACAAAACAAGTGATCAGATCTTTTCCGCCATCGTACTATCGTAGACCATTGTCCCGATGCGCCCCTCGCCCATTTCGACCCTTGAGTCTCTATGGAGCTTCGCCTTTTTTCCCTTGACTATCTCTTGTAGGAAAGAATCCAGAACGAAGCCCTTTTAGGGGCCATCGAACCCAGGAGTAACTCCCAGGTCACGAGCCTCATCGGACCTATTCCGGTGGGCATCGTGCCATTTTGGAACTATCAGCCGACACGGAGGAACCCCAAAAGTGTTCGAAGCCATCCTAGAGCTCCTAGGACAACGAATGAGAGAAAGAGGGTGGATTGAACTTCATCTCAGTGGATTTCTTCCGCTATTCTTCCTAGTTACCCCTCAGTCGTTCAATCGTGCCTTGACTCCAAACGTAGCAATCAATGTCGGATATTGCAAAGCTATCACCGTCAATTTCACCTTGGGAGATCTAATCAGAACCATCGGTGATTGAAGCATCATCGTGAGACGTGGGCATGCCACAAGGTTAAGTCACCATCATCCGACCTTCCATCGTTCACACGTGGACCTCGTACCATTTTGGAACTACCAGTCGATGCGGAGGAACCCCAAGAGTGTTCGAAGCAATCCTAGAGCTCCTGGGGGCGATGAACGAGAGAAGAATGGCTTATTGAACTTCATCTCAGTGGATTTCTTCCTGATTACCCCGTAGTCGTCCGATCATGCCTTAACTCCAAACTTAGCAGCTGCCGTTGGATCTTGGAAAGCTACCATCATCGATCCCACTTGGGACATCTAATCAGAACAGTCGGTGATCGAAGCGTCATCGTGAGACATGAACGTACCACGTGGTCAAGTCACCATCATCTGACCGTCCATCGCGCGTACGTGGAGGGGTAATTTGCATATTAAACCCCATTTTTATCACATTTAATTTTGGCTCTTGTCATTTAATTTCATATTTTAAAACCTTTGGTATATTTGCAATATGAACCCTGCATTTATTGGTATTTGCGTTTTGGTCCTCTACCAACTCACCTCACACGGCCACCCACGTGAGGCATGTATTTTGCATAGAGGATCTCGTACCTTTTGTAATTTCATATTAGTACTTGGAATTTGAACTATAGCTAAAAACTTTTGGCATATTTGCACATTATCCCTTGTATTTAATTTTATTTGCATTTATGCCCTAGTAAGTTCAATAATTTTGGTGTGTTATTTCTATTTATTAAAATATCGCCCATGCTCTAAAAATTTCAAAAATAGGGTTAAGTTTCTGCTTTCTCATAGATCCACAACACATTTTTGTATTTCAATTTAAGGCATTTTTATTATTTCATAAAAATTAAAAAGAGCACAAAAACCCCTGTTTAGCTTTAAAAATACCAAAAAGATATAAAACTTTTTTGAAAAATTCCTAAAATATATATTGTTTATCTATTCAGTTTGTAGTAACTTTAGAACAAAATTCACTAAAAATAGAATAAGAAACTCATAAGGATTAAAAAGCCCCAAATCCTTTATAAAATCTAAAAAAAATTCAAAATTCCAAAAATACCTTTTTCCATCATTGATTTTTTCATTATACATTAATAATTAACAATAATTTTTGAAAATTTTGACTTTGTTTCCTATTTTTAATTTCCAAAACATTTCAGACTATTTCTTTAATATCTGATTTAGGATATTTTGACTTTAAAAATCTATAAAAATGAGAAAAATTATCTAAAAAATCACAAAAATAGTAATTTTTTTAGAACCCAAAAACATTTTATTTTTTGTATTTGGTTTATTTTTATTAGTATTTATAATTATATTAGTATATATTATATATATAACCTTATATAAGCTTATATTATATATTTAAAAAGAAAAAAATAAAAATTAGAAAATGTAAAAAGAAAATAAAAATGATAAAATTAAAAATAATAAAAAAATATATTTATAAAAAATAAAATCTACAAAAAATTAAAAACCCATAAATTCATAAATTGGGTAAGTGTCTGAAAAGGCAAATTCATAGTGGTTGATTTTTTTATCTCATTTTCTCTACACCCTCATTTCATGTGTTCGACCCCTGCCTATTTGTCACTATACATCTTTAGTAGGGTATACTAAATTTTGATTCGCACTTGGTTGCCTTGTTTGATTTATTCATTGTGTGGGTTTATTGTTGACTAACCTCGGGGTATTTTTAGTGGTTGCCTCAGTGACAAGATATCTTCGCTTCCATGAGGATACCATTTCAGACCCTCATAGAATCATAGTCATCACCTGTTCTTCCAGGGGAGTACACAACCGTAAGATCTTGCTCCTTCACTAGAAGCCCCAGATGCCATTAGATACACCTACTTTCAGCTATTGGATCCCCAACAACCATCTAATCCCCGGCGCCCATCATAGAAACGTCATTGGTTGTTTACACCACGCCACGTGGATAAGTGGAGCTCGCATTGCCGTCCATTCGTGCGCGGGAGTGGGTAATTTTGTCACATACCCCTGCCTTTTGTATTTATTATTTAGTACTAAATCATCCATCTATTGTACAAAAACTTTTGTAATATTTATAGTTTGAACCTTAATCTTTCCATCATTTGCACTTAGGTCCATTCTATGTCACCTCATGTGCTCGTGTGCGTGTGGGGATGGGGCATTTTGTAATTGGGACCTTTATTATATGTATTTCATTTCAGTCCCATTTTTGGAATATAGGTGTAATATTTTATGGATTATTTGCATATGGCCCCCTAGGTTTGTATTAGATTGCAAACATACCCCTCTGGGTATAAAATATTGGATATTTTGGAAAAAATTGTAGTTATAGCCCTAAATTCCTCTGAGGTGTTCGAATTCAATACTGAAACTTTACATAATTTCATATATGCCATATTAGAATGTATTTTCTTCTTTGGATTTTATTTGTTAAAAATAGCTCCAGGCCTCTAAAAATTCCTAGAAAATCACCATAAATACTTGATATATATCGCTATCACATATATTTTTGGTTAGGTATTTAAGATTTATTTTCTATTTATTAAAAAATAAAAATAAAGCTATTTATCCATGTTTAGCTTGGAAAAATACAAAAGAGTATAAAAATGTTTTGAAAAAAATGTAAAAAATATATGCTTTCCTTATTATAGTATTTAAAACCCACAGACTAAAAATCCTTAAAAATAGAAAAAGAAAAATACTAAAAACTAAAAAGCTCTAAAATCCATATAAAATTTAAAAAATCTTTCAAAATCCAAAAATAATTATTCATGTTTCTAAATTTTTTTATTATATTTATCACATATAAAAATAGTTTTGGAAGATTTTAGGTTGTTTTGATATTTTTAAATTCCAAAACAATCTTGCCTATTTATTCTGTTTACAATTTTATCCAATTAATTCAACTAAAAATACAAAAATAATTAAAATTATAAGAAAAATAAAAAATAGAGAAAAATATAAAAGTCAAAAACATTTTGTTTTATGATTTTTTAGCATTTGTAACTATATCTATAAATATAGAAGCTACCTCCCTCTCTCTATATATACTTATATTTATTTTCTTTATTATTATAAAAATTAAAATTGAATAATATAAAATTTAAAAAGTATAAAAATTATAAAAGCAAAAAATCCAAAAAAATAAATAATTAAAACTCACAAAAATTCAAAATACCCTAAAAAGTCCAAAAAACATTTATTGTGTTTCTTTAGCCAATTTTGTTGTCTATCCCTCATTTCTTCATGTGTTCGACACCATACTTGTACGTGACCATTATACACATTTGTTGTAGGGTTTTATAATAAAATTTGACCCCTTGCATGATTGATTTATTTCTTGTATGGGTTGATTGTTGGTTGAACACGGTTGTTGAGAGGTCATTACATCCACTGAGTCCTCGCCTTTTGAGGCTCATTTTAGTCCCCTCGATTTCTTGGTTTATCAGTCCGACTTGGGAATAGCTTCTATTTGTGAGTCCTATATAGAAGTTGTCACAGTGGTGGTGATGGAAGAAGTGGATAACGTGGGTGTGTGGGGAGTCTCTGAACCCCTAGTTGGCTCGACAATCAGTATCTCAAGTGTAGTAGAGACTAGACTGATCTGTCTCTCGAGGTTAGGTGTGGATGGAGTTGTCCGGTCAGGATAGGTTGGTTTGTATCCAATATTGGGAAATTGATGACAAGGATTTGGCGAGGGTCTAACGTAGACTACACATGGAGAGAACTACACTATCGTTGAAGTGACCGCTCACTAAACCCAAGGTCGATCAAAAATTAACACACACAAGCAATTAAACAAAAAATGAAAATGAGGGGTCAAATTTTATTATAACATATATATAGATGTATAGTGGAAGTATGTATAGGGTGTCGAACACATGAAGAACGAAAATAAACAATAAAATTTGCAAAAGACGATAAGTATTTTTGGATTTTTTAGAAGAATTATGATTTTTAGAGGGTTCTTAATTTATTTGGAATTTTATTTTATATTTTTATTAGTTTTTAATTTTATATTTTTTATTTTTATTTTTGTATTTTCTAATTTTTAATTTCCTTTTCTTTTTAATTAGTTATAAAATATATATAATTTAGATAATATAGATAATATATATAATAAAAATATAAGATGAAAATAGAATTAGGAAAATACCCTAAGGTACATCCCTTTTTATTTTTTTTAAAGGTAATAAAAATATTTTTTGAGATTTCAAATAATTGTAATAATATTAATAATGATATAAGTAAATATATATATATAAAGATGCACACTTTTATATTTATCGATATAGCTATAAATACTCAAAACAGGGAAACAAATTGTTTTTGCCTTTTTGTGGTTTTCTCTATTTTTGGCATTTTTATTATTTTTTTACTATTTTTTCAATTTTTAATGGAATTAAAATGTCAAAATAGTTACTTATATCAATAGTTCAAATTGTTTTAGAATTTAAAAATAGCTAAACACCTTAAAATTTTACAAAAACTAATTTCAATATATAATGTATAGTGAAAATAAAGCACATAAATAGAAACTGTAATTTTTGGAGTTTTTTTAAGAATTTTTTATAATTTTTATAAGGATTTTAGAGCTCTCTAAATTTACTGTTTTTCTTTCGCTGTTTTTAGGGATACTTGATCTTAGGTACAAAAAACAATAATAAACAATAAATAGTTTTTCTAAAATTTCCAAAGCATTTTTATATTTTTTGTATTTTTCTAAGTTAACAATGTAAAATAGCTCTATTTGTTATTTTAATAAATAAAAATGTAGAATAAAATACCTTGATAAAAATATGGTATAATATATATAAGGTATTTATCCTACTTTTCTACGAATTTTTAGGATACAAGAGCAATTTTAACAAAAAGGAAATGCAACCTCGCAGGGTATTTTACAATTATCTAAAGTTTAGGCTGAAGGATATTGAGAATCCTCAAGCGCATCACGGAAGCGTGTCGATCGCATCATATGCAATCAGGGCAACTAGTTGCACTAGTTGCTAGATTCGGCGGAAAATAAATTTTTTAACAAGTGATGAAACCACATGATCACGAGAACATTTCTCGGATCGTTTCATCAAACCACAAAGTATAAGGAATACCTCTTGGAGCATGGTTGTAATCGTGAGATCCCAAACAAGAGATCCTCCTGTCTTAAATCCGATCCACGAAGAATGCACTTGTGGGCGCGATGATAAGACGCGAACCTCCCACAATCCTCGATGAAGATCCAAGCAATAAATCCCTTGATTTTGTCAAACGAAATCTGTCATCTTCCTTTAAAGCAAGCAGCCCCAATAAAGAAGGAGATCCTCGAGTCGTCGAAGGCGAAGGCGTGAGTCTCTCCTTCTCAATGCACAAAGTAGACGGCCACCTTGAATAGAGAGAGAGAGAGGGTAGGCGAGAATGAGAGAGAGAGAGTAGTAGGCCTCTACAACTCTTAATAATGTACCATGAAAGACTAGGTTAACCCTCCTTTTATATTAGTTTAGGATCCAATGGATCTCAATCCATGGGACACATAGATCCAACGACCATGGTGATCTATGTATTAATCAATGGCCAAGATTGTTGTTGGCTAAAAAACCGACAACATTAATTTATATTTAAATTAAATATATATTGCAACAATATAAACACAATTTAATTTAATATAAATTAATTATCAAAAGATAATAATATAATAAAGGGGAGATAACCAATTTCCTCCTAAAATTGAGGGGGCGTCCCCTTTGACCATGTCATTGGTGACGCCACCTCATTTGGAGGTTATTTATCTCCCTTTTATTTTGTATTATTATTTCTCAATGTATTATTAAAAATATCTACCAAATTAATTCCAAATTAATTTGTGAATATTTCAATCATGCTATTGATAAATATATGAAGCATATTCACAACCCAAACTAATTTGTAAATTGCATTTCCAATTAATTAATTAATGTGAATCCAATCCACATTAATAATTAACAAATTCTATTTATAAAATTTCTCTCTCTTCAATATATGTATATTATAAATCACATTTATAATACACAAATATTATGGATAGTATTATCCACATTCTCCAATCCTTGATAATTAAATCCCATTTAATTATCTTGGATAATTATTCTCACAATATGAATCTCATTCATATCATGCTTGATGATTAAATCTCATTTAATCATCAAGTCCTTCTTGCTTGGATATGTAATTCATCAGATGAATTATTCTTGAATCCCTTCAAGAATAATGTGCTTTCTCCGCAGATGCTTGGAGATAAGGACATGGCGATTGTATTGTTCCACGTATAGTAACTTGGATGTTGAGATCTCATCTCAAATCCAGATCTTACGGACCTCCCACAGATGCTTGATTAAATCAGAACCGCAAATCTAATCTTCTCATTGAATCTGAATCTCATTCAGACCAATGTCCAATACTTGGACCAGGATCAAATTGCTTCTCTACTGAGAGGAGTCACTAAAATCGAGACCTGTTTCATCGCTCCCTCGGAATGGAAGCGTCATGGTTATACAATCGTTTATGATCACATTACCCTCAGGTATTCCCAATACCTGTACATCCTGCATACTGGAAGACCCATGATCAATCTGAAGATTAAGATCAATTTTACACTATCTTCTTCAGGATTTAATCACTAAGTTTCTCAATCTTGATCATTGGGAGTCGGTATCGATCATATGATTTCCCAAAGCATATATCATACCTTCAAATTCATGTCATGCTTCCAAAGCATGACAACCATGCATGGAATTTGATCGGTCCCAATACCTCATGAGTGAGCTCATGTCTTCTGGTTCATAAGTGAACCTGTATGATACCTTTGAGAGATCGTATTGCTCATATGCCCTTATATGCACACCAGCTCGCCGGTGTATAGACCTTGGTTAGGCCATCAACCTATCGGTCTGCCAAATATACATATTCAGACATATAGCAATACATCTGTCTCTGGTCAGAGGATGCGTGCCTATGTTGTGACAGCATTCAACATAGGACTTAGGTTATCTCGACCTTGTTAAGTCAACCCATTGACCTAACTAATCTGACACCTCCGAATCACTATTCCCATGCAGAGGACCTGCATCAAGAGGTCGGTCAGATATCAGCCTATGTGAGAAAGGATTGCCATCTCCTACTCAGGCTGGAGATCATCTCTTAACAATCATTTGACGGTGCTTGATGAGTCCTCTATCTAACTCCTTAGATATTCATCCAAACATCAGCCTCTATGATTCATTTAATGAATCAACAGCTATATGATCATCAAGATGGCCATGGTACATAACCCTAATTGTACAAAGGGACCTTATAGTGCATTCATTCATTTAATTTCAGAAAGGGAGTGAAACATCAATAACTTTTATTGATAAACAAATATATATATTACAATAACACTTATTGTAAGAATGGTTCGACCAGGGCTTACATTCTAACAAACTCCCACTAGCCCTCAGAACCATTCAGGTACAATCCGTAAACCCATTTTTATTACATGCTGGTCAAAAACCTTCTGTGTCAGAGGTTTGGTAAGAGGATCAGCAATGTTGTCGGCAGAGGCCACCTTGGTGATGATGATGTCATCATGATTTTGAATCTCCCGAATGATGTGGTATTTCCTTTCCACGTGCTTGCTCTTTTGATGGCATCTGGGTTCCATTGCCTGGGCAATGGCTCCCATGTTATCTCAGAGTAACGGCATGGGAGTATCAGAGGAAACTACACCAAGCTCCAAGATGAACTTATGCAACCACACCGCCTCCTTTGCAGCATCCGATGCGGCAATGTATTAGACTTCTGTTGTTGAATCCGCCGTAGTGTCCTGCTTCTTGCTTCTCCAGCTCACAGCACCACCATTCAACATGAATACAAACCCTGATGTCGACTTTCGATCATCAATATCCGACTGGAAGTCTGAATCTGTATATCCCAAGACTTGAAGATCACCATCCCCATAGACCAAGATGTAATCTTGCGTCCATCTCAGATATTTGAATATGTTCTTTACTGCATTCTAGTATTTCTCTCCATAGCAAAATTGGTAACGACTTGCCACTCCCACTGCATGGTAGATGTCTGGCCTAGTACACATCATGGCATACATCAAGCTTCCTATAGCTGATGCGTAAGGGCATCCAACCATGGCTTTCTTTTCCTCAACACTTTGAGGAGCCATCCCTTTGGACAGATGGATACCATGTCCTAAAGGAAGGAATCCTTTCTTTTAACTATCCATATGAAATCGTTCAAGAATCTTCTTGATGTATCCATGTTGTGATAATCCCAGTATTCTCTTTTCTCGGTTTCTGAACAACTTCAGGCCTAAGACGTAAGAGGCTTCTCCAAGATCTTTCATCTCGAAGGTATGGGATAGTCAAATTTTTTACACTGGTCATCATTCCTGTATCATTCCCAATGATAAGGATATCATCTACGTAAAGTATGATGAACACGATGGTGCTCCCACTAAGCTTCTTGTATACACAAGGTTCATCAGGATTCTGCACAAAATCATAACTCTTTATGGTTTCGTAAAATCTGATGTTCCAGCTACGAGAAGCTTGTTTGAGCCCATAGATGGATTTCTTTAGCTTGCATACTTTTCCATCCTCAACTATGAAGCCCTGGGGCTGCTCCATATAGATATCCTCCTCGAGGTATCCATTGAGGAAAGCCGTCTTGACGTCCATCTGCCAGATGTCGTAGTCAAGAGATGTAGCTATAGCTAGCAGTGTCCTGATGAACTTAAGCATGGCCACAGGAGAGAACGTCTCATCGTAGTCGATGCCTTCTCTCTGTGTGTAGTCCTTGGCGACGAGCCATGCTTTGAAAGTCTCTACTTTCCCATCAAGTCCCCTCTTTCTCTTGAAGATCCATTTACACCGAATGGGTTTTACCCCTTTAGGTGGATCCTCTAGGGTCCATACACCATTCTTATGCATGGAGTCAATTTCTGACTTCATTGCTAGCATCCATCTATCCATGTCATGATCCGCAAGTGCTTCATCAAATGAAGAAGGATCATTGTCAGTTTCACCTGACACATGGAATCCATACCTTTCAGGTGGTGCAACCACCCTCAAACTCCTTCGAAGAGGTATGGGTGTTTCATCTTTATTTATCTCTTCAGTTTCTGGTTCAGGAATCTCAGAATCCTCAGGGGATTCAATGAGTTCCTCTACTTCATTTCTGTCTTGACCTTTAGGGAAATCATCCTCTAGAAATTTCACATCCCTAGAGACAAAAAACTTTTGGGTCTCAGGGTCATAAAGCTGGTATCCAATACCATCTTTAACATACCCAATGAAGTAGCACTCACAAGTGCGAGATTCTAGCTTACTTGTGTCCACGTTCATCACATGGACCAAGCATCCCCAAACCCTCAAGTGTTTAACACTAGGTTTGGTACCATACCAGAGCTCGTGAGGAGTCTTGGGTACAGACTTGCTAGGAATCTTGTTCAGGATATAAATTACAGTCTCTATTGCATATCCCCATAAACTAAGAGGTAAAGGTGCTTTGCTCATCATTGAACGGACCATGTCCATGATGGTCCTGTTGCATCTTTCAGCAACATCATTAAGTTGGGGAGTTCCAAAGGGAGTGATATTGGAGACAATTCCTTTCTCTTTAAGATATTCTTTAAATTCATCTAAGAGGTACTCACCAACTCGGTCAGATCGAATCCGTTTGATCTTCTTATCGGTTTGGTTCTCAATCAAAGCCTTGAACTCTTTGAACTTTTCAAAGGTTTCAGATTTATGACGTAGTAGGAAGATAAACCCGTATCGCGAATGGTCATCAATAAACGTCAAATAATATCGATATCCATTTATAGTTGCGGTACTGAAGGGACCACATACATCAGTATATATTAGGTCAAGAATACCTTCGCATCTCGTAACTGTGTTACGGAAAGGTGCTCTAGTCATTTTGCCTCGAATGCAGTGTTCGCAGGTAGGTAAAGATTGAACCTGTAGAAAATCTAAAGGTCCATCCTTTATCAATCTATTGATCCTATCAACAGATAAATGACCAAGACTTTGATGCCAAATCATATTCGAATGATTTCCATCCTCCTTGGGCCTTTTGGGGTTTTCATTATTAGTGGCAGTGACATTTTTATGACTCATTCATCAATGCATAATTCATAGAGTCCACCAGAAGTCAAAATACCATCCGCGATATATTTATCATAACGATTTATGATTAATTTATTACAGAAAGTAAAGGAATATCCATTTCAAACTTGCTTAGATACAGATATCAGATTCCTTCTAACTTCAGGTACATAAAGACACTCTTTAAGCACTATGACTCGACCACTAGATAATGATAGTCTGCAGGTCCTGACGGCGACTGCTGCAACACTTGCATCAGACCCCATCTAGATGACTATCTCCCCATGCTCCAGATTCCTAGTTTCCTGAAACAAATGCAACGTATTGCATACATGAACATAAGCACCAGAATATATAACCCAACTTCCTTCTCGTCCAACGAGAAAGTTAGTTTCAATGATGAAAGTAGATTTTATACCTGTTGGGGCTTTACCTTTGTCAGTAGACTTCAGGTAATCTGGGCAGTTATGAAGCCAGTGTCCCGGCTTCTTGCAGTAGTGACAGACATCGGACTTTTTCGATGTCATTAGTGTGGAAGCACTAGAAGACGAACCAACTCCTTGATTCTTCTTCTTTCTCTTCTAGGTCGGGCCCTTCCGAGAACCTTGCTTTCACCCGTACTTTCCTCTCTTTTGTGCAACCATTTCACTAGCAGAGGGGTTGTCCTTCCTCATCACGTCTTCTGCAGACTTCAATGCAGCTAACAGTCCAGCGTTAGTGAAATCACCTTTGCTCATGTAATAAGACACGACAAAGTTGTTGAAAGACTTAGGGAGCGACATGAGAATAAAATCAACCTGCATGTCAGAATCCATGTAGGCTCCCAGGGTTTCCAATTCAGAGAGGTAGCCAAACACTTTGAGTATGTGTTCTCTGACAGAGGTCCCTTCCTGCATCTTGCAGCGAATAAGCTCTTTCATCACGTTGTAACGCTATGTGCGGTTTTTGTCACCGAACATTTCCTTCAGATTCAACATAATCTCTTTGCAATGGTTCATTTCCACATGTTACTTCTGAAACACATTGAACAATGACCCAAGGATGTAACACCTTGCCAGATTATGGTCTTCATCATATTTCTCATTATATGATTTATCTTCTGCAGTCTTAGGGTTTGCTATCATGTCTTTGGTCAGCACATAAGAAATGCACTCTACAGATAGGACAAGATCCAAATTTCGGATTCAATCCGAATAATTTGGTCCGGTCAACTGGTTGACCTTCAGGAGCCTGCTAAGTGGGTTCATAGACTTCATTTTCTGAAATTAAGAATGCATTATATTAGAATATATAGAAAAATATATATTCATTTTAAGATATTTGATTAAGGCATTTTAAATCAAATTCATCTTGCTATGTCAACTTTGAAAGATTATTCCCTTATTTTCTTTCAAAGTAAGAGATACACTTACCGCTATATCTCAAGCAAGATCTGTGATCTCCTTTCCTATCTTTGTCACATCCCAATAATATGAGAACTTGCGACTCCGATAAAAAGAAGCGTGAACTCATTCCGGCTTACAAGTCCAACTTGCATTTCCCAATTCGGTCTTTAACACCCGAGCCCACCACCCCTAAGATGATGTTGATCCGTTGCTAAATGAACCAACCGTCAACATGATTAGAACTCGCTATGCGCAATCCAATATCGCCCCAATAATGTAAGGACTCGATATTGGGGTCACTACGCATACGACCTTACTCTTTCGAGAAGCAAAGAGACCGATCCAGATGCGCTTGCATACAAGAGCTGTCACTTCAGCAGGCGCCTCCTACATACAATCCCTGGCGACGGAACCCTTCGCCTTGACGGGAGACCATGGATGTCACTTATGTGATCCTCCATCTCATATTCAAATTTTATAATCATTTATCGTGAATCATATTCACATAATTAATTCTTCCAAGGGAAATACACATCTATTCATAATATAATGTTACTTGGATACAATTAATTTAATCTCATTAAATTAATCATTAACCCAATCATCAATCAACAAACTTGATTATTACTTCAATAGTAGGTATAATATCAAAGTACGTATTATTTGAATTTTAATAATTAAAAAAATATACTTTGACTTCTCCGGCATTATCGAGTCCCTACCCGTTGTCATGGCCAGTACTGACGAGAGTGGGACGGACTACATACGTTGCAACTCGCAACCCCAATGCTCTCCGACTAGGCACCATATCCACCTCAGGAAAGGATAATGCAAGATAGATCATCATGTACTTTGAGATGCTCATCGACTTTTCAATCGAAATTATACCATATAATATACATCATAACAATTTTGATTATATTATAAGGAGATTTGCTAAACAAATCCCCAATCGTATTGAAGCAAGAGGGTTTTTTATGTAAAAGTTGTCCTACAACTATTGTAGGATAAATTAAGGTTTTTCATTTTATCAATGTTTGTTGATGAATTCATATCAACCAATGATCAAGATCAATTATCTTATCATTATGGTTTAGGCAAATATCATTCAATGAAATAATTATCTCTTTAAATATTTCACAAATATTTATCACTAATTATTTCAGAAAATTAACAATTAATTTTCATCATCATATTTGAATGACTTATCACAAGGTTCATGATTAAAAGATGTCAATTTCCAGCAGTGACCCCCAATCACTAAAATTAACTTATCTTGATCAATTTAAATCCAAAAATTGCAAAATCAGTTTCCTAAGATTGATAATTTGATTTATTAAAGAACCCAAGTGATAATTCATGCATTTCGAGGCGGATCAAAATAGTAATTAACTCATCAATCACGTTTAGATCCGCAGTTCCCGCAACAGTGAATATATGCATATTCAAAAGACCTTATCTTGAGCAAATGAAATTCAAATTTCGTACTCAGATCCTATGGTTTCCTTAATTAATGGGGAACAAAATCCAATTGCAAAATTCTTGTTTAAACAATTTAAACAGTACTGAAAATTTCAATAAGACAGAGGTACGAAAATTGAAATGCGACAAAACTTTCGCGACCCTTTCAAACCCAAGTCATCCTAGGTCTATAGATCATATCCAAAACCTTATTCGACCTAAGGCTCTGATACCACTTGAAGGATATTGAGAATTCTCAAGAGCATCACAGAAGCGTGTCGATCGCATCATACGCAATCGGGGCAACTAGTCGCACTAGTTGCTAGATGCGGCGGAAATTAATTTTTTTAACAAGTGATGAAACCACATGATCACGAGAACATTTATCGGATCGTTTCATCGAACCACAAAGTATAAGGAATACCTCTTGGAGCGTGGTTGTAATCGTGAGATCCCAAACAAGAGATCCTCCTGTCTTAAGTCCGATCCACGAAGAATGCACTTGCGAGCGCGATGATGAGACACGAACCTTCCGCAATCCTCGATGAAGATCCAAGCAATGAATCCCCTGATTTCGTCAAATAAAATCCGTCGTCTTCCTTTAGAGAAAGCAATCCCAAAGAAGAAGGAGATCCTCGAGTTGTCAAAGGCGAAGGTGAGAGTCTCTCCTCCTCAATGCACAAAGTGGACGACCACCTTGAATATAGAGAGAGAGGGTAGGCGAGAATGAGAGAGAGAGAGAGTACTAGGCTTCTACAACTCTTAATAATGTACCATGAAAGGCTAGGTTAGCACTCCTTTTATATTAGTTTAGGATCCAATGGATCTCAATCCATGGGACACATAGATCCAACGGCCATGGTGATCTATGTATTAATCAATGGCCAAGATTGTTGTTGGATAAAAAACCAACATTAATTTATATTGAAACTAATATATATTGCAATATTATCAACACAATTTAATTTAACATAAATTACTTATCAAGATATAATAATATAATAAAGGGGAGATAACCAATTTCCTCCTAAAATTAAGGGGGCGTCACCTTTGACCATGTCATTGGTGACGCCACCTCATTTGGAGGTTATTTATCTCCCTTTTATTTTGTATTATTAAAAATATCCACCAAATTAATTTCAAATTAATTTGTGAATATTTCAATCATGCCATTGATAAATATGTGAATCATATTCACAACCCAAACTAATTTGTAAATTACATTTCCAATTAATTAATTAATGTGAATCCAATCCACATTAATAATTAACAAATGCTATTTATAAAATTTCTCTCTCTTCAATATATGTATATTATAAATCACATTTATAATACACAAATATTATGGATAGTATTACCACATTCTCCAATCCTTTATAATTAAATCCTATTTATTTATCTTGGATAATTATTCTCACAATATGAATCTCATTCATATTATGCTTGATCATTAAATCTCATTTAATCATCAAGTGCTTCTTGCTTGGATATGTAATTCATCAAATGAATCATTCTTGAATCCCTTCAAGAATAATGTGCTTTCTCTGCAGATGCTTGGAGATAAGGACATGGCGATTGTATTGTTCCACGTATAATGACTTGGATGTTGAGATTTTATCTCAAATCCATATCTTACGGACCTCCCACAGATTCTTGATTAAATCAAAATCGCAAATCTAATCTTCTCGTTGAATCTGAATCTCATTCAAACCAATGTCCAACACTTGGACCAAGATCAAATTGCTTCTCTACTGAGAGGAGTCACTAAAATCCAGACCTGTTTCATCACTCCCTCGGAATGGAAGCGTCATGGTTATACAATCGTTTATGATCACATCACCCTCAGGTATTCCCAATACATGTACATCCTGCATATTGAAAGACCCATGATCAATCTGAAGATTAAGATCAATTTTACACTATCTCCTTCAAGGTTTAATCACTAAGTTTTTCAATCTTGGTCATTGGGAGTCGGTATCGATCATATGATTTCCCAAAGCATATATCATACCTTCAAATTCATGTCATGCTTCCAAAGCATGACGACCATGCATGGAATTTGATCGGTCCCAATACCTCATGAGTGAGCTCATGTCTTCCGGTTCATAAGTGAACCTGTATGATCCCTTTGAGAGATCCTATTGCTCATATGCCCTTATATGCACACCAGCTCGCCGGTGTATAGACCTTGGTTAGGCCATCAACCTATCGGTCTGCCAAATGTACATACTCAGACATATAGCAATACATATGTATCTAGTCAGAGGATGCGTGACTATGCAGTGACAGTATTCAACATAGGACTTAGGTTATCTCGATCTCGTCAAGTCAACCCATTGACCTAACTAATCTGACACCTCTGAATCACTATTCCCATGCAGGGGACCTGCATCAAGAGGTCGGTCAGATATCAGCCGATGTGAGAAAGGATTGCCATCTCCTACTCAGGCTAGAGATCATCTCTTAACAATCATTTGACGGTGCTTGATGAGTCCTCTATCTAACTCCTTAGATATTCATCCAAACACCAGCCTCTATGATTCATTTAATGAATCAACGGCTATATGATCATCAAGATGGCCATGGTACATAACCATAATTGTAGAAAGGGACCCTATAGTGCATTCATTCATTTAATTTCAGAAAGGGAATAAAACATCAATAACTTTTATTGATATATATTACAATAACACTTATTGTAAGAATGGTTCGCCCATGGGTCTCATGTGTAACATAGGCACTGTCTCCAAACACCCTCAAGATGTTCGGGGGTCAAAAATGTAAAAATCCCAAATATTCTCAATAATATATACCTAGAGGGGGTATTTTTGTAATTAACACACAGTCCGGGGGGCATATGCAAATATTATGGTAATATTGCAAAAACTTGGACTAAAAAAGAATACAAAAGGCCGAGGGTTTAGGTGCAAAATACCTAGTCAACTTTATGCACATGTACTTGAGGTGACGTGGACTAGACCTAACGTAAATATGAAAAGTACAGGGGGCTAAACGCATAATAACCATAACATTTTACACCAGATGAAAGTAAATATTAAAAAAAGTTACAAAAATGTGAGGGTCAAATGAGCAAAATACCTATGCTAGGCAATCCGACGGCTGGAGTTCATCACTTATCCACGTATTGGCCTCTCGTCGTACGGTACCGCTTCGTTGATGTGTGACGGAGATCAGACCTCGGACGAGATCTAACGGCTATGACATGACATGATATGACAACATCTGGCTAATCTGGGGAGCGGATGTGATTGAACGGGAGGAGAGAGGGCTTGGAAGAACATGGAAAAACCACGGGTCCTCCGAGCTTCGATCAGATGTGGTTTCATCCTCTGATAGTCTCCTGTATCGCAAAATGGCTGCAAAGCTTCCTGAAGGCATTATGTATTGGTTAGTAGTCTCTGATGGCTCCGAGGACCACTGGAGAGGTCCTCAGTGGTCAAAGAAGGTTTAGGGATCCAAGTACCTCGAGCTGACTCAAAATTGACCCCCTAGGGGTCTTTGAGCCCTCAAGAACCTGCAGACAAGCTCACCTGCATAAAGGGAGGTTCTAGGTTGTATGGATGGGTGAATGAATGTAGCGAGGTATGATGATGACTCTCATGTGAACACCAGAGATGGGAGAGTCGGAATCCATATCCGAGCGTGATCGAGTTGGGTAATGGTATCTAGGCATAGGACGTGCGGAGAGGAACGAGATGGAGGCGAAGAACATGGAAGAATACAGTTGGACACAACGAAGAAGGTCGTTGGAGCTCAGCTCCGACAAACTTTCGATCTTGATTTTTATGAAATAATCAGCTAACTCAACTGGAAATAAAAGATAAACTACCATAATTTAGGTTCTAGGAAACAAAAATGCTACAGATAAAGACTCACCTGCCCTAGAAGGTAGGGAGCCAAAGCTCGCGGCAGAAGCAACGACGGAGCTTGGATCAACCTCGATTCACAACCTTCTTTGCTCGATGAACTACTAAAGAGTCTCCTGCTGTCACCCGGAGATTCAATCCGATGATGAGTTAGGATTTGGATGGCAGAAGAGGGATCAAAAAGTAATGGGAGGCATAGGTGAAACTATATCCAAGGCAAGGTTGGTGAGCTGATTTTGCCCGAGATGGTGATCTTGCGATCGAGGCAATACATTAACATGAAAGAGCAAGGATCGAGAATCAACTTTCATAGTGAAATTGTATTCATCGACCACTATAGTGATAGGGAAAAATCGAGGAAGCAAAGGGTGTAAGTTTGCCAGATGCAGACCTTGGGAGGGGCGGAAGGGGTCAACTCATACCGCCTCCCATTGGTTCATGTAGGCGGGCTACACAACAAAATAGGTTGAAAAATACTTATTAATTAAATTAAAAAAGAGAGAATGATTTTATTATTTTTTTCAAAACATAAAAAATATTTATTATTTTATGTAGTATTTTATTATGATTTTCATTTATGCGTACAAGTTAATTTAGTATAAGTAACCTTTTACAAGTGTAATTATATGTATGTATTTTATTTAAATTTGTATTTTAAATTTTATTATTTTACATACACAATTTATATATTTACAATTTAATTAAATATATATAAATATATTTTTATTTTGTTTTTCTGATATAATATACACACTTAATTAATTATAGCTTTTTATTATATAGGTATATATGTACAATTCATCTATGTATTTTGTATACTTATTTATTTTAGTGTATTTTAATCATTTTATTTTATTCTAATTATGTGCATATGTTATAAATAGTATTTAAAAAATTATAAAAATATAAATATTAAAGAATGTAAATAATTAATAAAAATGAATATTCTATTCAGGTATAATATAATCTAAGGGTCCAAAATCTAACTTTTTCATTTTACTCCGAATTGAATGAAACCACTTTATTAAATAATCAATTAAAAGTTATATACATTTAAAGATGATTTTGATGAATTTTGATTTCACACGGAGAATATATGGGTATGTGAAGTTGGGATTTTAGATTTTTTTTCTGAGTATAGAAATCACAATATGCATAACTTTATGTGAAATGAATTTTGTATTTTCTATATATGTTTGTCTACAATTTCATGTGCGACATTTATTTATCTGAGGTATAAATAATAAACAATAAAATAAGTTTCATATTAGACTTATTGAAGAATTGAAAATTATGTTTTTATTGTATTTTTGGCCCTTATCTCCCCTTACTTTATTCTTTGTCGATCCACTTACCATGATGCCTAGGTCTCGGGATTTAAGGTCATTCAATACCTATGCGATTTTGTCTTTTTTCTTTATTCTTTTATTTTGCCTTTAAATATACCATTTTATACAATATTTTACACAGTAAATAACGTGTGCTATTTTATGCAAAATAATGCCATTTACATACATTTAGGTAGGGTTAAAAGATCAAAATGAAAGAATAAAGGTGATAAAATGGAGATTCATCAGAAATCGATTGCTCGAGTCTCGCAATCTATAGTCACCTTAGTCAAGGCTAAGAACGACTTTTCAAAAATAATGGGAGACTGGGCGAACTCTTTTCGGTGCTCAATATCAATGACCTTAAAGTCCACTCTGAGTGGCACACAATGAAAAATAATGATGAGCAAAATAATCTCTTTTGACAGTTTTATGGATCAGTTAGCCGCCTGAACGATCACTCTTATTTTTATTTCTGTCCTTTTATTTTACCTTTTTAGATTTTTATCACTTGTTTTCTTCTTAACTTTTGCAACGTAAATTATGTCCCTCTCTTTCTTGTTTATGATTTCAGTTTTACCCTGACTTCTTAAAAAATTCATCCAAGAAATCTTCAAACTACTCCGGTATTTGCTGGTTGCCCCCTTCAAATTTACATTTGATTTTTCGGGGAGCTATTTTCTTCCCTAGCCCCTTATCCACTTCCAACTCTTCCTCCCTCCACGGTCGCCACCTTCTCCTTCCTCACACCCCGCACCAAACAGCTGCGCCTCTCATGGCGACGCGCGCCTTCTCCTTCCCATCGGCACCCGCTTCCACTTCCTCGGTCCCTAAGACCATTCCCTCCCCTTCCGCCCTCCCCCTCCGCCACCTCGCCGCCGCCACCACAGGTCCCTTGTCATCTAATTCACAGCTCTTCCTCTATTTCCAGTGAATGCGTAATACTTTAATCGTCTTTCTTTTTCTGATGCCGGAAACGTCTGCATGCTATGTAATCAGCTGTCGCAGGGTCTCGCCGTGAAGGCAGCCGACGTATCCAAATGCAAGCTGTCGCGGTCCCGTGGAGGTCGGCTTCGAGTTATGTCGATTCCAGCGTAGGGACATCGGCATTCCTGCGAACGAAGAACGTGGGGAGAAGTAGCGTGGTTAAGAGGCATGTTTTTTTTTTTTGCTTTTGTGATGTTGTTGTTCTTTTTGCTTGTTCAGATTCCTGGTGGATGCTATTGGATAATTGATGTTGATGCCTTTGTCTTCAGAGCAGGAATCCTGAGGTGCGCGACCATCGAAGAAATTGAGGCTGAGAAGTCTTTGATAGAGGAGAAAGCTGTAAATGGACTGTTTTGGTTATGATTGTTATCTAGTATTATTGTTAAGGATCGGTCATATGACGCTTATTTCTATCAATTTGGGGTTCTATTTCAGAGAGAAAGGATGGAAAAGACGATTGAGTCTGTGCGTGCTAATTTTAATGCGGTTAGAACAGGAAGAGCTCATCCTTCAATGCTTGATCGAGTTGAGGTATCTAGATTTGGGCTTTGATTATTTTTAAGGAACTGTTTTGTTTTTTGCATTTTTGTGATGTTATCTAGTAACGCTTAGGCATGTGATAAGTGATAACCATATTTTTTTGGGTTTTCTCCAGTATATCACACTTATATGCCAAGACTTATAAACCTTGACATAGTGCCAACATCCTACATATTTGCCAGTTCTTTGATGCATCCCATTTATTATTTACTTCTATCTTATTGTTGTTTATTTATTTTATGGGATATTTACACCTGTAATCCCGTAATTCTGAGTAATTTCATAATTACCCCAAAACCCTCGATAATTCATAATTACAGGAGAATCTTACACTTATAGCCCTCCATGATTTTAATCCCTTAACCAGACTTTTGAGTTAATCTAATATATCCTCAATCTAACAGCAAAATTATGCCAAAAGAATAAAAATAAAAATAAAAGACCCCACCGGGTTCGTGAGGAGAAGTTGAGCACCGCACCTCAGCCACCTACCTCACCAACGCCTTTGGTCTGCACCGTGCCTCCCACGACTGCTCCCAATCTTTCATCTCCACGTTGGTGAAGTTGAGCACCGTGCCGTGGCACGATCGGGAGGTACCCCTTTCGCTTTCTCATGTTGCAGTAACCATCGGTGAGCTCAACAGCATGGGACCACATGCTATAGTGTCAGTGGACTCCGGCTACCTTCACCGAGAGCTTGAGTCTCGGTGGCTGGTATGGTCATGGAAGATGGAGGCGGCGGCAGAGAGCACACGGTCGCCATGGTCGATGAGCTACTGTGAGTATCAAGAGATAAAGAAGTCGCCATAGTCCGTAAGCCACCCGCCATCTCTCTCCCGCCACGGCCCACCCCACCCCACCCCCAGCCCGTCCCCACCTCACTCCCTTCCTCCCCAGCGCTCCCCCTTCCTCCTCCCTTTGCCCCCGACACCACCCCACCTCGAGGCCCCATCGTCACCCCTCCTTCCTCACTCCCTCCCCCTTCCTCCTTCTTTCTTCGCCCCCAACGCCACCCACCTCGACACCCCGGCACCACCCCTCCTCCTAGGGAGTGGATGAGGAACTGGATGGAGCTGTCCTACATCTCCCCCTACGCGGACGTGGCGGGGTTGCAATAGGGGTCGAGGGAGACGGAGAAGAGAATGGTAATGGTGCTCAACGAGGTGCTATCGCTGGCGGTGCTGCTGAGGACGACGAATGTGGGAAAACAGAGTGAGGAGTATCGACCGTCGAACGAGTTCGAGAGTGCGTTCGTGAGGCATCCGGGGATCTTCTACGTCTCGCACAAATTCATCATTGAGACGACGGTGGTGCACGAGGCCTTTCGGGATGGGGATCTTCTGCTCCATTCCCTCACGCAGTGGGCTAGCTCGAAGAAGGAGAAGGCCTCCTTTTCGACCTAGCTCCTGCTCTATTCATCTTCATTATTTTGTTTTGATTTGCAGAATGACATCATTTTATAAATATGGTATGTTTTGAAGGGCAAAATTGTCAACATTTATTCGTCAAAGTTAATTGATAGTCAAGACGGAACTTGACACAGGGTTATGCCATGTAAATGTTAAGCATTATTCGGGGTTCTGGGTGTCATTCGTGATTATCGAGGGTTCTTGCCTCTTGGAGTAATTATGAAACTACTCAGAGTTATGGATGTAAATATCCCTTATTTTATCTGCATTTTTTATGTAATGTCACTGTTGGCGTATATGCGCCATTTGTGTAGATGGGTATCCAATTACCACATCCACTGGTTTAGTCCCACATCTACTATCTGTGGGACTTGGATGGTGAGTTGAAGCTATATATGAAGCCCCAGACCCATTGTATCAGATGAGAGAAAGTTGAATAAATACATCAGCTCTTTGAGGCATTCTCCCTTGCTTTCATCCCGCTCCTCATGTCTAGGGTTCCATGTAAAACTCTCGATGTTATTCCTTATTTATTCCTTTTTTCTGATTATGCTTATGCATTCTTCATTTCTAACATGGTATTAGAGCGGGTTCGATTCTCGAGGATTTTATGTTCTTTATTTATGTTTGAGATTCGAAATTCAGTTCTAGGATTTTTGTTGTAGTCCTAATTTCTGCATAGTTCATGAGGTTATTCTTGAAGATTTATCGTTGAAGATCAACTTCGTCGTTCTAGGGGTTTTGATGAAATCCTATTTCAAGGCGCAACCAATGCTGATTAGATCAACTCCAAAATTTCTAGGGTTTCTACTACCCTAGAAAACTTCCAAACAATTGTTGCAATCAGATCCTGTACAACACACCTCCAGATCTGACCCCCTTTTCTAAAGATGGATCTCGGAAAGGAAAACTTTTTTGAAGATGGCGACGATCTCTAGTAGGAAGAAGCAGTGGCTACGTGCCAAGTACACAACGACTTCTTCAGGAGATTGACGACCCCCTACAATGGGTTCGTGGAACCCTAGTAACGAGATATACAAGAGGGGACGATCCTATTTGCGTGATGCTATCCAAAGGTGGCGCCGACACTGCACCCCCTCCCACAAGCGACGACGATACAAGGAGGAGACCCACTCTCCGAGGAGCCCTCCTTCCAGTAATGGCGCCCAACCACATCTCATGGGCTCTACCGACCCTCCATGCATGTGCAACTCCACCTGCACTACCACATGAGTCAAAAACAACCAAGAAGAATAGGTGTGGCGGTGATCTCGTTGCAACTACCCCAGCTGTGCCTCGGCCCAGACGAAGCTCTTCCGCCCGCGCCAACAACGCATCTCCCTCAAAGGAGGAGCCCCTCTGCGCTCTAAGGGATTCTCAATCGAAGGAGCCCCAAAGTGGCGAGACCTCGCACCATCTTCCAGGATCCCAGCGGCGGCGACACCGTTTCTCTTGCCATGCTCCAGGCGCAGATCTCAACCGCATCTTGCGAGCTCGCGGTGGTGGGTCTTGATCTGGGAAGAAAACGCGAGAGGTATCGAGCCCAACATGGGCTCTTAAATTGAAGGAAAGGAGGACTATTCTGTGTGGAAAAAATAGAGAAAGAGAAAATAAAGGAGGCCCAAGGCCCAATTGGGCCTTGTGTTTTGAAGAAAAAAGGGAATAAATGGGTCCAACGTTACAAAAAAGTGGCCCAGTTTTTTTGGAAGCCCAATTGGGATAAGTTGTATTTTGGGCCCAAGCTTGGTCGTGTTTCGTGAAGAAAAAAATGTGTTTTGAGAAAAGGCAAGCGTACAAAAAAAGGCCATACGTAAAAGAAAAATGATTTAAAAAAATTGGAGAAGGACAACCGATAAAGAATGAGAATGGATTTTTTAAAAAGGATGCCCGAGGAAAAAGGGGGGAGAGAAATTACTATAAAAAATTGGTGGAAGTTTTTTGTTTTCCCCATTTTCTTGTCTTCTCCCATCTTTGTCCATATCATTGTTTTTCCGGCAGGTATGGGAGAAAGAGGGAGTATTGTGTATAATTCTACGACTCTGATTCAGATCCAGATTTTCAGTTTCAGACTCGACGTTCAGATTGGTTCCGAGTCTTCAGTTTGACATGCACCTGTATGCGATCGTCAGTTGTGTAGTGCCCATCTTTATTTTGGTCTCAGAGTTTTCATGTGATCCACAGGGACTCCAGAGTAGAGATCCCATTCTCTATGCCATTGTGGGATAAGATTTTCATGTGGTTTCACAGGGAGTCCAGAGTAGAGGTCCAATTCTTTGAGGCAGTATGAGAGAGGTCCAGTTCTCCGACGGGAGACTTTTTAAACTCCATTCTTCAGTGACCATGGACTCCGACGAGGATGTTTTCCACGAACTTTTCAGTTCAGCCTTTCAAAGATGGAGTAGTTGTCCACATGATTCAGTCTTCTACATGTGGCGGGTTAGAGTACTCCGATGATGAGGAGACTCATTCGGTTTCTATGACTTTGATATGCGTAGTACATAGCACACATTCTCTGACGAGGAGACCCGGTTTGACTCACACTCCAGCCCGTTTGTTCTTCCTCACCTGTACTGCATGAGAAGCAATGTCCTCTACAACAACTGTATGCGTTGAGTTGATATTTGTCCCCAGTATCTTTGTATTGTGAGTTTGAGTGTTTTCTTTTTGTTTGTCCAAGTTGAACATTGCATGCTCTAGTTTGAGGGGGAGTGTTAGAGTATATGCGTCACTTGTGTAGATGGGCCAAGATCCAATTACCACATTATTGACTCAGATCTTGCTAGGGTCCGGTATCCCAACAAGTCGGGAACCCAAGTCGCTGCGACGACCACTAACAAGACGGGCAAAGTCTAACAATAATCAACCCACATAATATGAATAAGGCAACCAAGTGAAGTGAGTCAAAATTTATTTTATTTTAACTCTACAAAATATGTGTATAGTGAATAAGTGTAGAGTGTCGAACCACAAAAAGAAAAAGGGAAAATGAGCAATCTACTTATGTGTTTTTGTGCTTTTTGGTTTTTTGATTTTTTGTGGGGTTTTAATTATATCTGATTTTATGAATTTTTAATCTTTATATTTTTATTTTTTAACTTTTAATTTTTCCTTTTCTTTTTTTTTTGTAAAATTTTAATTCTTTTTAGTTTTTAAAGATATAATATATGTCTATATATAGAGATAATAATAGTAATAGATATAATAATATATTATAAATAATAAATATATATATATATATAAATACATAAAATAAAAATAAGAACAATCCTTTTTTATTTTTTAAGGTTTTAAATAGTTTTAAATATAGGTATTTATACATCCACAAAACTAAGATCCCTTCATATAGTCTCTTTCCAACACTTCTTGGGCCTTCCTCGTCCTCTCTTAGACGGCTCAACATCCCAACACTCGCATCTCCTAACTGGTGCATCAGCTGATCTTCTTTGTAAATGACCAAACCATTTTAAGCAGTTTTCTCACATCTTATCCTCGATCAGAGCTATACCGACTTTCTTTCTGATTGCATCATTCCGAATCCACGCATCCACCTTAGCATTTTCATTTCTGCTACAACCATTCTCTGCACATGTCTATGGTTCACAGGCCAACATTTAGATCCATTGAGCATAACAGGTCTCACAACAGCTTTGTAAAACTTTCCTTTAATTTTTAAAGGAATTTTCTTATCACAGAGGACAGCAGAGGCTCTTCTCTACTTTAGCCAGCCTGCATTTATTCTATTCGTAACATCTCCATCAATTTCTCCATCATGTTGCAACTTGCAAAATAGATCCCATATATCTAAAAGAATCTCTCTTCCGATTGTTATTGTCACCAACCTTCACATCGACTCCTTCACCATTGCTTCTATCAAAGGTGCACTCTATATATTCCGTCTTAGCCCTACTTATACGAAATCCTTTAGTTTCCAACTCATGTCTCCAGACCTCAAGCTTTTCATTTACTCCATCTCTAGTTTCATCAGTCAACACAATGTCATCAGCAAATAACATACACTAAGGTAACTCATCATGAATATGACTTGTCAACTCGTTCATAATCAAAGTAAAAAGAAATGGACCCAAAGTTGAACCTTGATGTAAACTAACATTGATGTCAAAATAGCCAGTCTTCCAAGACGGGGTCCTTACACAAGATAAAGCCCTATCATACATGTCCGTTATGAGGTTAATGTATATGATATGTACTTGTCTCTTCTCCAAAACTCTCCACAATATCTCTCATCGGTCAACATCATAAGCCTTCTCCAAATCAATAAAGATCATATGGAGGTTCTTCCTTTTAGCTCTATAAATCTCCATTGTTATCCTCAGTGAATGGATGGCTTTAATAGTTGAGCAACCTGGCATGAATTTGAATTTTTTTTACGTTGGAAACTTGCCTCAACCTTCTTTCGATCACATGTTCCCAAATTTTCATAGTGTGACTCATCAGCTTGATACCTCTGTAATTTGAACCATTTGGATGTCTCCTTTATTCTTATAAAGAGGCACCACAATACTCCTCCAATCTTCAGGCATTTTCTTGCTTCGCCAAATAACATTGAATAGGTTCGTAAGCCAAGTCAAACCGCGCTCACCTAAAACTCTCCATACTTCTACGGGGATGTCATCCGGTCCTACACCTTTCCCAGGTCCCATAACCTTCAAAACCTCCATTATTTCCTTTCTTTGTATCCGTTTATAGCTTGCACGATTCAAGTAACTTTCGCTACTAGCTAGATCACCCAAAGTGATATCTCTATTTCCTTCCCCATTGAAAAGTTTATGGAAGTATTTCTCCCATCTAGTCTCTATATCCTTTTGAGTAACAAGCACGCGACCTTTTTCATCTTTAATGCATCTCACTTGAGAAAGGTCTTTGGTCTTTCTTTCTCTTTCTTTGGCCAACCTGAATATATCCTTCTGGCCCTCCTTAGAGTCAAGATTTTTATACAAAACTTCATAAGCTTTTGACTTTCGTTTACCTTCTTCTTTGCTTCCTTCTTCGCTATTTTGTAGTTTGTGACAATTTCCTCTATCATGCTCTTTTAATTTTTAACTTCTCTTACACCCCTTCACTCCACCACCATGCTTCTTTTTGACATGGAGCTCCTCCATTTGACTCATCTAACATCTCTTTGGCTACCTTTCAGATACAAGATGCCACTACCTTCCGCATCTCGTTTGCAGTTCCGCCACAATCCCAAGATGAGTCTTTTAAAATCTTCTCCTTGAAGCTCGATTGCTTCAGTGGAAGATTCCGACATCTAGTTCTAGTGACCTTAGGGAACCTCCTTTTCTTGATCAACCCTTTTATTTGTACATCCAAGACTAACAAGCGATGTAGGGTTGTTAAACTCTCTCCTGGGACTACTTTGCAGTCTTTACAACACAACCAATCTCTTCTCCTCAATGCAAAGTAATCTATTTGGTTCTAGTTGACCCACTCTTATAAGCAATTAAATGATCCTCCCTCTTCTTGAAGAGAGTGTTTGCTATGAAAAGATCATATGCCGTTAAAAAATCCAGAATGACTTTTCCCTCTTCATTTTTATCCCCAAAATCATGTCCTCCATGAACACTAGCATACCCTGGTGCATCTTTTCTCACATGTCCATTAAGGTCTCCACCTATGCAAATCATCTCTCTTTGTTGGATTCCTTGTAAAATCTTATCCAGATCCTCCCAAAAAACTTGTTTAGTCTTTTCATCTAAATCAATTTGCGGTGCATAAACTGACATGATATTTAGAATTTCTTCTTCAAGCACCAATTTTAACAAAATAATCCGATCCCTGAATCTTTGGACCTCAACCACACAATCATTCAAATCCTTATGAACAACTACTCCAACACCATTTCTACCCTTATCTTTACCTGAATACCAAAATGTAAAGCCTATCTTCTCGATCTCCCTTGCTTTCTCTCCAATCCATTTAGTCTCTTGAAGACATAGTATGTGAATCTTCTTTCTTTCCATCGTATCCATTATCTCCATCAATTTTTCAGTTAAAGTGCCAATATTCCAACTACCAATCCGCAACTTCCGTTGCAATCTCTTTTGGACTAACTTCTTTACTCGCATGCGTCCATTATGCGAGAACCCTTGCAAATTTTGGACTGCATCCGGGCAGTGATGCAACGAAACTAGCTTAATTATCCGCATATGTTCCTCATGTGAGAACCCTTGCAAATTTTGAACTACATCCAGGCTGGATGTAGCGGCCCTTGCCAACTTTTCATTGCATTCGGACGATACAACATGCCACAAATAGGGAATACCCCAACGAAATCTGTATGTCTGCTTAAATCCATGTTGAAAAGATCCGACTATCATGGGATAACTTCATAAATAGTATTTTTTTTAAAATACTATTTAGGAAGTTGTCTCCGACTTTTTTACGCTGGTTGTCGGCTACCTAATACAACCTTCCTCATTTACCCGGGCTTGGGACCGGCCATGGCTGAGTTAAATCATGGCTCAAAACTTCGGCGTAATTTCCGTTCCCTAAGTTGGCGAAGTCGAAACTACAACATCACTGCTTAACATGACTTCTTTGCATTCTCATGATTTCGACCAAAATGGGCGAACTATCGGCGACATCCCGTCGATATTTCGATCTCTCCCCGTCATCAATATGCTTGCGTAATCGACATTTAAGGCCTTGATAAAATATCATAAGTTTATGCCAATTTGAATGTCTCTGTAGAGGGATACTATTGATATAGCAACAATTTTAGAATTTGGGTAAATATATCAAAGATTATAACTATCAGTACTTTACAAGGGAAATTTACATTGACATTCATACGAAAACACTTTTTAATCTTACCATTAGGAAACAATAGGAAAAATGCATTTGATAACAATAAATAATATTAGATTCAATAAGGAAACATTGTGATTGTTGAGGTGAGGAACACGACTAATAGCAAGGCGATGAGCTCTGGTGAGAACAATTCGATGAGGACTGAAGAGGGTGATGCGGAGAGGTTGTTCGAGTTAGTGCTTGCCCAAGTGGTGAGAGTTCAGGTGGCAGGGGGCTTCCCCCTCAGTGTCCCATTGAAGCTTTTATCCTGGAATGTGTGGGGTTTGAGCAAATCGGAGAAGCAGTTGGCGGTTGGGTTTATATTGGCTTCATGGAGGATCAACATGGCGTGTTTATAGGAGACCAATTGGTTCATGGGATTTAGTGAGATGGGGATCCACGTATAGACCTCATCTTAATGAATTCAGATCGATGGTGGTAAATGGAAGCTCGAAGGTAGTCGTTGCTTGGAATGGGAGCCTTTTTTGACTTAGTTGATGAGGCAGTCCTGGTTCAATTGATTTTGGTGGTTCTAATGAGCAAGGATGGATAGTCCTGCTTTGTGGTCACATCGGTATGTGTCATTGCAGGATCATCCACAAATATGGTGCTGTGGGATGAATTGTGATAGATTAGGGCTAGGTTTCTGAAGACGGCTTGGCTTATGGGTGGTGACTTCAACGTCATGCTCTATGCGAACGATATGCCAGGTGGGAGAGGTGCACATGACCTTGGATTTGTTCTGTTTGGTGAAGTGGTGGAGGAGCTCTCTTTGGAGATGCTGGACGTGGCAAATTGCTAGTATACATGGAGGAGTTCGTTACTGCAATAGCGGATTGATCGGTTTCTCCTATCTGTTGAGGCATTGGAAATGTTTAGCCCGACGATGGTTACGTTGCTTCTTAGATCGAAATCGGACCACACAGTACTGTCTTGACTCTTGCAGTAGTGGGGGGTCATCATCTTATTTCAGATTTGAACGATGTTGGATGTTAGAGGATGTATTTCAAGATATGGTTACGTCCTTCTGGTCGGAGTTGGAGGTGGAGGTTTCAACCACGATGATGTTTGCATTAAAGCTTATTGAGAGTTTCTTGTTTATGTATTTATTTATCACTCCTTATTTTGTTTGTCCTCTTTATGTAATTTTATCATGGCCTCTCAACTTCATATAAGAGGGTCATAGGGCACCATAGAATAGCAAGTTCCTCTTTTCTCCCAACATGATATCAGAGCGACGATCCTAGATCGGAGCACTGAAACCCTAACCCTAGACCTACCCCACCTGCCGCCTTCTCTCTCTCTCTCTCTCCCCATCTCTCTCTCTTTCTCTCTTGGCACCACCCCCTTCTCTCTCTTATCTCGGCACCACCACCCCTCTCTTCTCTATCCAGGTGCTACCACCCCTTCCCTTCTCTCCCAAGCTTGCCGGCGGTCAACAAGGGAAGGGGTATCCTGGAATGTGCTAGGCCTGAGTTAATCGGAGGAGCGGCTGGTGGTTGGGTTTATGTTGGCTTCATGGATGATCGACATGGCATGCTTATAGGAGACTAAGATTGGTTCATGGGATTTAGTGAGATGGGGATCCACCTCTGGACCTCATCCTAATGAATTCAGATCGATGTTGGCAAATAGAAGCTCGAGGAGAGTAGTCGTTGCTTGGAATGGGAGCTTTTTTTGACTTAGTTGATGGGGCAATCTTGGTTCACTCGATTTCGGTGGTTCTGATGAGCAAGGCTGGCCAATCCTACTTTGTGGTCACATCGGTTTGTCATTGTGGGATCATCCACGAATATGGTGGTGTGGGATGAATTGTGATAGATTAGGACCATGTTTCCAGGGATGGCTTATCTTACGGGTGGTAACTTCAATGTCGTGCTCTATGCTGACGATATGCCAAGTGAGAGAGGTGCACATGACCTTGGATCTGTTCTGTTTGGTGAAGTGGTGGAGGGGCTCTCTTTGGAGATGCTTTACGTGGCAAATTGTTGTATACATGGAGGAGTTCATCGTCACAATAGTAGATTGATCAGTTTCTCCTATCTGTTGAGGCATTCGAAATGATTAGCTCGGTGATGGTTACATCTCGAGATCGGACCACTCAGTACTATGCCTTGACTCTTGCAGTAGCAGGAGGTCGTCATCTTATTTCAGATTTGAACGATGTTGGATGTTGGAGGATGGATTTTAGGATATTGTTACGTCCTTCTGGTCGGAGTTGGAGGTAGAGGTTTCGACCATGATGATGTTTGCATTGAAGTTTGTTGAGAGTTTTATGTTTATGTATTTATTTATCACTCCTTATTTTATTTGTCCTCTTTATGTAATTTTCCCATGGCCTCTCAACTTTATATACGAGGACCATATGACACCATAGAATAACAAGTTCCTCTTTTCTCCAAACATGATATCGGAACGACGATCCTATACCGGAGCATTGAAACCCTAACCCTAGCCCTACCCCACCCGTTGCCCCCTCTCTCCCATCTCTCTCTCTCTCTCGCTCTCTCTCTCTTTCTCTCTCTCTCTCTCTCTTCGTCGCCCCTCTCTTCTCTATCCAGGCACTGCCACCCCTTCCCTTCTCTCCCAAGCTTGCCGCCGATCAATAAAGGGAAGGGAGTGTTGTGTGTTGCAGGTGCCTAAGGGCCTCCAGGAGGCTTGATTCATCAGTTTGTATAGGGTTTTTACACCCTATACGGTTTGATTTTGCTCTTAAACAGTAAAATCAGACTGCTGTAGTCACCTCTCGCACCAGTGTTAGAAGAAAAATAGTAAGAGAATGGGTGTGGATTGAGTCTACACCTGTAACCATATTCCTAATGTATGTGGACACTTTTTCTTCATTTGTCTACGATTTCATCATGTCCTTGTCTGACAATATGTCAGAAAGTCGCAGTGATGTTACATCTACGGATGCTTTCAACGGTCCTACGTCCATTGTCAAGGTGGATGGCACGAATTACGAACTATGTGCGATGAAGTTCATGAGTATAATGTAGAGCCATGGAAAGATGCACTTCCTTACACATGATGAGCTGAAGGACAAGACGAGAATCTATAAATCATGGGAGGCAGATGATGCCTATGCTCGAGTATGGCTATCTGGAACCATCTTTGGAGATAACAAATGATATGCTGAGCCAGTCGACTGCGAAGGCCATGTAGGACATCCTTGCTACTACATATTCTCAAGCGAGGAATGAGTCAAAGATTTTACAGCTTCAAAATGACATCTTCACTACCAAACAGAACGGTTGACCTCTACATACGGTGTATATCTCCACCAGAGGTATGTTTGAGAGGATATATGGCTACAAACCATTGACAACCACACTTGAGCAGTTGAAGGCGTATCGTGATTTTGTGATGATTGGGATGTTTATGGCATCCCTTGACTCAGAATATGATGTAGTTCATTCTCAGATACTTACAGAGTCTATTATACCTCCCATGGAGGAGACATATAGGAGGTTGAGTCGATTCAACATCTCCTCAGCCCCTGTTGCTAATCAGAATTCATATGCCATGGATACCTCCCTTGGGAGAGGTGGTTCTTATCCATTTAGAGGGAGAGCTGGCTCCCGTGGGCGTGGATATCAACGATCATGCCAACCATGCAGTTACTGTAATCGATCAGACTATTCCGAGGATACATGTTATTCCAATCACGGGTTTCCACCATCAACTCGAATTGCTTAGCATGCTCCACCATCTACTACCACAGAAGGCTCTACAGATCATCGCTTTGATGAGTTTGTTGCACGCCTTGGAGAGATTATGCCACCTATAAATGCTTTCCAGAGCTCCTCTTCTGGTCCATCAGACTTTACTGCTTTCGCATCCACGAGTGTCACATGTACTACTTATGCATATACTATTCAGTCCATGCTAGATATTTCATAATGGATAAAGGACTCTGATGCCTCACACCATCTATGTGGAGATCGCTCATAGTTCAAGAGATACAGTCCGATTCAAAATGGTAGGTTTGTGGTTGCTGATGGGACACATTCCCCCCATTTCAGGTCAGGAGGAGGTTCTCCTTGGCTCCCTTATTATAGTTATAGAATATTTTTCATGCTCCAGATTTCTCATTGAATTTATTATCTATAAGTCAGATTACAAAAGACCTACATTGTCGTGCCATATTTGACTCCACTTCCCTTGTTTTTTACGCTATACTCTCGAGCAGGGTGATTGGATGTGGCCATGAGCATAGAGGCCTTTACCGACTGATTCATACTCCATATGTTGGTGTTGGTTCGCTTTCTGGGTTTTGCAATCACCATACTTCCTAACATCTGCGATTTAGTCACTTTCTACTGTCAATAATATGCCGTCTCATTCCAGAAGTTTCTGTGAAGTCTGAGTTTCATTGTGAGACATGCCAACTTGGAAATCATCATCGATCCAGTTTTCCAAGTCGCCTTAGTTGTAGTCAGAGTCTATTGAACTTGTTCATTTTGACGTTTGGGGTCTTAATCATGTCCCTGATCACAAGGGACACATGTACTATCTTGTGGCTGTTGATGATTTCTCCAGGTTGTCGTGGGTCTTTTTACTTAAGAATAAATATGATGCTAGTATATTATGCAAGGCTTTAAACCTCAATTTTGATTTCGTTTCAAAATGATGAAAAATGAAACAATTCGAAATTTCGACAAAATTTCGCCAATTTCAGCCAAAATCGGCCTAGATTTGTGAAGGAAGGGTCCATATCGAGATTTCGCTTTCGGTTTCGGTGGGGTATCGAAACCAAAATTTCGGCGAAAAACTGGTACTACGATTCAAAACTTTGTTCATGAAATATCCAACATTTCTCAGCTTCAATAAAATATGTTCAGTCCGATAATGCTTTGGAGTTTTGTACTACTGTTTTAGCTCAATTTTTTAGTTCACATGGGATTGATGTGCATCCGACCTCTTGTCCTTATACATCACAACAGATGGTGATGCTGAACACAAGCACCATCATCATTTAGATATCATTAGGACTTTTCTTATACAGAGTCGGACTCCTCACTCTTTTTGGGGAGATGATGTCATGACTGCATGCTATCTGGTCAATCGCATGCCTTCTACTATTCTTGGTGAGAAGACTTCTTTCTCTCTTGCGTTTCCTGAGAAAGAGTTGTTTTCTCTTACACCACGAATTTTTGGATGTGTTGCCTTTGTGCATCTTCTGTCTCCTGATCGTGACAAGCTTGCACCTTGTGTTGTCAAATGTATGTTTGTGGGTTATTCTCGCATTCAAAAAGGCTACAGATGTTTTGATCCACTTCAATGAAAATATTATATTAGTTCCGATGTTACATTTTTTGAATCCATGTATTACACTCCTACTGGGGATAGGTTGAGTCTGTCTGAGTTGGGGAGGTCCTTCCACCACCTCCCACTACCGCCATGCCTGATGCTCCTCAGCCTTTCTCAACATCCAGCATACCACTGGTAAATCCTGAGAACTTGGTTTCTACTGATGGCACTAGTGGGTTAAATGGTGAACATGAAACACCACAGGATGATAATAGACTGGAGGATGATCCAGGATGGCCGATTGCAATACGGAAAGAGAAAAGAGCATGTACAAAATACATGCTAGAAGGACATGCGTCTCTGGATAAACTGTCCATGACTTACTAGAAATTTGTATTGGGACTGTCTGTATTGAGATCCCATGGACATACCAAGATGCCCTTAAAGAAAGTCAGTGGCGGCTAGCGATGGAGGAAGAGATGACTACTCTTCAATCGAGTGCAATATGGACACTTGTTACAGCTCCGGAAGGAGCGTCTATTGTAAGCTGCAAATGTGTCTTCACTGTGAAGCACATGCCAGATGGTACGGTTGACAGATATAAATCCATGCTTGTTGCCAAAGGCTTTATGCAGACCTATGGTGTTGATTATAATGACACATTCTCTCCTGTCACAAGACATTCTACCCTACGAATCCGGCTCTCTGTAGCAGTGGTGCATGATTGGGCTCTTTTCAGCTAGATGTCAGAATGCATTCTTATATGGTGATCTTCAAGAAGAGATCTAGGAGTATGTTTATAGGTTGCATAAGGTCATTTATGGACTTAAGCAGGGTCCCAGAAATTGGTTTCGAAAACTCACAAATCTAATAGAATAGAGAGGATTCAAATAATCTACTTCAAATCATTCCTTATTTGTACAGAAGACACAACAAGGTAGAATGGCTATCCTCGTGTATATTGATGACATTATTATCACTGGTGATGATATTCAAGGGTAGCTGAGGCCACGAAATTCCTAGGTCAACAATTTATCACCAAGGACCTGGGAGGGTTGAAGTGCTTTTAGGTCTAGAATTTGCTGGAAATAGGCAATGCTTGGTAATAACACAAAGAAAATATGCAATGGATCTACTTTCAGAAGCTGGAATGGCATGGTGCAGACTAGCGTACACACCTATGGATCCAAGTATGAAGCTACATGAAGATGTCACTGAGGAAGTGGACATGCGGAGATACAGAGAGCTTGTAGGGAAATTACTTTATGTCATCATTACCATGCATGATATTTCTTTTGCAGTTAGTAAAGTTAGTTAGTTCATGGAACAACCACGACATGTGTATATGGATACAGTCTACATGATCCTCATAATATTTGAAGTCATCACTAGGAAAGGTCTTATTATTTAATAGGACTACTTCATTATCCATCTCTGGCTATGCAGATTATGCTGGGTGCCCTAAAGATAGAAAATCTATCTCAGGTTTCTACATTTTTGTTGGAAATTCACTCATGTTATGAAAAAACAAGAAGCAAATGATTGTGGCTAGATCTAGTGCAGAATCTGAATATAGAGCCATGGCTCAGAGCAGTGATGAAATGATGTGGGTAAAATCTATTCTTTCTGACCTCCACTTTAGTGTGACTCTCCCTATACAACTTAAGTGCGACAATCAGGTCGCATTGTTTATTGCCAATAATCAAACATTTCATGAGAGAACAAAGCACATTGAAGTAGATTGTCATTTTACTCATGATATGATCCAGAAGGAATTGCTTGTTACCTTTTATGTTAGTTCAGGCGATCAAATAGCTGATATCTTCACCAAGGCGCTCACTCGAGGACCTTTTGAGAAATGTAGTCAAGTTGAGTATGATAGATATCTACGCTCCAGCTTGAGGGGGAGTATTGATAATTTTATGTTTATGCATTTATTTATCATAACTTATTTTGTTTTTCCTCTTTATGTAAATTTCCCATGACCTCTCAACTCTATATAAGAGGGCCATAGGGCACCATAGAATAACAAGTTCCTCTTTACTCCCAACAAAGCTGAAGGCTTTGCAACATAGGTTGTCGGTTTTTAGGAGGGATTTGCGCCTCGAGCGGGAGTTGAGGAGGAATCGGGAACATGATGAATTTGTGAGACTGGACCTACTGAAAGATGTTAGGGAGCTAGATGAGGAGGAGCTCATGAGTCGTGGGGTGATTCAAAGGATCATAGAGGAGGAAGATACAAAGCGAGAATGTGAGTGGAGGTAGAGGTTGCGGCAGAAGTGGTTGAATGAGGGAGATGCAAATACCATATTCTTTCACATGTTGGCAAATGGCAGGAAGAGGAACTTGGTCAACTCCATGGTGTTTGGGGGTGATGAGTTCCATGTGGAGGAGGTGTCTGTGAGGGCGATCACATGTTATTTCAGGGATATGAGCAGGCGTCGCCTACATTGCAGGTCACGGTGGCTGGGTTTGCGAGTCGCATTTCTGGTGCTGATGCTGATTCGTTGACAAGATCATTTGGAATGCTGGAGGTTCGCGAGACTGTTTTTGGGCTGAATTTGGATGGCTGCTCTGGGCCAGATGGCTTCTCTGTTTACTTCTTTAGGGAATTTAGGGATCTGGTTGCTGAGGAGGTGATGGAACTTGTGGCGGAGTTTATTGAGGAGAACTATGGCTTTGATCGGATCAACTGAGCTTTTATTTTCTTACTCCTAAAGAAGGATGCTATGTTAAGAATTGATGACTACAGACGGATTGCACTATCCAATGCTATTTACTCGATCGCGGCTAAATTGTTAGCCAACATGCTGAGGAACGTGGCAAATAAGATCATCTCATCATCATAGAGCGCTTTCTGGTCGGGTAGACAAAATTTGGACAGTATGGTCCTCACATCTGTAATTGTGGCGGATTGGCGCAGGAGGAAGACAAAGGGCGTTTTGTGGAAGGTTGACTTATCGAAGGCATATGATTACGTAGACTAGTGCTTCATATGAGCTTCTCTATATAGGCGTATATAACCTGATAGATGGATCACCTGGATGAAGAGGTGTATCACGATCACCTCTTGTGCGATACTTGTGAATGGGCAGTCGAAGGGGGGATTTTTCCTGCCACAACATGATGTTCGTCAGGGTTACCTGTTGACGCCTCGTATTTTCGTTCTGGCGACTAATGCTTTGACGATCATGGTTGATTGTGTCATCTCAGGGGGCTTATGCAATGGTTATTCAAAGGAGGAGATTGCTATACGGATGGTATGATTCTTTTCACGGAGGGTGGTGCTGGCAGTTGTAGATGTCTATCTGTGGTCCTGGATTTACTCGGAACGGTGTCTAGATTGAGACGAAACAGAGAGAAATCAGAGTTCGTTCCCTCTGGCATGGTGGATACGAAGATGGAATTATATGTTGGGTAGCTTTAGTCGCCACGCAGGGAATTACCAATGCGTTACTTTGGTGTTCATCTGGTGGTTGGGCGGATGCATGCTGTGGACTGGCTACTGGTGATTGAGAAGTTGGAACATAGGTTAACGAGGTGGAAGTCTGTTTGCCTGTCTAGGGGGTGGTAGGTTGATGTTGTTGCTCTCAGTTTTGTCCGCGATACCCATTTTCTTTCTATCTTCTAGGCTGGCGCCAGTGCAAGGCCCTAAATATCGATTTCGGTCACCATTTCGGTGACCGACTGAAATGGAATTTCGGTCGAAATTCGATTGGAATTTTGGTCATTTTTTGTACTAGGGTCCCCATATTTCGATCATTTCGGCCATTTCTATCGAATTTCGATTTCGACAGAATATCGATATTCGACAGAATTTCATTGAAATTTGAGACCATGTGCCAGTGGAGGTATGAAAGAGGCTTGAGACCATCATGAGATACTTCTTTTGGGCCTCATCAGGGCATTCATGTAGGCTATGGATTGGAAAACAATGTCGTGCTCGAAGGAATATGGAGGTCTCGAGGTGCGTAGCCTGGAGGAGGTGAACAAGGCCTTACTTAGCAGATGGGTCACTCACATTTGGGGCGACTGTAATAGTTTGGTGTGTGGTTTGTTTCGGAGGATCTACGGGGTTGGGCTCTCCTTCCCTGGTCCAATGGATTTGGGCTTAGCACCTTCATACTTATGGAGAGGCATTTGCTGCATGGCGCATGAGATCCGCTCTTTCTTGAGAACCATGATAGGTGACAATACTGGTTTTAGATTTTGTACGGATGATTGGAGTGAGGGTAGAGCTTTTGATGTGAGGTTTCGTGGCTCAAGGCATTGGCAGAGCACCCAGATTGCTTAGTGGTAGAGGCTTGGGATGTGTGCTCTTTCTTTCCGCAGTTTAGATCCGAGCTTTTAATTCAACAATTAGAGGTGCTTACAGTCCTATTGAAGGAACTAGAGGAGGTGGCCGGTCCCACGGACGATCGCGATTGTTGGATTTGGCGTGATGGTTCTTTTTCAGTTGGGACGTACATAGCTTTGAAGGGCCACTTGCTATTTGATCCAGGAGGCTATACTTCGGACTGCAGGAGGATATGGAAGTGGAAGGTTCCCTCTCGTGTGAAGGTCTTTTTGTGAATATTTAGGAGGGGAAGGTTGCAGATCAAGGAAAGATGTGCATGCTTCGTTCAGATGGAGGATTATAGTTGCCCATTCGGAGGTTGTTGAGATCGTTGATCACTTCTTCTTCAGTTGTGGCAACTCTACGGAAGCTTGAAGGTGCTTTGGGAATCATGGGGCACATTCAGACAATGTGGCAAGCTTTTGGAGTTCCATTGGGGCAGATTGGAATGGGGTGAAGGAGAGATCGAGGTGTGTGACTATGGTCTGGACACTCTGGTTGGCTAGGAATGGGGTAATGTTCCACCATGATTCGTTTCTATGCTGAAAATGTTGTGGCACATGCAAATGTGTTGACTAAGAGTTGGGACCTATTATGTGAAACCTGCTTTTTTGTAATTATTTATACTCGTAATAGGTTTGTCATAACTTTGGGTGATTAATGGTTAAGTTTTTGGGCACCCACCCCACCTTTACGGTGGAGGGCCTTTTTTCTTAAAAAAATAATATCATATAATTCTTTTGGAGTATTTTCTGAAAAAGATAACAAGAAGCTTTCTTTTTGATGATATTATTGGGAAAAAAGAAACAAAATGTGCCAGATGGTAAGGCTCGCATTTCATGCCGTTACTGGGTAACACGTTTGCTCCTTATTTATTTAGGTGGAATACTGCGGAAGCCCAGTTAGTCTAAAGAGTATTGCACAAATCAACACACCCGATTCGAGTTCTCTTCTTGTACAGCCTTATGACAAGTCAAGGTAAATTTCCAATTTTCCATGCCTGCTGCTCTCACCTTTTTTCACATGTTTTTGGAATGAGGTGAATTAAAGAAGCCATCCAAGGGAGTTGTAAATTGTTGCTAGCATTTTACTTGTTAGTATAAATACACCAGAAGCTTCATTAGCATAGCAAAACTCCGATCTCTTTCACGGAAACTGTATAATTCCATTTGCTAACGTTGTGGAATGCCATGTTATTTCCACGTGCATGGAAATAACTTACTATCCTTTTACCCCGATGCAAAATTTGTTGTTATGATGCTGTATCATATGGGCTGGTGTAGTATGTCTTAAATAGAAAAGTGGTTAGTTTATATCGGATTATTGTCATCACTGGTTTTGATTTTTTGAAAGAGAAGTCACTGCTTGTATCTGTAGAAAATGAAAATGCATAAGCGTATCAGCGATAAAAAAATATAAACAAGGGAAGAATCTTATGATTTTACGTTGAATCTTAGTCCATAATGAAAGGGATGAAACCACAGGAGAACTACCTCAAAGGACTGATGTTTATAATAATCTCAACTGTTAAAGGTGGTGTGAGGCTTCTTATATAGCCCCACTAGTAAGACCAAGTCTCACTTACATACAATGTGGGATTAAACTTATTGATGTGATAATTGGACCCTAGAAGGATCCAATTACCCGTTTACGACACATACTCTAACAATATCTAATTTAATATTATTTTATAATCGATGGTTAAATTGTATTCACATGAGTTTGCATCTTAGCACATATATTAGATATTTATGGAAGTAACAATCATTTCTATGTTTTCCTCGATTGAACTAACATGAATCCTTGGAACTATAATCATGACGTTACTTTTTTTATGCTGGCATGTCTCATTATGACTACACACATATAGTGCCTTCCCCTAGTGAATTCATAAAAAATCACGAAAACAAGAGAAATTGTTTTCAACCTCACAAAAGCGATAACAACCGTAAAAGCATACCAGAGAACTACGGTTGTAAATGTTGATAATAGCAATTCTTTTATTTTTGGCGAAGTCGTTCCCAATCAGTCCACTTCCCTTTTTATTATACAACCATTCAAACCGGAGACAAGGGGCCCGAGAGGGAGCTTGTCCCCCCCCAAGTCTCTAAGAACTCTATAAAATACATATAGGTAGTATCGGAATATACATGTTATGGATGTCTAATTTTGATAATTCTTGAAATATTTCAACTTCTTCGAGCTCCTCAGGTATCTCTTATGCTTTTACTGGTAGTAGCGGTGCATATATAACAGAGTAGATCATGGACTCTAGTGCATCCCACCATCTGTGTGGATACAAAATCCAGTTCATGTCCTACAGGACTATACCTCCTGGCAGATGGGTTGTTATTGCTAATGGGTCCACTTACCCATCATAAGATGGGGGAAGTGTATCTGATGCCATCCATGCGTCTTCAGAATATTTTATATGCTCCTGATTTTTAGATGACCTTACTTTATATTAGTCACATTACTAAGGATTCACATTATTGTGCCATTTTTTGACCCTTTGTCTCTTGTGTATGGGGACATACTCACGTGCAGGGTGATTTGATGTGGTCGTGAGCAGCGGGGGCTCTATAGACTGGTCCAACCTCCTCATGTTGGAGCCTCCACTATTCCTACTGGATCAGTCTCACCATAACTGTGGCACCTTCGTTTTGGCCACATTCCTCTACATAAGCTGTGTCATGTCCTCCCACATATATCCACACGATCTTCCTTCTAGTGCGAGGCTTCACAGCTTGGGAAGCACTATTGTTCCTCCTTTCCATCTCGTTAGAGTCGGAGCAGTTCTCTGTTATTTGAGCTCCTTCATTTAGATATATGGGGTCCGAGTCGTGTTCCTAATCACCAAGGATACCGTTTTTATATGGTCGTTGACTCGTTGTAGATGATTTTTATAGACTTTCTTGGGTTTTCCTCTTGAAGAATAAGTCCAAGGTTGAGTCTGTTATCAAGCCATTTATTAATGAGATAAAGAATATTTTTTCTGCCAATGTCAAATATATACGTTCCAATAATACCTTAGACTTTTGCACCCTTAAGCTTTTTGAGTTTCTCAGGTCTCTTGGCATTGTACACTAGACCTCATGTGCCCATACTTCTCAGCAGAACGGTTTTGCCGAGCGCAAACATCGTCACTTACTCGATGTAACCAGAATCCTATTGATTCGGAGTCGTGCTTCTCACGCTTTTACTGGGATGATGCGATACTCACTGTTTGCTACTTAGTGAACCACATGCCTTCCTCCGTTTTGGGAGGAAAGATCCTTTCTCGATTGCGTTTCTGGAGAAGGATTTATTCTCTCTTGTTAGAAAGTAGAGATTGCAGAAGGGGAATGATAAACAGAGCCTAAGGCATAAAGATGAAATATAGAACACAAGAAATTTTGTACATGGAACCCTACTCCCTAAGGAGCGTGATGAAACCACATGAGAATGCCTCAAAGGGCTGATAGTCTATTCAACTTTCTCAATGGATACAGGAGGTCTGGGGCTCCTTTTATAGCCTCCACAAAACCTCCAAGTCCCACCACTAGTAGATGTGGGACTAAACATATGGATGGGGTAAATGGATATTGGAGATATCCATTTACCCATCTACATCATAAGAGGCGCACAACCAAATACTCCAACACTGCCCCTTAAGCTGGAGCATGCAATGCTCAGCTTGGACAAAAAGAAAGAAACTCAACTCACGCTACATGACATTACGGACAATATCAACTCAACACGCACAACTGTCAGCTGCTGTCGAGGACGTTGCTTCTCATACCGTGCAAGTGAGGAGGACGAACGGACTAGAATGCGAGTCAAACTGAGGACTCGGAATCAGACCATCGAGTCTGAAACTGCACCTGGAGTCTCCTCGTCGAAGAACCGGGTCTCTCCCGTCTCGCTCAGAGAATGTTACTCTATGCTGGAGTCCTTATGATACCACATGAAAACCCTTGCCCACATGGCATAAGGAATGTTCCTATAGTCTGGAGTCCCTATGGCTCACATGAAAACTCTGGTCGACATTAACAAGAATGATGGAGACCACTACAAAAGATAGCATGCATGTGCACATTTGAAATTTGAAAAGACCGTATACATGTGCGAGTCGGAAACTGAAGACTCAGAATCAACTGACGTCGAGTCTGAAAAACTGAACTGTAGAGTCTGGAATCTGGCTGGTCTCTGTACTGGATAATCCTGAATATACCTGTGATTCTACACATTATTCTCCCTTTCTCCCAGACTGGTCGGAATGACAAACATCGACCAAGTTGGGAGAAGACAACAATGATGGGGAATAACCAAATAAGCTGATAATATTTACGACTTTTCTCCTTTTTTGCAATATTTTTTTAAACTAAGCCGTTCATCATTTTTTACGGCTTTTTCACATCATAAATCACTTTTGGGTATGTTTTTTTTTGTACACATCTCTTCTTTTTTTATCAGACCTTTGTTGTTTTTTTTCTTTGAGCCCGCTTGGGCACTTACAGAAGCCGAAGCCGACTTGGGCCCTCACAACATTTCCTTTTTTTTAATACATTTCAGCCTGCTATAATTAGGGTTCCCGTTGGGAACCCTTTTCTCACAATGGACCTACGCCTCCCCCCAATGGGGGTTTTCTCATGTCGCCACCGTTTGAGAGAGAAGAGCTCCTGTGGATGAGGAGTCTTCGTACGTAGGTTGAAGTCGCGCAAGAGGGCTGAGCGGAGATAGGGTGCGAGAAGGGTTTTGCGCGATGGAGCTCCTGTCTCTGGAGCTCGAGAGCGCTGCCAGCGGAGGCTAGCCTGCCGCCTGGGAGTAAAGGTGGAGCGACGACTACGATTGGAGGAGAGAAGAGGCGCGGTTTGCGACTCCGCTTGTGATGATGCGGTGGGGATCTGGAGGCTTGGATTAAGCACATGGTGTTGGGGACACAACTTGGAGGGGTGCCGTCATTGCGGTCATTCCTGGAGACAGATCGTCCAAGCACACCATCGTAGGAGGAAGGCTTCCTTGGGAGACATCGTGCCTGGAGAGGTGCCGCCTTTGCTTAGGGCGCGTGGGAGGAAGGACGTGGATCTGGCGTGTGAGGGTTGGAACCGCCTTATTGATGCAATGGGGGGTTGAGAGCGCTGCTTGCGCCGGTCAGCGGAAAGATGGGCCATGCAAGGAGCTCGTCGATGACCTGGAAGCCTCATGTGTTTGGATATGTAGCCTTTGTTCATGTTTTTTCTCCTGGTCATGACAAGCTCTCCCCCAGAGTTGTCAAATGTGTTTTTTTTGATGCCAAACAAGGGGGAAACACTCAGAGGTGTCCGCCCCAGATGTGTTTTTATCAGCAACTCTCGTACCCAGAGCTGTCAAATGTGTTTTTGTCAGCAACTCTCGTGCCCAAAAGGTGTACTGTTGCTTTGATCCGCTTCGACATAATACTTTGTCAGTGTTGATGTTATATTTTTTGAGTATGTCATGTATTTCTCTCCTATATGTGACAGACTGACCCCATCAGACTCTGATGACGAGATCTACATGCCTCCTCCTACAGTAATACCACTACCTACACTTACTCCTGCTCAACCACCGCTCAGTCCACCACCACCACCACCACCACCTCTTGTACCTACTGCTCCTCCACCTGCTCATGTGGCTACCCTTGGACCACAACCTACATTGACTCAGTTTTTGCCACGTGTGTTTACGCACAAGTCTCGCTCTAGTCCCCCTGCTCACAGGCCTTCCCCATCATCCAACACGCCTCATGTATGTAATGAGCACATTGTTTCTACTTGGCACAACTGAGTTGTCTGTGTAGCAGGACTCACTACAAGATGAGCTGATACCCTCTCAAGAGGGACACTTACAGGTTCAGGACATTGCAAATGATCTTGATGTGCCTATTGCTCCGTGAAAGAAGAGACGTACATGTGCTACATATCCTCTTGCAGCCCGTGTTTCTTTGAGCAGACTTTGAGAGGATTTCAGAAGATTTACCTTGACACTATCAGGTGTTGAGATACCACAGACATATTAGGAATCTATTCAGGACAGTCAGTGGCGTCTAGCCATGGAGGAGGAGATGGTCGTGCTCCAGTCGCGTGACACTTGGAGTCTTGTTTCAACTCCAGATGACGGATTCGTTGTTGGATGCAAGTGAGTATTCATTGCGAAGCACCGTACATATGGTAGTGTGGATCGTTACAAAGAGAGACTTGTGGCACGTGGGTTGACCCAGACATATGGGTGGACTATCATGATACTTTTTCTCTAGTTATCAGACATTCTACTCTGCGTATTCTTTTGTCTGTTGTTGTGATACGAGATTGACCCCTCTATCAGCGTGATGTGAAGAATGCTTTTCTATATGGTGATCTACAAGAGGAGGTCTACATGCAATAACCACCTGGCTTCGTTGCTGAGGGGGAGTGTCAGAAGGTTTGCAGGTTATACAAGGCTATTTATGGCCTTAAGCAGAGTCCAAGACCATGGTTTCGGAAGCTCTCAGACTTGATAGAGCAACATGGTTTGTGTGATCAAAGCCCTAAATTTCGGTTTCGGTCACCATTTCAGTGATCGATTGAAATGGAATTTCGGTCATTTTTTGTACTAGGACCCCCATATTTCGGTCATTTTGGCCATTTCAATCGAATTTCGATTTCGACTGGGTATTAATATTCGACATAAATTCGATCGAATTTCGCTGAAATTTGAGGCCATGTGTGCGATTGATTACTCTGTGTTTGTGCACTTGACTCAGAGATGTACTGTTGTCATTCTTGTCTATGTTGATATTATTGTTACATGGATGACGAGCATGGCATTCAAGTTGCTACGAATTTCCTACGCCAACAGTTTGTGACCAAGGACCTTGGTATTTTACGCTACTTCCTTGGACTGGAGTTTGCCAAGGACTAGCGAGGTCTTGTGATGACCCAGAGGAAGTACGTTACATATCTTCTTTCTGAGACAAGAATAACAGATTGCAGACCTGTAACTGCTCCTATGGACCCAAGCATGAAGCTCTACAATGATGATACTGAGGAGGTCGACAAGAGGAGGTACATAGAGCTTCTTGGCAAGCACATGTATGCGATCTTTACTGGGCCAGATATATCCTATAACATGGACAAAGTGAGTCAGTTTATGGAGCAGCCCAGACAGGCACATATGGATGTAGTCCATATGATTCTGAGGTATCTGAAGGCATCACCTGACTTTGGACTACTATTCAACATAGGTACATCCCTTTCAGTTACAACATGTGCATATGCAAATTATGTGGGGTGTTCCAAGGACAAGAAGTCTACTTCAAGCTTCACAGTGTTCATAAGGAATTCCCTGGTGTCTTGGAGGAGCAAGAAGCAAACTGTGGTTGCCAGATCTAGTGTTGAGTCAGAATCAAGGTAGGAAATATTGGTATCGAAATCGATATCGTATCGGTTTGTCCGGAAAAGGATATATCAGGATATATCGTCGATATATCGGCGATATCGATGTAAATGTCGGAAATGGCTCAAAAAAGCCATTTTTGGAGTTTTTCAGAAATTAAGATCATCCAAGATGTTAAAATAACTAATAACCTACAAATACACACTTATATCACACATATTTGTCATTTATACCCTATATATCGTACATATCAGTATACCCCATAGATCGCACATATCGATCATATCGAACATATCGATCTTAATGTTGATTGTTGACTTATCGATATTAGAAATGGATTTAATCCAAGTTCTTAAACAGTAAATAACTTATAAATATATACTTAGATGACACTTAAATATAGCACATATCTGTCATTATCGGATATATCATTGCTAATGTTGATTGGTGATTAATAAATACTGGAATTGAAACCAAAGTAGCTAAATTAAGCATATTTAGAACACATGTTTTGTTCATTGAAGACAAAGAATGGCATCGAGATGATTCATTTGATTTAAAAAATGTATATAGTGATTAATGAGACAATGTTCCTTTGGTATAAAATTTATCTATTCACAAATAAATGGAAAGAATATAAATTAATGCAATATTGTAAAGATTACCTAGTCATGAGGGGTTTAGAACCAAGAATTCTGTAGATAGCAAGGTAGGAAATATCGATATCGATATCGTATCGGTCCGTTTGGTCGAAAATAGCATAAAAAGTGATTTTTTTCACGAATAAAAATCATCCTAATTATTAAAACATTAAATAACATACAAATATACATTTATATGCAAATGAGGTATATTTAGCACACTAATACACATTATATCACACACATCACTGTCTGTTAATGCGACAACTTAGCTGACTATTGACCACTGAGATGTATCATGGTCCTGCGATTCTAACTTGATCAACATTAGACTTGTTTTCATTTCTATTGCCAAAGAGGCGAAGTCCACCACTTGAAGAATCGTCGTATGCATCCCCCAGTAGCATCATACCCTACCAGACATGGGTCTCGTTGTCCGGTCAGCGAGCTTGGAGTGGTCAAGGGGGAGCATGTGCACTCCCCTGACTCGAAACAAAGTATATAATTCATGATGCATTTTAATACTAGGAGTAGCAAAATAAGTTGTAAAATCAAGCTTACAAGTGTAATATCATTGATATGTATATAGATATCGGTGAAATATCGACGAAATATCGGCGATATCGACTGATATCCGAGAAATTTTGTACTCAAACCATTCAATTTTGAGCGATATGGCTCGATATGGCAATATATCGCCAATATCTCGCCGATATATTAACCGATATCCTGTAAAAGGATATCTATATTTATATGAATATCGATATCTGATATATCGACCATATATCGTCGATATATCACGATATTGCCGACTATGGTCAGAATATAGGGCTATGGTGAAGGCTAGCACATAGATGATGTGGGTCAGATATGTTCTTACTGACCTGACTATCGAGGTGCATCTTCCCATGCACCTCTAATGTGACAACCAAGCTGCTATTTTCATTGCAAACAACCCTACCTTCCATGAGAGGATCAAGCACACAGAGGTGTATTGTCACTGCACTCGTGACATGATTCAAAAGGGTCTCATCGTCACTACTCTTGTCATCTCTGGAGACCTGACAAGAGATGTACTTATTAAGGCCTTAGCCAGGGGGCTGTACCATAGATGCTGCTCCAAGCTTGAGCCTAATTGATATCTACACTCCAGCTTGAGGAGGAATGTTGAGATATTAGTTATCTTTTATAGTGTTTATGTAATTTCTATTTTCTTTGTCTTCTTCATATAATTTGCCCAACAGATTTCTCTTCTATATAAGAGAACCCTAGGACCTCATCCATAAAGCAGTTCATTCTTTCATCTCCACAAGCCGACTAGGAGAGGGCGAGGAAAGCCCAAGAAGTGTTGGAAGAAGACTATCCGAAGGGGATCGAAGTCCGAGAATGACCCAAACTAGATGTAAATGGAGGCAAAAAATCCATAGCCAACCCTACTTAATGTGGGGGAAGCTTTATTGTTGTTGTTGTGGTGGTATTCCAACTATAACTCATTCCCCTCTATCGTGGCAACAAGCCTGCAACCTACATAACATCTAATCATGAGCATATCAAGATTGATTGCCCAATCTATTCGTAATGTTGTCACTGAAGGGATCACTACATCTTACATTCTTCCGAGTTACAACTTGTAGAATCTTCAGGAAAGGATCTTTTAAGAGGTGTCAAGGGTTTTCTGTCAGACAAGCCGAGCATGATATATACACACACACATACATATATGCAAGGTTTTAAAAAACGAAAGGCGGAACTAGGCGGTTCCACCAGAATCGAGGCGAGGCGTAGCCTCGAGGCGGTCGAGGCGTAAGCCTCAGTTTTCCCCAAAAAATTTACTAATCTAACATATTCTAGTACATAAATCTCAAGAGAGCAATACAATAACACATATCTAGAAGCATAAAGCAAGTAAAAGAATTGTAATGCAATCCATCGTTGTCTTAAACCCATAGACGATCAGTGTATCAAATGTTAGAATCAAACACAAGATAAAATAGAGAGTAGAAGACACAATTTGTTCCAACTTCTAAAATTCAAATCCTATTTGTAGTTCAAAAAGTAGAATGCCAAATGCCAGGTCATGTTCTTGAATCTTGTCTTGTAGACTCGTAAAGATCTTCTAGTCATTGCCATGAACTCTAACATCGGCATCATCCTCCGATTCACTACTGCTCATTGGATCATCCAATGAATCATCCATGTAGTTTAAATTTTCTTCATCATCATCTCCATCACTAACATCATCTCCAGTATGAACCTCGTCGTCATCAATATCAACCACAGCTTTACCTGTATTATACAATACCATTGTTATTTGTTAGTATATTATATTTTTGTTCTAATGAAATAAGATTAACATCGCATTTACCTTTCTTTCTCTTGTTCCTACGAGAATCATCTTGTTATTCATCAGCTTCCTCAACATCCTCCTCCAGAGGAGTATTCGCATCAAGCTCATGATATGCACTGTATTCATCTGGAGCTCTGAAACCCACTCATCACCTGAATCGACATCTTCCAAGCATAGGGGATCCTCCATAGTCTTTTTCTTGATCTCCCTCTGCTTCAACTTCAAGTTGAACATCACATAAACCAAATCATTTAGTTTTGCTTGTGTGAGTCGATTTCTCCTCTTCGTATGTACCTACTCAATAGTCAATACACATGGGCATGCTTAGAACATATACAATTAGGTCATATGTTTATGATCTACTCAAGTCAAAATACTACCTGATTAAATGAACTCCAATTGCGTTCACAACCAGATGCACTACATGTCAAACTCAAAATTTTTATGGCAAACTTGGTTAGCTCAGGAGTATCATCTCCAAAAGCCCTCCACCAGTCAGCTGATGATAGTGATAAATCCATAATATATGGTTAAATTCAATCATGAAAAGCAAAGAATAATGGATCTAGAGGATCAGAGATCTACATACCTGGACTCCTTTTCTTGCGTGTGTTCACAGCATTGGAATATCCAAACAAGCCTCGTGCATTCCTGAAAGCATCTATCTGTAGATCTACTTTCTCCCTCTCCAATGGATCACTTATCAACCTCTCCATGCAAGAATACAATCCAATTTTTATCTCCGTGTGTGTGGAAAATGAGGGTTCGTAGTGATATTGGGGATTGAGAAAGTAGGCAGCAACATGCAAATGAGTATGAAGTTGGCGATCCCACCTAGCATCCACGATGTCCCAAAATGGCTTGTACTTTTCCTCTTCATTTCCTAATGCATGTGCAATTTCCTCCTTGGCTCTGTCCATGGCTTCATAAATGAATCCCATTGGGGGATATTTTTCGGAATCAACCATCCTTAAAACCATGACCAAAGGTTTGGTTGTGCTAATCACAAAGGCAACGCCGGGCCAAAAAGATTTGCGTCTCAAAATTGTGTTGCATGCACTTTGCCCTTGGGGCTTGGAAGAATAGGGGCTCCTCTTCCATGCATAGGAAGCAAAAAAATGACTCGAGGGAGTCCCTAACACTGATCAATCTCTGTAATGTCAAGAAAGCCGTAGCAAAACGGGTAACGGCAGGTCGGACCAAATCTCCCCCAATCTTTGCCCTGATCATGGACAAAACCCAACCATGTGCATAGATGTAGTTGATGACTCTCTTGGCTTTTTGAAAACGGAAGCATGCAAAGGCAATTTCAAAATGTCTTCTAGCATCAAATCAATGCAGTGGCGGCACACGGGGTCCAATATAAATGTTGTCTCTTCTCCATCAGCAGTTTTCCAGCCGCTTTGTAGTTTGAGGCATTATCGGTTATAACTTGTATGACGTTGTTTTCCCCAACCTCCTCAACTACATCATCGAGCAGAGAAAATAGTAGCTGTGCACTCTTTGTTCTGTCGGATGCATCAATGGACTTCAAGAACCAAGTCCCAGTTGGATTGTTCACTAAAAAATTGATAAGTGAACGACCTTTTGTATCCGTCCAACCATCGGACATGATACTACAACCTGTCTCTGCTCAAGAAGCCTTTGCCGCTTTCATCACATTGTCGATGTTATTCACTTCTTCCTTCAATATCCATGTTCTCAACTCGTGTGCTGTTGGAGGTTTCAATCCCCTCCCAAATGCACCAACAGAATGAACCATTTGTTGAAATGATGGACTATTTGCATAATTAAATGCTAATCCATTTTCAAAGAAAAATCTTCCAATATCACGACAAACACGAGCCCTCTCCTCTTTCTTCCATGACGCATTCAATGTCATTTGATGTTGCTTCTCTAGGACATTTGTAGGCCCAATAGTTGGACTTCCCGAGCCGGCCATACCAACAAATAAGTCCATCGGACCCCTCACCTGCTGCTTCACACTGCTGGATCCTCCTGTGCATGTTTGAGGATCGTTACTTCCACGAGGTTCTTCCATTCCAAAAGCTCCCACTCTGCAAAGCTCCTCCATCTCTTCCACAGCTCTTCTGTTTTTTTCTTCGTGGACTGCTAGCAAACACTTCATTTCATCGGATACTTCAGCTGGAACTTTTGGGCATGCTTTAACATTTTTCCCTGTTTTCGCGAGGTGGTGCTTGAGTCTTGCAACTCCACCAGTTATCCTCTTAGCACAGAATTTACATTGAACATAAACATAACCCTTGCCCTTCGTAGACTCGTCCATTTCGATTTGGACACAGTATTTCCATCCAGGGTCGCTTCGACCTCCTTCAGAATCTTTCGCGCCTCTCTTCTTTGCTTTTGGCATTTCTGAAATTTATATAAACAGTCTAAACAAACAAGACTAAAAGTAGAACATATATTAGGCAATCAATCCAAGTTAAAACAAAACAAGCATGCATGTAATTTCTTTTTCAATGTACAATTCTGAACTTGCTTGTGTTACTCCAAACATTATAATCGGTAAAAAATGGCTTCTATTTTGCAATAAACCATTTACTTCCTTGTACTTCAAAACTGATCTTGTTTATTTAGATGCAAGTTTGTCTATAAACAAATTATTGTACTTTTAGAATTTATATAAACAAATTATAAACAAATTATTGTACTTCAAAACAAGTATGTCTAATTTCATCATAAAAGCATAGAAATCGGATTAGGGAATGAAATAATACCTACAATGGCGGCGCAAGATGTACAGGCAGGCGGAGGTGGCGTCTGGCGCATGATGCAGAGGGAGCTCAGGGAGGAAGCGGCGTTGGCGCACGATGCAGAGGAGGAGGCGGCGACTCCGGTGATGATTTCGAGCCCGGCGATGCGAGAGAGGAGGCGGCGGTGGCGCACGATGCAGTGGAGGAGGAGGCGGAAGCCAGAGAATGAAGTTAGGTTTTTTTTGGCTTCGACAGAGCAGCAGAGGACGATCTGGGGCATCGGCCGAAAATACATATTAAGTGGGTCACGTGCGATGCACGTGACCCACATATAATTGAAAACGCCTCAGGTTGCGCCTCGGACCGCCTCAAAGCGTCTACGCCTCAGGGCGTTTTCGCCCAACGAGGCGACCGCCTCACGCAGGAAAGCCGAGGCGTACGCCTCAGAACCCAAATCGACCGCCTCGCCTCGAGGCGTACGCCTCGGGCGCCTCGAGGCGCGATTTTTAATTCCATGCATATATGTATGTATCAATTCACGGGGAGTGCTATAGATCTCTTTACTTTTATGGACTAATTATCATATTTTCTTTTTTCTTAGATGCTCCTTTTAAATTACTCTATACCATTTTCCTATAAAAGAACTGGTAGTGTCTCCTTATCTAATAAGATACATTTTGTTCTTGACAAGAACAATTAGGTTACTATTTTACCCAATTAGTCTTACTAGAAGGATAACTAGACATTTACGTCCAATTAGCCAACTATGTGAACATATAGATGATTATATAGTATCTAATTAATCGACTATAAATAAAATCAGATGACGACTACTTGCCCTAATGAACAACCTTTAACTACTCTTGTGTTGGCCAAGAAGAATCACCAGTCGATTAGGAGACCATGTATTTTCCTCCTTCCCTCCAAGGCCCAGAGTCACCTTTATTAGCTCTGTCGACCACAAAGAAGAGCCAACGGTTGACTGGGAAATCACTCAGTCTATTGCGATATTCCCAAATAAATAGTTTTTTCACATTCAGAGTTACAGTCCAAAATGTTTCCTCAGGGGTTTTATTTAAATAAATGACTCAAATTACAATATTTTTCAAGACTAAAACCTTTTGAACAACTATTAACGTAAAAACAACAGTTAGAGTCCAAGCTCCACTCCTTGAACTCTTAGCTTACTGTCCAGCTCACCCATCTGATCGACCTCTTAGCTTAGTAACGCATCTTACCCCAGCCTCCTTCCGACAGAGGATCAGAACACATGATTATTGAACTGTACTTAGAGATTTGAACCAAATTTGTAGTGTGTTATTTCTCAAAAAAATGTAGTGTGTTATGGTCTAGATTTGGAATGTATTATCTGCTTAGAACTAAGATCAGGTTATCAAGAAGAATTCTTTTACCTAGTTTAACATGTTCACGAATCAGTTCTCCATGAAGAGGTTCATAGTTGTGCTTCTATCTATCTCCTCTTATCTCCTCCTTCAAGTCCTTGAAAAGCATAATAAAACCTCACTTGAATTCGAGATATGATCCTTACTGGTCGTGGGGAAACCCAAAATGAACCTACATAACATCCAATCAACCTACATAACATCCAATCATGAGCATATCAAGATTGATTGGCCAATCAATTCGTAATGTTGTCACTGAAGGGATCACTACATCTTACATTCTTCCGAGTTACAACTTGTAGAATCTTCAGGAATGGATCTTTTAGGAGGTGTCAAGGGTTTGCTATCAAACAAGCCGAGCGTGATACACACACACACACACACACATATGCATGTATCAATTCACGGGGAGTGTTATAGATCTTTTTTATTTGTATGGACTAATTATCATATTTTCTTTTTTCTTAGATGCTCCTTTTAAATTATTCTATTCCATTTTCCTATAAAAGAACTGGTAGTGTCTCCTTATCTAATATGATCCTTACGGGTCGTGGGGAAACCCAAAATGAAACAGAATTTCCCTCACATGCTCAGTGTGTTCTAGCAAGGAAGCAATCGGTTAACAGAAAATGTAGTAGAGTGATATCAATAAAGCAGAAGCCTAGGTGCGAAATTGGTATGTTACTTGAAAAAAATAGACTGGAGCAGGTAATTGGTTGATGTAGAGCAGAGGAGAGGCAAAAGCTGCACCTGTAATTGAGATAGGGGCCAACCCATTGTCCTTTTACAGGGAGGATTTAAGGTTGCACCTGTAATTGAGATTACCATGAAAATGCCATTAGTCACATTTTTAATGTCTTGCTCATTTTTTCTACTATTGGGACAAATGAGGGCTAATTCGAATTGTCTAGATGAGACGATTCTACTGTCAACTTTTTTTGCCTATTACTTAAATCTTATTTTGTATGTTATTGGGAAGCGAAGGCTCTTTTGAAGAGCGGCCCCATCACTTTGACTTTATGTGCACGCCTATTCATGCATACTTAGGAATCTGTCATATTTATCTGCTTATCTTCTATGTCTTTTAACTAAAATCTGCAAAATGTTTCTAAGCCAAAAGCTTGTGGAATGCTCAAAGTAACCTTTTATAATTATGAGGTAAGCGTGTTAAAAAAACAATTATGGGATAAGCCATACATGTTTGTACAAAATTCTCACAGTTAAAGACTACCCTTTTATTGTTTTTGTTTTATTCCATGGTCCTCTAGAAAATTTTGTACTCATTCGTTCAAAATGATATGAAACTCCATCTGAAATGTGATGCTTCCTTTTTGCCAGTTTGAAAATTATTGAGAAGGCCATAGTGAACTCTTATCTGGGTTTGACGCCGAACAATGATGGAGAAGTGATACGACTGACTCTCCCTCAATTGACTTCTGAACGAAGAAAGGTAATTTTTTCTTGTTGTTATTTATTGTATCCTTAAGTTATGATAATTAATTATATGTGCTTAATGTGCAATAGTGCTGCAACATATTAGGGGTATGTATGATTTTTGTTCATTCTTGTTAATTGCACACAAGGCATACACTTCTTCTTTCAGACGTTTCATTTTATTAAATTGATTTAATCTTATAATGCTTGATAAATTACATGAAGAAAAGCTTTTCAAAAGAGAGAAACATGAGACATTAAAAATCTTATAATGCTTTATTGACTACGCCAAGGCCTACGATTGTGTCAGCTGGAAATTCCTGTGGACAGCGCTGCAGAAAAGGGGATTTCCGGAAGAATGGAATGCTTGGGTTAAGAGATATGTCACTACTAGCTCCTGCTCTGTGTTGGTCAACGGAAGACCAGAGGGAGGATGGTTCCAACCGCAGAGGGGGGTGCGTCAAAACTGCCTCCCAGCTCCCCTGCTCTTTGAATTGGTGGCGGATTGTCTTGCGCTCTTGTTTCAGCGGACGGTTGAAGAAAGTTGGTGCGAGGGATTCAGGTTGGGGGACATCTCCGTTCCGGTGTTGCAGTATGCAGACGACACGCGGATCTTCCTGGGGGGGGGGGGACAGAGGAGCAGAACCACAATGCGGCTATTTTGGTGGATATGTTTGGCTGCCTCTCTGGTTTGCATATTAACAGGCAGAAGTCCATCCTGGTTCCACTGGGGATGGATGATGAGGAGAGTAACAGGTTAGCGGTGTGGGTAGGATGCCTTCTGGGGCACTTACCGATAACTTATCTGGGGTTGCCTCTTGTTGATGGCAGACCGAGGAAGTCCGATTGGGACTGTGTTCTTCGGAGAATGGAGAAGCGGTTGGAGGGGTGGAAGGCTACTACTTTGTCCAAGGGTGGCAAGCTTACATTACTGAAGCACGTTCTTTCGGCCATTTCGATTTTTTTCTTCTCGACGAGATTAATGCCAGTTGGGGTTAGAAGGAAGGTGGAGGCTTTGATGAGATCTTTTTTCTGGTCAGATGGAAGGCATGCAACGAGGGGATTACACTTGGTGGCTTGGAAGGATCTTGTTTACTTGCTTCGGAGGGGGGTTTAGGTGTCAGGGATGTGGAATCAATGAACAAAACCTTGTTAGCCAAATGGGTGGTGCGCATTTGGGGTTCATCCGACTCGCTGGTTTACGGATGCCGAGGGAGATTTATGGTGTCACAGGGGAGTTGGTGGCTCCAAGGAAGCGTCATGAGTCTTCGTTGTGGAGTGGGATCTGTGCCGTGATTCCGGGGCTCAGGCCCTTCCTTCGGCCGAGATTGAGGAATGGTCTCCGTTTCTGATTTTGGCAAGATGACTAGACGGGGGAGGGGACGTTGGCCTACTGCTTCCCTAGATTGATGGCGTTAGCCGTTGACAGGGGGCACGGGTGGCGGAGGTGGCTGACTCTGGGTCGTGGGCTCCGAGGTTCCTTGCGGTTCTATCGGATCAGAGGCTGGAGGAATTTTTGCGGTTACTATCGGAGATTTCCCCTGTCGGGGAGATGTCGGGCGAGCCAGATCATTTTGAGTGGGTAGATGATAAGTTCTCGGTAAAGATTGCGTATCGGAAGTTGAGTGGTGGTGTGGTGGAGCGCGACGAAGATATATGTGCTGACTTGAAGGTGATTTGGGCGGCTAAGATTCCTACTCGGGTTAAGGTGTTCCTTTGGTGTCTAATGAGAGTCCGTCTATGTGACAAGGTGAGAAGAGGCAGATTGCTGGGTGTAACGGATTTGAAGTATGAAAGATGTGAGGATGACGTGGAGGATGCAGACCACATTTTCTTCGGATGCAGGTCTTCAGCAAATGTGTGGGGTTCTTTGGGGCTGTCGTGGGTCCAGGCATCCGCGTGGAACATTTTTGGAGATCTATTCGTGCGGTGGGACTTGGGTCTTCCGGTGATGTCTTCAGGCCTTTTGCTGTGCTCTGAGCTATTTGGCTTGGCAGGAATGATGCCATTTTCAAGGGGCGGCGATTTTACTTTGAAAATGTACTTGCGCACTGTAATGCTTTGTACAATTTCTGGATATCCAACTAATGTACCTTCTTGTTAATTAACGAATACTCTGAAGTGGTGACTCCCGCCTTGGGAGGGCTCCCCCTTTTTCCTATTCAAAAAAAAGAGAGAAAAAACAAAGCCGTTTCCCACATTAAGTAGGGTTGGCTTCATGTTTTTGCCTCTATTTAGATCTATCTTGGGTCAATCTCGGACTTAGATCCAAAAAACTAAGATACCTTTGTATAGTCTTATTCCAAGACTTCTTGGACCTTCCTCATCCTCTCTTAACCGACTCAACATCCCAAAACTCACATCTTCTAACCAAGGTTCAGAAAGTCAGCATGCGGTATTCGTTCGGTCAGGCGGTCTGATAAGCGGGCAGGTGGAAGTATATGCGGATTATGCAATTTCTATTATTTTAATATAAGAATAATTAAAAATATAATAACAAATTCAAACATTAGATATTTATGTTTCAAAAAAATATAACATGGAAGAAAAATGAAGTGAAGACTTTTTTGTAGAATGTGATTTCAACCAACTAAATAGGGAAAAATGGCGAATTAAAAGTGACGGTGAATAAATTGTTGCAGATTTTTTGTGATTTGTTTAGACCCAATAAAGCTGGAAACAAAGGACTATAACCATTTGATGCAGCCCTAAATGGTGAACAAGCTAACTGTCCTGGATGCTCTTACGCTATAACGCATCATTAACGTGGGTCTGCATTTCCTAAAGAGGCCAAACATAAGCACTAAAGTGGAGGGCATGTAGAAGTTGAAGTGATAATCCTAGAAAATAAATAACAACAGCAACAACAGTAAATGAAATAAACTTAGTTGAAATCTAATTAATATAGTTGAAATCAGATCAATACTCGCACCAGAAAGTACTTGAATTGTATATTAAACCATAGTCTATCCTAGGTTCAGAAAGTACTTGAATCGTATTAAATCATTAGATTATATCCATAGATTTTTACCATGTAGCATTGTCTTTCTGTAAAAAAAACCTACTTGTTAGCGGAGGAGCGCTACAGGGTCTGTGGCCTTATATACGAGTGCATATGCAGCTATCTGGGCTGACTTTCTGAACACTGCTTCTAACTGGTGCATCGGCCGACTTCCTTTGCAAATGGTCAAATCACCTTAAGCGATTTTCTTGCATCTTATCCTCGACCGAAGCTACACCAACTTTCCTTCTGATTACATCATTCCGAATCAGATTTTTACGTGTGTGTCCACACATCCACCTTAGTATTTTCATTTATGCTACTGTCATTCTCTGCACATATCTATAGTTCATAAGACAACATTCAGATCCATAGAGCATAACATGTCTCACAGCTGCTTTGTAAAACTTTCCTTTGATTTTTAAAGGAATTTTCTAATCACAGAGAACAATAGAGGCTCCACTCTATTTTTACCAAATTGCATTTATTCTATTAGTAATATCTCCATCAATTTCCTCGTCATGTTGCAAAATAGATCCAAACTATCTAAAAGAATCTCTCTCCTGAATGTTATTGTCACCAATCTTCACCTTGATTCCTTCACCATTGCTTCCATTAAATGCACACTCCATATATTCAGTCTTAGACATACTTATACGAAATCCTTTAGTCTCCAATGCATGTCTTCGGACCTCAACCTCATCATTTACTCCATCTCTAGTCTCATCAATCAACACAATCATCAACGAATAACATACATCAAGGTATCTCATCATGAATGTGACTTGTCAACTCATCCATGATCAAAGTAAAAATGAATGGACTCAAAGCTGGACCTTAATGCAGACCAATGTTGATGTCAAATTAATCAATCTCCCAGATTGGATCCTTACACAAGATGAAGCCTTATTATACATATCCTTTATGAGGTTAATGTACATGACGTATACCTGTCTCTTCTCCAAAACTCTTCATAATCTCTCGTGAGATGGAATCATAAGCCTTCTCCAAATCAATAAAAACATATGGAGGTTCTTTCTTTTAACTCTATAAATATTCATCGTTATCCTCAACACGTGGATGTCTTCAATAGTTGAGCGGCCTAGCATGGATCCGAATTGGTTTTCTTTTACCTTGGAAACTTGCCTCAGCCTTCTTTCGATCACACGTTCCTAAATTTTCATGGTGTGACTCATCAGCTTGATACCTCTGTAATTTAAACAATTTTGAATGTCTCCTTTGTTCTTATAAAGAGGCACCACGGTGCTTCTCCTCCAATCTCCATGCATTTTCTTGATTCGCCAAATAACATTGAGTAAATTTGTAAGCCAAGTCAAAACACGCTAACCTAAAACTCTTCATACTTCTATAGGAATATCATCAGGTCCCAGACCTTTCACAAGCGTAACCTTCAAAGACTCTTCTACTCCCTTTGTATTCGTCTATAGCTTGCATGATTCAAGTAACTTTCACTACTAGCTAGATCTTCCAAAGTGACCTCTTTATTTCCTTCCTAAATGAAAAATGGAAATACTGCTTCCATCTAGTTTCTATATCCTTTGGCGTAATAAGCACACGACTTTCCTCATCCTTAATGCATCTCTCTTGAGAAAGGCCTTTGATATTTTTTTCTCTTGTTTTGGCCAACCTGAATATATCCTTCTGGTCCTCCTTAGGACCGAGCTTTTTATACAAAACTTCATAAGCTTTTGACTTAGCTTCGTTTATTGCCTTCTTTGCTTTCTTTGTAGTTTGTGACAGTTTCCCTTGTTCTATCCTTAGACATAGATTTAAAGCGTGCTCTTTTAATTTTGAGCTTCTCTTGCACCCCTCCACTCCACTACCAAGCCTCCTTTTGGCTTGGAGCTCCTCCTTTTGACTCGCTTAGTGTAGAGATAGTTGATCGTCTTTTATGTTATTTAGTATTTCAGTTTCTTTATGTACCTCTCATGTAATTTACCCAAGGGCTCTCTCCCTATATAAGAGACCCGAGGGCTCTATGGAATAAATCATCTCAGTACTCTTTTACCCTAACATGGTATCAGAGCCCTAACCCTAATCTAGGGTTTCTCTCCACCGCCCCCCCCCCCCGCCCCTCCCGCCGACTCTCTCCTACCCCGCCGTCCCCAGGGCGCCGCCCAGGGCTCCGCCGCCGCCTCCAGGTTGCCGCCCAGCCCCCAGTGCGCCGCCGAGCAGTCCCGGGACCCCTCCTCGTCCCGCACGCGCGCCGCCGGAGCTCCCCCACCTTCCGCCCCGGCTCCCTCCAGCCGCCTCCGGGGGCTGTCTACACCGTCCAGCCCTCTCTCAGCCCCCAACCAGTCCCTGTCCAGCCGCCATCTTCCTTGGTAGAGGCTTCCGGAGCCTCTACTTGTTGCCGGGTGCCGCTACTTCACTCGGTCTCGGATAGAAGATGGATTCAAGTGCATAACGTCTACATGTGCACTTGAATCCTTAAAGTCTTGGTAGACAACCTCTTCTTCGTCTATCAATAGTCGTTCTTCTCCGGCATTATGTCCGAACAAAAGCTCGATATGCCCGCCATAGGTGCGTTCAAAGGTTCTGCACCGATCGTCAAAATGGACGGGACAAACTACGAACTGTGGGCGATGCAGTTCCTCAGTCTCATGAAGTCGTGTGGTAAGAAGCATATTCTTACCAAGGATGAACCGCCGGAGAAGACAGGAGTCTATGCCTCATGGGAGGCTGATGATGCGTACGCCAAGGTTTGGCTCTCAGGTACGCTCACGACAGAGATAGCAAATGATGTCCTTCACCAGCCCACCGCCAAGGCGATGTGGGATATTTTGGCCATGACGTATTCTCAGGTCCGCAACGAGACGAAGATGCTCCAGTTGCAGCATGATATATTTACCACGAAGCAGAATGGGAGGCCTCTCCATTCGCTATACACGTCGCTTCGTGGGATGTTCGAGAAGCTCTATAGCACCATTCCGCTCACAGCCACGCCGGAACAACAGAGGACGTTCCGCAATGCCACTATGGTTGGCGTTTTACTTGCTGCCTTAGACCCGGAGTACGGGGCCGCACGCTCTCAGATCCTAGCAGATGCCACTATCCCGCCGATGGAAGAGGTATACAGGAGGCTCAGTCGTGTACCTGTTCCATCTACTACAGCGACTGCACCTCCGTCTGCAATGGCAGTTTCCAGGGGATGTGGTGGTTCGTCCTCGTTTCGTGGCAGAGGAAGTGGTGGACGTGGTCGCGGAGGTCGCATACGTTCCACGTGTTCATTCTGCAGCCGTACTGGTCATTCGGAGGATACTTGCTATTCCAAGCACGGCTTCCCTCCTTCTGCACGTGTCGCGGATCATGTTCAGGGTCCTTCAGCTCCTGCTACAGACCACAGGTTCGAAGAGTTGGTGGCACGACTTCATGATATCATGCCACAATCGTTGCCAGATGGTACTAAAGTTTCTGATGTTGCAGCCTCGGCGTCAGCTAGTACATCCGCCTCTGCCAGTGCCTCAGGTAGTCCTTCAGTCTCACCTCGTTGTCATGATCTCACAGGATGGATTGTCGACTCTGGAGCTACCCATCATCTATGCCGTGAGAAAGATATTTTGCAGTCCTACAGGGCTATACAACCTGGTCGCTCTGTACTCATAGCTGATGGCACTCATTCTCCCATCATCGGTCAGGGGGAGACGGCTTTGCTACCCTCTATGCACTTACAGAATGTCCTACATGCACCAGAATTCTCTATGAACCTCTTATCCATTAGTCAGATTACACGTGATTTGCACTGTCACCATTTTTGATCCATCGTCTGTTATTTTTCAGGACATACTCACGGACAGGGTGATTGGCTGTGGTTCTGAGCACAATGGCCTCTATCGTCTAGTCCGTAACTCCTATGCTGGCCTCTCACTGCATTCCCAAGGCACCGTATCTCCGTACACCTGGCATCTTCGGTTCGGTCATCTTCCCCTGCAGAAGATGCGTCACCTACTGCCTCAGATCTCTCCGAGTTCCTCCTTTCGTTGTGAAGCATGTTAGTTAGGGAAGCACCATCGATCTAGCTTCCCAGGTCGTCAGAGTCGGAGCAGTCGCTCCCCGTTTGAATTACTTCATGTAGACATTTGGGGTCCAAGTCGTGTCCCAGATCATCAGGGGCACATGTTCTATTTAGTAGTGGTTGATGATTTCTCTAGAGTGTCCTGGACTTTTCTTCTTAAAAGTAAATCTGAAGCAGGAAGTGTTATCCAAAATCTTATTAGTGAAATCCAGAATGTTTTCTCTTCTACTGTTAAGTATGTGCGAACTGATAATGCATTGGAGTTCTGCACTCGCTCTCTTGCTACCTTCCTTTCTTCAAAAGGCATTGTTCATCAAACCACATGTGCTTACACCTCACAACAAAATGGGGTTGCGGAACGAAAGCATCGACATTTTCTTGATATTGCTCGCACATTACTCATTCAATGTTGTGCTCCATTATCTTTTTGGGGAGATGCTATACTTACAGCATGTTATCTAGTCAACCGAATGCCTACAACTGTTCTTGGGGAAAAGTCCCCAATCTCTGTTCTTTTTCCAGACAAAGATTTGTTTGCACTTACACCTCGGGTCTTCGGCACTGTTGCGTTTGTCCACCGCTTATCTCCAGGACTTGATAAGCTTTCTCCTAGGGCTATCAAGTGTGTTTTTGTGGGTTACTCCAGGACACAGAAAGGATACCGTTGCTATGATCCTGTCCATGACAAGTACTATGTGAGTGCAGATGTTACCTTTTTCGAACCTGTCATGTATTTCTCACCTGCGGGTGACAGATTGGCCTCCTCCACTTCTCCAGATTCCAATGTCTTTGTTCCACCACCGCCAAGCCTGGGTCAATCCTCTACTCCACCAACACCACCACCACCACCACCACCTCCTCCAGTTGTCCCTTTCACTAAGTTCTATACGAGGCGGACATGCCCTGCTCAAGCTACAAGTCAACCATCCAACACGCCTCAGGTTTGTTCTGAAATTAACACTAACGATGGCTTAGATAACGCACCTGTGCAGGAACCTTTACTACAGGAGGAGGAGCAACCGGTCAGCACAGTCTTGGATGATTTAGACCGGCCCATTGCTCATAGGAAGCAGCGCAGACAGTGTGCCACATATCCCCTTGCCTCTCAAGTCTCCTTTCATCGACTCACTGGGGATTTCCAGAAGTTTGCAGCTGCTGTATCGTCAGTTGAGATTCCACGAACCTATCAGGATGCCATGAAGATTGACTGCTGGCGTCTTGCAATGGAAGAGGAAATGCGTGCTTTGCAATCTAGGGGAACTTGGTCTCTTGTCCCCATTCCTCCAGGTGCCTCAGTAGTAAATTGCAAGTGGGTTTTTACAGTGAAATATCATGCGGATGGCCGTCTAGACAGATACAAGGCCAGGCTCGTTGCACGGGGATTTACCCAGACATATGGTGTAGATTATTTAGATACCTTCTCACCGGTGGCGAGACACTCTACCCTTCGCATCCTTCTATTGGTTGCAGTGGTACGTGACTGGACCATATTCCAGCTTGATGTTAAGAATGCTTTCTTGTATGGTGATCTACAGGAGGAAGTCTACATGCAGCAACCACCCGGGTTTGCTGCTGAGGGGGAGACTCAGAAGGTGTGCAGACTTCATAAGGCTATCTATGGCCTTAAACAGAGTCCTCGAGCATGGTTCCAGAAGCTCTCCCAGCTTATTGAACGACAGGGGTTCAGAAGATCAAATGCGGACCACTCACTGTTCGTCCGGAAGACCCCTAGAGGTACCATTGTTGTTATGGTATATGTTGATGACATATTGGTTACTGGAGATGATGCACAGGGGGTTGAGGTAACCAAGTCTATGTTGGGCAGCCAGTTCATTACAAAGGATCTAGGCACAATACGATACTTTCTGGGGATAGAATTTGCAAGAAATGCACAAGGAATGGTGATGACTCAAAGAAAATATGTCACAGATTTGCTAGCTGAAACAGGAATGACTGGATGCAGACCTTCAAGTACACCTATGGACCCGAGTATGAAGCTGTACGATGATGATACCGAGGAGGTGGACAAGAGAAGGTACAGAGAAATGGTGGGGAAGCTCTTATACATCACTATTACTCGACCGGATATTGCCCTTGCAGTAAACCGGGTGAGTCAATTCGTGGAGCAGCCGAGGCAAGTACATATGGATGCCTTGTACATGATATTGAGATATCTGAAGTCTTCCCTAGGCACAGGGTTGCTATTCAAGAAAGGTACAGATCTGTCTATTTCAGCCTGTGCAGATGCAGATTATACAGGATGTCCAAGGGATCGTAAGTCTACTTCTGGATTTGCTATCTTTATAGGAAGCTCTTTAGTCTCTTGGAAAAGCAAGAAGCAGACTGTTGTGGCGAGATCCAGTGCCGAATCCGAGTACAGAGCCATGGCACAGGCAAGCACAGAAATGATGTGGGTTAAAGCAGTCTTAGAAGATCTGAATGTTGATGTTCCCTTGCCTATGAACCTTCAATGTGATAATCAGGCAGCATTATTTATTGCCAACAATCCAGCCTTCCATGAGAGAACCAAACACATAGAGGTGGATTGTCATTACACTAGGGACATGATTCAGAAGGGTTTCATTTCCACGTCTCACGTCAGTTCAGAGGACCAGACAACGGACATATTCACTAAGCCATTGCTCAGAGGACCTTTCCAGAGATGTTCTTCCAAGCTGAGCATGATAGATATCTATGCTCCATCTTGAGGGGGAGTGTAGAGATAGTTGATCGTCTTTTATGTTATTTAGTATTTCAGTTTCTTTATGTACCTCTCATGTAATTTACCCAAGGGCTCTCTCCCTATATAAGAGACCCGATGGCTCTATGGAATAAATCATCTCAGTACTCTTTTACCCTAACACTTAGCATCTCTTTGGCTACTATTCGAATACAAGATGCCACCGCATTTCACATCTCGTTTGCACTTCCATTACAATCCCAAGATAAGTCTTTTAAAACCTTCTCCCTGAAGCTTGATTGCTTCAATTGAAGAATCCACCATCTAGTTTATAGTGATCTTGGAAACCCTCCTTTTCTTTATCATCCCTTTTATTTGTACATCCATGACTAACAAGCGATGTTGGGTTGTCAAACTCTCTCGTGGAATTACTTTGCAATCTTTGCAACACAACCGATCTCTTCTCGTCAACGTAAAGTAATCTAACTATGTTCTAGTCGGGTCACTCTTATAAGTAATTAAGTGCTCCTCCCTCTTCTTGAAAAGAGTGTTTGCTATGAAAAGATCACAAGTCTTTGTAAAATTCAGAATGACTTTTCCCTCTTCATTTCTATCCCCGAAGCCTTGTCCTCCATGAACACTAGCATACCCTGAAGTATCATTTCCCACATGTCCATTAAGATCTCGACCTAGATAAATCATTTTTCTTTGTGGGATTCCTTGCATAATTTTGTCTAAATCCTCCCAAAAAATTTGTTTAATCCTTTCATCTAAACCAATTTGCAGTGCATAAACTAATATGATATTCAAAATTTCTTCGAGTACCAATTTTAACAAAATAATCCAATCTCCGAACCTTTGCACCTCAACCACAAAATCCTTCAAATCCTTATGGACAACTACTCCAACACCACTTTTACCTTTATCTTTACCTGAATACCAAATTTTAAAACACGTCTTCTTGATCTCCATTGATATTCAAAAGAGAGGACAAATAATTCAGTTAAACTCTTTTCTTTAAAATCTAGCCTATCATTAGTTTCAGAGGCTCATTTTGATGTCCTCGGCTAAAGTGAAATTGAAAATCCGCTTAAATGGCCTTGGCGATTGACGCAGAAAAAGGGATGTACTCTGACCTCGATATTAGCTTTACTGAAATGCTGCAAGACCTGTTGCAAGGAAGTAATCATCATTTCTTATTCAGACATGAGAAATTTAATGACAAGGATTAGGAAGCACATTAATGTCGGCCTTCCAAAATTGCAAGAACTGTTGTGGTGGGTGAAATTATCTTAAATATGTTAATTCGTAGAGGTTAATCCCAAGAGGTTTTTATTCTATGTCAGAACTCTAACAGGTTTTGGAGGGCAACACTCACCTCTGCATACTGACTGAGTTGGTGAAAGGGAGAGAATGAGAAACCTGTGGAAGTTGTACCAATATTACTTCTTGCTTAATTTTTTGCTAATGGACTGTTGTAGGTGATCTCGATGTTACAAGGTGATTATGATCTGTTGAGATATTTATATCTCGTTATCTTTATTCTATATTCTTTATTTTGTAGTTTCTTATTTTTTCTGTCTACTTTATGTAATTTTCCCTTGGAGTTTTTCTCCTATATAAGAGAGCTTTAAGGCTACGATAGAATACTTACTTTTCATTTCACACCTTTCACATGATTGAAGTGCATAGTAGATTTGTGCCTGTCAATTGGTAGAGAAGAGATACTCATCGTTGTAATGCACAATTTTGCCAAATCTTATATGCCTACCTTGACTCCTTGAGAAGAATCTAATTTGTTGGAAATGATTTAGGTTGATGTTGAGTTACCCTTGAAGGAATTTTTAGAGTGAGCAGAGTAGCATTAATCATATGAACAACAAAACATACATGATGGATTGAAGAGCATGACATGCGATGAAATGCTAGTTAGTCTCTTGGTGGGTAGTGCAATTTGAAGAAAAATCTTAATTTTGTCCTTCCCATTGAATTGTGAATGAAGGAATGAGCAAATTTATTCTGGGCGAGAAAATGTCGCTTTATTGTTTTAGGGATTTGTAGTGCCATGTTAAGCGAATTGGTCGCTGCAACCTCTAGAGCAGCCTTGGGGAGCAATGACAAATTGTTATGAATAGAAAACTCTAATAAATTTCTTTGCACCAAAGTGGAAGACCTAGGTTTAGAACAAGAGCTTATGGAGATTAATGATGGGTTAGAGTCCTTGGTTCTAGACAATGATAGAGAGAGCATGGAACTAAGGGAATTTTTCCTTTATTTCCTTTTTAGTGGTCTGGTGGTAATGCAATGTGCCTACCACCCAAAAAACCAAGGTTCGAATCCCCCCTTGTGTTGGTTGCGTTAGGTAGTCGACAACCAGTGTAAAAAATAGTAGAATTTTTCAACATGGATTTGAGCAAGAATCTATGTACCCAACCCTACTTATAATAGCCGGCCCTACTTAATTGTGGGAAAAGGCTTTGTTGTTGTTCCTTTTTAGGGGGTTTTCTTCTTTGATGGATCGTGGAAGGTGACCAATGTGTTGTTACATCATACATGCTTCACGATTGAGTTCATCTTGTGGGTTTGTGCTCAGCAGAAAGTAATGGACTATTGTTTGGATTATTAACTCTTTAATGGTTCGTATTTTTTAATCTAGTTTCTCATGTAATCCAACATCTCCCATATTAGCATTTTTAAAATATGTATCAAACAATATCAAATTTTTGGATAAGTTGTCACAATGTGGCAAGGCCCAACAAAATGCCATGTTCTATAAGGATATATAATAGATCGTTTTTTTTCTAAGAACAACACTATTCTCGCAATTTATTTTTTATATATATAATAGAGGGCCACGCTAGGTAGCTAACAACCAACGCAAAATACAATCGGATCTTTCAAGATGGATTTGATAAGAATTCATGTAACCGACCCTTCTTAAGGTAGGAGTAGGCTTTACCATATTATATATTATAAGATTGACTGTTAATATTATTCTTGACTTTATTTTTTCATCATTGATTTAGGAGCTATCAAAGCTGGTTTCCAAACAAGCTGAAGAAGGGAAGGTTAGATATATTTTTTATAATCTCTTCTTTTGTCTTGATTCTGTCAAATTTGTAATTTTTGGACTAATATGTTTTTCCTTACCATCATTGTCACTTAATACTGGGGATGTCAGTTACATCTGCATTCAGATTTTCTGTAGTGGTTGCCCATTTATCTTAAGCCACAAAATGTGAATGCTAGTTTCGTTATTTACAAAGTTCTCCTTCCCATGAATTCAATTACTTGTATTTTTTAACTTGTAAATTACATCAACCTACATTCTAACGTACTCTGCCCTTGAGAGGAAATGTTAGAGGAATAAGTGAGAGGAAAAGGAGCGGAGAAGGGAGGGAGATAAAAGGGAGCGGATGGAGAATGGAAGTTCGAGGCGAGCATAAGAGCTAGGGCCACCATTGTTGTGGAGCCAGGTTTGAAATATCGATTTCGATATCGTACCGGACCCAACCTGAAAAGGGATATGTCAGGATATATCGATGATATCAGTGGAAATATCGGAAATGGCAAAAAACATTTTTTTTTCACAAATTAAGATTATCCAATTCATAAAACAACAAGTAACATCGAAATACACACTTATATGCAATAATGGCGTGTATTTAGCATATGAATACACATTATATCACATATATCGTTGCTGTAAATGCTGATTGTTGGCCGTTAAGAGATATCGGAAAGGAAATGATGAAATACATGCAATAACTACTTAGAAACATAAAGAAGGTATATTTAGCACATTATTTTTATCTCACATGACATATTATTTATAAACAAAATGCTGAGTTATATTGAAAATCAAACAGAAAAGCAAATGAGCATGATAACATATAGGTTTGAAAGAACATCATTTATAATAATCATAATTTTGAATGATAAAAGATTTAAAATAGATTAGAAACAAAACTTTCTAATTGAACTAAAAAAAATAATACCAACTAGAGAATGTCGCATATTTGTGATTTTGTGTCATTCTATTACTAGTACTATGTAACAACTATTAATTTATTAAGTAGTAATATTGTAATATGCACAAAATATATACGCAAACTTTTTTTATCAGCTTTAGAGTTGTTCCATCTCCATTGCCAAAAAGAGGGCAAAGCTCCATGTTTGAAACAGAGGTTTCGTTGCCGAGTAAGCGAGCTTAGGTGGGGGAGGGGTTTAGGGGGGGGAGTAGGTGTGCTTCCTTTGCAGGGGTGTAGGGGAAACACCCCCGACCTAAAACAAAATATATAAAGCATCTTGTATTTTACTTCCGAGAGTAGCTAAATAAGCAAAATCTCGAACAAATTGACCGTTAAAATAAAAAATAGTGATATCGAGCAAAACAAGTCCAAATATCGACCGATATCTAGGAAACTATACACGCCAAACATTCAATTTCTATGTATACAGGTCGATATAGAGATGTATCACTGATATTTTGGAAATCTACATGTAAGTGAATATTGAAAGCTCTTCCTCGTTGATACTGATATATTATAGATATATAGTCAATATATTACAATATTTTGGACTGTGATATATCACGATATTTCGGACCATGTTTTGGTGTGAGATTGCTGCTGATTGCATTAAACATGTGTTCTTTGAGTGCCAATGTTCAGAAGATATTGAAAGCAGTAGTCGGTACTCGGTCGGCGGGTTCACTAACTAAGGATTAATCGACAACCGAGAAACTAATCGAATTTAGTCAACTATTAGTCGGTTTTGAATTTTTAAATTTTTTAAATATATAAATCAATTTTTATAAACATATTATTATATATTTACATTGATTTGTACATTTTCTATATTATCATAATGAAATAAAAGAAGTATTTTTCTTTAAATATAACATTAAGCATATTAGAATAAGTTTGCTTTTAAAAAAATCGAAAAACTAAAAAATTAAAAAATCCCTATGTAAAAATCGGCCTTGTAGTCGGCTCGATTAGTCGGGTTGAACGACTAATGGCCGACTAGGACTAGTCGAGTCGGCTACCCCACCGACTCGACTAGTCGGACCGACTAATCGGCCTAGTCGGCCGACTTTTACAATGCTGCATTCCCGTTCGAGTGCATTCTGGACATATATGCGGTTGGCATGTGGGAGTTCTCGTGATGGCTGTTTGCATCTGTTGTCATTGCATGGGTCATTTGGTTACCAAGAAATAGGGTAATATTCGGGAGATGTATTTTATGGAGAATGTTTTATCATGCTAGAGCTCTATCTGTGCCCTGGTCTGTGCAACCTCTTTCTGGATTAATTAATTTGGGTGTGGCTCACCCTCATTGACCTATAAAAAAAGTACAATCCTGCAGCAAGTGGTCAGTGGGCCAGGTTGGCCCGGGATTAAAACTAATTGGCCAAGTGGATATACCGACATGCACAACCATCATACCTAGACCTAGAAAGAAGCTTGAAGGCAGCAACTACTTTCAACATGTGCACTCTTCATATCCCTCAGCTTTTTCTCATACTAGAGAAGCAACCCATGCTGCTTTTGAAAGGTGTTTCTGCAAGCTAATTATTCACAATTCACTCGAGGGACTGTTGTTATGAGGGATCTTAATCAATGCAGTTAAATGGATTATTGGCCGATTCTTCTGGCCGCACAGGCTTGAGTACCTTTTATAGTATAATCGCACGTTATTGTGGCACGATATGTTATAAAGAGAAACCACGGAACCTTTAGATGTTTAGGGAGGTCATGATGGTTGTTACGAGGGACTGTTGTTATGAGGGATCTTAATCAATGCAGTTAAATGGATTATTGGCCGATTCTTCTGGCCGCACAGGCTTGAGTACCTTTTATAGTATAATCGCACGTTATTGTGGCACGATATGTTATAAAGAGAAACCACGGAACCTTTAGATGTTTAGGGAGGTCATGATGGTTAGTTACCCTGCCGAATCGTTTTGAAGCGTGTTGAGCATTTTCTAGCATTTCCTGTATTTCTTCCTATTTCTCTTGAAACCTTCTGTGCATCTTCTGATCATCATCTTTTGGGTTTATCATCCCCATTCCATTTCGAGCAAAAAATGGATATATACAGACTTTTCATTATATTTTGATTAGTCTCTTTAAGCAGTTCATGACTTACAGCGACCTTGAAATGGAAGAAGGGGGCAGGGACTATAAGCCGCATATTTGATTTTTCTTTTTCTAGTTATGATAATGTCTGATTTCAATATCAGGCATGGACCTCATATGTTCTTACCAACATTATCCGATGATGCAGATTGCTATTCGAAATGTAAGGAGGGATGCAATCAAAGCTTATGAAAAGTTGGAAAAGGTATATAAATATTGACTACTGTAATTTTTTTTGCTCCTAATGCTCTTTTAGCGGTTGATATTTTGTTGTCTGTGGAGAGACCATCAATCATGCAGACACAAATGAACATGTTGATTTATGTGGAAAAACTTTCTGAACAAAAGGGAAAACCCACAGGATGGGATGACCAATGCACACACGTGGCTAGGATTTTTCTGCTTAAGCATAAATGCAGGTCTGTACAATATTTATAGGAGTAGGGTTTAGATGAATCCATGATTCCATACCCAAGATCTTTTTATCCTAGTGCTTCTTATGGCACTCCTTAAGTTGGACATAGATTTCTACCATGCTCAACTTGCCACATTCATCTCATGATATTTGCCACATTCATCTCATGAATCGTAGTGGGGAGGCATTTAGTAAACACATTGCTCAACTGACTATCTGCTTTAGTGAACACCAGACGGAGTTGACGGGTAACAATCTACTCTGGTTAAAATGACAATTCATCTCAACATGCTTGGTACAGTTGTCTTAAATAGAATTAATCACAAGATTAGTTGCAACTTCACTGTAACAATAAGTTTCATTGGAAATTTTCTGTGGATTTTCTTGTCATTGGACATGATCTGAACTCATAATATTACTTCAACCCTGAGGTCTGGTGCACAGTATTCAACTTTGATTTTCAATCTGGCATAAACAGTGTGCATCTCGATTCTTCATACGATGATGTTTCCTCCAATGTAGTTGAGTAACCTGAAGTAATATGGCAATTATCCATGGATCCGACATAGGCATCATTCATGTAAGCTTCAATGTTAACTTCTTTCCTCTTTAAAAAAAAGGTCTTTTGTGTGGATTCTTCTTCAGTTAGTTATGATTCTATAGGCAATAATGAGATGATAGCAATTGGAGCTTGCGTAGGTTGACTCATCTTGTTCCCTGCGTAGTCAATCTCAGTCTTGGTGAGATTGAGATAGATGAGTTTCCTGACAAATCTTTGATAGCATCCCTTTGAGGGATACCTCCAATATTTTTCCATCGGTAAGGTGTAGATTGGGATATGAATAAATGCGGGACTTTGGTAAGATGATGTCTTACCCAGCTTTACAATCCCCTTTGTAGGCTTGACGTGGTATAAGACACTCGAGATCTGTCTCTTGAGGAGCTGGAAGAGAGGGCAAGGTTCCATAAGATCATCCAGGAGGACATGGAGAAGGCCACAGAGTGGAGGCAGAGATCTGGCATGAATGAATCAAAGAATCCCATGACAATACCAGGTTCTTTCATGCAGTTGCTAGGAGTAGGCAACACCGGAATCAAGTCCAATCTTTAGTGGTGGTGTTGGTCCACATTAAAGGAGGTCGTCAGATGGGCAGGGCATTGTTGGAGTATTTATGTAGTGTCTCTTAAAGAGAGGGCACAATTATATAGGTGGCTGGGCGAATGGGTCACCCCTATTTCAATTCTTCAAGGCACCCACATGACGCGGAGGTTTGAGAGGTCAGTGATGCTGGATTTGAACGTTGATTAGGAATCAAGTTCTGATGTTTTCCTAGTTTCTTTTTATTTTGAGTTATGGAATGTTGTGGGTGATGATGGAAGAACTCGCCTACAGTAATGCTGCTTTTGACAGTTTCAATAGAGCTTTCTTGTTCTTATTGCCAAAACTGAGGGGTCAAAGCGGGTGGAGGATTTTCATCCCATTTCATTTATCTTGTGGTGGTCAAGGTCTTAGTTAATTGGCTAAGGAATGTCTTGAATGGCATTATTTCACCATTGTAGTCATTTTTTATTGTTTGGAGGCAGATTGTGGATAGTCTGACGATGATCACAAAAATAGTGGTAGATTGGAAAAAAGAGGCAGATCAGTGGATTGCTTTGGAAGGTGATTTTTCCTAAGCATATGGTAGCATAAATTGACATTTCTTGTGGCCGGCAATGGAAATATATGGCTTTCTAGATGTATGGGTCTCGTGCGTGAAGAGATGTGTCACAATGTCATCATACTCGATATTGGGAACTATTGACCATAGGGAGGTTTTTCCAGCCCCAATGAGTGTTTGTCAGGGATGTCCCCTGGTACAGTTACTTTTTGTCATAGCTGTAAATGTACTTCTATGTATGGTTAAACAAAGGGTATGCCTCGAGAGTTTTGCGGGAGACATGCTCGAAGAGATTTCCATCTTTATTGTGCAGTACACAAATGACACTGTTCTCTTAATTATGGTCTTGGATATTTTAGGGAGCTTTCTGGCCCATTTTCCTTTTAAAGGTAAATGCTATTTATGGTGGCACGGCGATTTGTTTCTTACTCTTCCAAGCTCTCGGTGAGCTGCCAACAAATACAATAAAGGCTGAAGTAGACTTTCTATCATTAGGACATCCAACATAGTCTGCATCTGCACATCCTGTAACAGACAGAGATGTATCTCTTCTAAACAGAAGACCGGCACCTGGAGATGACTTCAAATATCTCAGGATCATAAAAACAGCATTCATGTGAGCCTGCATGGGTTGCTCCATGAACTGACTTACCCTACTCACAACAAACGAAATATCAGGTCGGGTAATAGTAAGATACAACAATTTCCCCACTAGCTCTCTGTATCGTCTCTTGTCCACCTCCTCAGACTCATCATCATAAAGCTTCACATTAGGATTCATAGGAGCAGTAGCTGGTCTACATCCTGTCATACTTGTCTCAGATAACAGATCAGTAACATGCTTCCTTTGTGTCATCACCATGCCTTGCTGATTTCGTGCAAATTCCAATCCCAGAAAATGACGAAGTGTACACAGGTCCTTGGGAACAAACTACTGGCCAAGAAAATCCTTAGCTGCTTGATTGCCCCGTTCATCACTGCCAATGATAACAATGTCATCATTATAAACTAAGATGATCACAATACCTCGTTGGTCTCTCTTTACAAAGAGAGTATGATCTGCTGTAGATCTGACAAATCCCTTCCGTTCAATCAATTCCGAGATCTTCTGAAATCAAGCCCGCGAACTCTGCTTCAGGCCATATATGGCCTTATGAAGATGACACACCATACTAGACTCCCCCTCAGCAGCAAACCCTGGTGGCTGCTGCATATAGACCTCTTCCTACAAATCACCATACAAGAAAGCATTCTTGACATCCAACTGAAAAAGGGGTCAATCACGTACAACAACAATGGCAATAAAGATACATGGGTTAGAGTAACGCACTACTGGAGAAGACGTGTCCTGGTAGTCTACCCCATATGTCTGGGTGAACCCACGAGCAACCAACCTGGTTTTGTATCTGTCAACTGTACCATCAACCCGATGCTTAACAGTAAAAACCCACTTGCTGCCCACAACAGACGCACCTGGTGGAGGATGCACAATACTCCACATACCTCGTGACTGTAATGCCGCCATCGCCTCCTCCATAGCTAGATGCCACTGACTACTCTGTAGTACCTCTTGATAAGATCGTGGAATCTCTATAGTCGATAACCCTACAACAAATTGCTGAAAGTCCTTGGATAAACGTTCCAATGAAACCTGAGAACCAAACTCCAGCCCATATTTAGGATTCATTGTCCGTGCACGCTTCTGTCGCCGATGTGCAATAGGGATATGGATATCTAGATCATCAACTGGAGGAGTAGAGATACTATCTGCACCCTGTACCTCAGTCTGTGCATGCAAATCAACCGTGCCATCAGAAGAACTCAAATGTTCAGTACATACCTCGAGCGTGCTGGATGATTGAGGAGGCCCATGAGCAGAGGGTCGTCGTTGGTAGACCTGAGGGAAGAAAGTGGAAGACGGTGGTGGTGGTGGTGACGGAGTAGAGCATGGTATAGACAGAGGAGGCATATATATATCTTCTCCATCCTCTGAAGGAGTAAGTTTGTCACCTGTAGGAGTAAAATACATAATGGACTCAAAGAAGGTGACATCAGCACTTACATAGTACCGTCGTCGAACAAGATCAAAACACCGATATCCTTTTTGGATTTTGGAATGCCCCACAAACACACATTTGACAGCTCTGGGAGAGAGCTTGTCAAGACCAGGAGAGAATAGATGAACAAACGCAACAGAACCAAAGACGCGTGGCGTAAGGGAGAAAAGATCCATCTCGAGAAATGCAGTTAAAAATGGGATCTTCTCCCCTAACACTAACGAAGGCATACGTTGACCATATGACATGCAGTTAGAACCGCATCTCCCCGATAGGAATGAGGGGCACGACTCTGAATCAAGAGGGTTCTGGTAACATCCAACAAATGTCGATGTTTTCTTTCAGCCAATCCATTCTGTTGGGAGGTATATGCACAAGATGTCTGATGCACAATCCCATGGGACTTAAGGAATTGAGAGAGTTGAGTACTGCACAATTTTAGAGCATTATCAGACCGTATGTACTTAACTCTAACAGAAAAATATTCTTTATTTCATTAATAAAATACTGAATAACATGACCAGCATTAGACTTATTCTTAAAAAGAAAGACCTACGACAACCTAGAAAATTCATCAACTGCGACAAGATAAAATCTGTGTCCTTGAAGATCAGGGACACGAATGGGACCCCAAATATCAAAATGGAGCAACTCAAACAGACCATGACTACTTGGACCCTGACGACTCCGGAAGGAAGACCGATGATGTTTTCCAAGCTTGCAGGCCTCACACTGAAAAGTAGAACGGGGAGAAATCTGTGGAAGAACATAAACCATCTTTTGCAACGGAAGATGACCAAATCGGAGATGCCATGTGCATGGAGAAACATATCCAACATGAAGAGAAGAGACACTAGCATAAGGAGACTGCACCAGCCTGTAGAGACCCCCTTGCTCATGGCCAGTTCCAATCACTCTGCTCATGAGGATGTCCTGAAACACAAGAGCAGATGGATCAAATATAGCACGACAATGTAAATCTATAGTGATTTGACTAATTGAAAGTAAATTCATTGAAAATTTAGGAGCATAAAGGACATTCTGAAGTCATATCGCAGGAGTCAAGTACACCTCCCTCTGACTAGTAATGAGAGTGTGTCCCATCAGCTATCACCACAAATCATCCTGTCTGAGATGGACGAAAAACATTCAACTGGCTTTTGTCACCGCATAGATGGTGAGATGCTCCTGAATCCATGATCCACTCTGATAGGTCTGCCCTGTAACAACTAGTAAGAACATATGTTGTACCTGACGTGGATGCTAATGCTGATGCAACTACCTCTAAAGATCTTGAAGATCTTGCTGACCTATGGCTAGGCATGATCTCTCTAAGTCACGCCACCAGATCCTCAAACCTCTGATCAGAGACATGTGAAGGATCCCCTTCCTGCCGAGTCTGCTCTGCAACACGTGTTGTAGTAGTAGGAAACCCATGCTTGGAATATCATGTTTCCTTAGTGTGACCTGTTCTGCGACAGTAAGTACACGGTTGTCGAGGGCATCTGCTACCCCCTCCCCTGCCACGACCACCTTGGTCTAGGAACTGTGGAGGTCCTCCCCTGCCACAGGATGCTGCCATGGCTGAGGATGTCTGAGATAGCTGTGATCCACCAGGAGACATGGAGAGTCTACTCAACTTGCGGTAGGCCTCCTCCATAGGAGGTATGGTAGCATCTGTAAGGATCTGTGCTCTGGCGGCATCATACTCATGATCAAGTGTTGCTAGAAATACTCCTATCATCACTGAGTCCCTATATGCCTTGAGCTGTTCCGGTGTAGCTGTCAACGGAATATAACCATGCAACTTCTCGAACATACCCCTTAGAGAGGTATACAGGGTATGAAGAGGGCGACCATTCTGTTTTGAAGTGAAAAGGTCATGCTGAAGCTGCAGAATCTTCGACTCGTTCTTTGCAGGAGAATATGTAGCAACAGGGATATCACACATAGCCTTCGTCGTGGGCTCACTCAGAATGTCTTTGGCTATCTCCATGGATACCATAATACACGTGCATAGGCATCATCGACCTCCCATGAGGCGCTAACCCCAGTCTTCTCAACATGTTCCTCTTGTGTGAGGATATGTTTCTTGCCATTGCACTGCATCAGACTCATGAACTGCATGGCCTACAATTCATAATTTGTTCCATCCATTTTCACAACGGGTGTTGGACCTTTGAAGGCACCAATGGATGGAAGATCTACCTTGTTGTCTAACATGATGACAACAATATCTGTCGACTGGGGTTACACGATTAGACAATAATGTCTACGTAGACATATATGAAGGCAGTTGTGGGCGTAGACTCATACCACAACTCCTTCCATGCCTTGAGGATTCCTCTGACGAGTTAGAACACACGCACAGATGCGCTGGAGATCAGGTGTTCGCAGGCACACAACCACGCACAGGATGCGCTATGACGTAGCCGTGCAGGAGGTGCACCAACCATGTGCAGGAGGCACTAGGGCTCGCGTGAGGAGCAAAAGGCGCAGTCACGTGAGAGGCGCAGACCGCGCGCGTGAGGGCACGAGATGCGCGTGAAAGGTGCGATGCGCGAGAGAGCACATGCACACGGGGGGAGGGGGGACAGATTGCGCGATGGTGCAGACGTGCAGGCGCACGACGACGACGGCGTGTGAGGCGGCGTGTGAGGCTTTTGGTGGGGACAAGGAACGCCGCTCTGATACCTTGTTGGAGAGAATGAAAAGAATTACATTCCATCTAACCCGAGAGCTCTCTTATATAGAGGAAAAGCTCTATGGGTAAATTACAGAAACAAGACGATATATATAAATAACATAACTATTCTAACAATTTTTGTGCTTATTCGCGTTGGCCTTGGATCGAGATATGATGGTCTCAAAAGTATGGATGAACCATACTTGGCTCCAGCCTTCCGTGGTGAGTTCTTAGAACAATGGTTTCATGAGTTTCTAGAGCTATTTTAGGTCATTGGTACTCTTGAGGGCATGTCGGAGGGTCAAGATGGAAATAGACAAGTTGGGGAGTTCACAGTGAAGCGGGCTTATCATGCATTGGATAAGTGCCTGGATAATGCACCTATGGAGTTGGTTAGAGACTGTAGATTTATACGAGACATGCAAGGTTTTCCTTTGGTTACTACAATGTGATATATTATTGACAAGGAGGGGTAGTCAAAAATTTGCTTGGGCAACACCATTAGGTGTTCCTTTTGTGAGGTTGAGATTGAGAAAATGGAGCACATTTTCTTTACTCATGGGAAGGCAAAACATATGAGTGGAGTTGGGTATCTACTGGGTGGATTCTCTGAATCTTGACAGATTTTTGGATTCACTATATCGTGCACAGTTCCGCTTCAACATTATGTTATTGATGCCTGTTTCAATTTTTTGGGTGCTTTGATTCTCTCGTAATGTTGTTATATCTCTCAAGAAGAGCATTTTTATATAGAGACTCTTCTTGAGTTCTGGCGTTTATAATATGTTTACTTATCCTATAGATTTAGGAGGACACGGTAGCATGTTTCCCCCTCTTTGAGCTCAAAAAAGGTAAAGTATGCATTTTCTCTGGCAAATAAGGACCTTTTTAGGATTTGGACATTTCAAGAATCATGAAACCTCGAGTTTTTCGAGGTCTTTGATTTTAAACTCGTTAGCAAGTTTTAGCTTGACAATCTATATCATGGTTTATCTCTTCTGATAAATGTGTCATCAATGTAGACTATCGGAAGCACCATTTTAATCTCCCTCGATGAAGAGGGTGTTATCTATATTCTCTTACATGCATCCCTTTTTCTTCATGGTCTCCCGTAGGTGATGAAACCAATATACATGGATTGTTTTAGGTTTTACACGAACTCCTATAATTGGTAGAAACTAGCATTTGCCAGGTCAATCATGGCCGTGCCATGGATGCATGTAGATTTCCTATCTCTGCCATCATTCAAGAACATGTTCTTTACATCCACTCAATTTAGGCACCATCCAAAAATAGCCGTGTGAGTGAAGATGATTTTGATGAAATTCATCTTGGAAAAATGAGGAAAAATCTCTAGATAATCAATCTTGTAATATATGTGTATATATCCCTTTGCAATCTGGGTAGGCATCTTATCAACGTCTTACCCTCTTTTTTCCTTAAAAAATCCCTTTGCAACTTCCTTGTTATTGAATCTACGTTGGGTATGTGGATCGAGATCCATGTGCCCTTTTAAGTGGTAGAGTAGCAAAAAAATCCATTTGAAAGCATGATGTTCTAATTTCTCATTTTTAGAGGTAAGGCCGTAAATAAACCAAATATACCCAAACAATAATGGTTTTAAGCAAATGGGATCCCCAAACGGATAAGAAATCTAATACATAGTCTATTCCTACTGATGGGTGATAAAACCACCTTGTCACATATCCGTGAAAGTTCTATCAATCCACATTAAGACAATAACTATGGGGCTACAATTTCATCTAACCACGATTGTTCTCAATCCTTCGGTCATGCCTTAACGTTGTCGTCCATTCTCGATATTTGACTAATACCCTCCATGTTGTTCTCCCTGTCTCTCACCCATATAAGGGAAGAGGAGAGGGGGACATGGGGGCATGCCTCTTCACACCCCCACTCCGAGAGTTCCCTACCACTCTTCTTCTTCCTTGCTTTCTCCGCCTTCTTCAGCCCTTCCATGGAGAAACCAGATATATCTTGTGCAATGAAGATTATAGTGGGGCAGCTGAGGTCGTAGACTTCTACTAGTCAAGTTCTACTCCCGTACACTGTAATGATACCTTGTTAAATCATGTTCTTTTATATTCGTTTGTTTCTCTCATTCTCGATGTAGAAATCTTGATAAAGGAAGCTAGGTTTGTCCAATATCTACAAATTCTCCTTTTGTTTGGTGTAGTTGATGAAGTGTGACGTTATATGACGATGATACAATGGATTTAAGTTTACAAGGCTTATATATATATATAATTGAATATCGGCTTAACTAAGTAGGGTCTTAGGTTTATTACATGCCACTGTTGAATATGACAATCACTATCTATTATGTATGGTGTTTCTCGATTTAAGTCCATGATGTCGTTCAAGTGCATGGCGTTCTTCGTTCTTTTACATTTGATAGCGATACCGGATTTTTGAGTCATTCTTGGTGCTTGCTTTGGTCTTGTCTCGATACTTGTTTGCAATACAACACTATTTATCATCCACAAACAGATGAACAAAGCAAAGTAGTTAATAGATCTCTAGGGAATTTATTGCGATGTTTTGCAGGGGACTCTCCATCCATATGGGATCTGATTCTTCCCCAAGCTGAATTTGCTTATAAAAGTTCCACCAATAGGTCCATCGGCAAATCACCCTTTGAGAATGTGCACAACATTCCAACTACCCCAATTTCTAGACCTAACCCTCACAACCATGTATGGGAGGACTAGTACAGACTTTGAAGACCTGTTCGAGCACCTAACCCACATCCATACTGAAATCCGAGCCAAACTCCAAGCCATGATCTAGAAATACCAAGCCCAAGCCAACCTACACCGCAGAGAGTGTGTGTTTAGAGCTGGAGATTTAGTGTTGGTCTACCTAAAAAGAGAGAGGTTCATGTTTGGTTGTCCACCAAAAAATGAGTGCTCGAAAGATTGGCCTATTCATAATCCTCAAGTGAATTAGGCAGAATGCCTACCTCCTGGATCTACTGCCAGATGTCCATGCGCTGTCTGTCTTTAACATTTAAGATCTCTTCTTATATCATGAAGATGACCAGTCTGATGGGACCATACCAGTTGATTCCGTTGATGATACACACCAACCACTAGCTGTGACCGATCCCGATCAGATAGAGGATATTGTCGACATGCGAGATATGATGACTAGATGTGACCTTTTCTGACGATACTTAGTCAAGTGGAAGGTACAATCTTTGACAGATTGCACATGGATAGATGAAAATGAGCTTTGACGACTCCGTCCTGATATACTCCAGACTTATCATGACGCCATCTCGACAGAGTGAGATTCTTTTCAGCAAGGGGAGCTGATGCAACATGAGTAACCCTACGGAATTTTATTTATTTCCGTTCAGTTATGTTACATGACAATTTTTTAGGTTAAGTGGTTGAGTTCGATTTTTAATTCAAATATGTAAGAGGTCCATTATATAAGAATCTATTGTAGGCATAATTTTTCATTTTTCGAGTCTTAATTTTATGTTTTATTTAGTGGAACTTAGCCTATACAAAGACTCCCACCCCATGAGTAGAGAGGATGAATGAGAATATTTATTTTTTTCATCCACTAATTCTCTCTCTCTTTTCTCTTCCGAACCCTAACCCCTACCCAACACCGTCGTCCCATCTCCCTCTCCCCACCTTCGACAAAGCTGCCTCCCCCTCTCCATCTCGTTCCTGATGCCACCGCCCTCCTCTTCTCCTCCTGCACCACCATCCCCTCCTTTTCCCTTCTCTGACGCCACCAACCACTCCTCTTCTCGTGCAGTTGCCTATCGCCCACCCCACACCACCGCCACATCAACGTCGCCGTTGCTTTTGCTCCTTCCAGGGCCATCACTGCTCCATCTCATCACCGCCACCAACCCACGCCTCCGCCTACTTCGCCGCTCTTATTCCGTAACGCTCAGCTCTCATTGCCTCACCCATGAGCACTGTCGAAGTCGCCATACACATCGAAAACCGCTTCTGTTTCCACCGTTGTTGCTACCCTTGATCGGGTTTAAGGGGCTGCACCCCTCCCTTCTCGCTAGCTGTGGTACGAAGTTAAAATCCTACTTTTTTCTTCTCTGTTCTCTTTAACAGTGTACTGTTGGGCAACCAACAACTTGGTGAAGTTTATTTTCTGTTATCTGTAACTGTCGCAAATAGGTGTTCTAAAGATTTGTCAACAATTTGGTTTCAATCCCACCTGCGGATAAGTAGTGCTTCCTCCCTTGGTTTCACTGTTATTTTATTCTTGATTTAAACATTGCCTGATCTCATTTTAATTTTTTTCTGGAATCAATTGAATTTCAGTTATTGTTATTTCTATTTTTGTTTTGTATCAACAGAATTTCTCCGGCAGTTATCCAGCATCACATTATTTTAACAATAGGGTAACCTTCTGGTTAATGCACTTGCATAGTGTTTGCTTCACATTCACATGTAGGTTGCATCAATTTTAATGATCATCAGTTGGAACGTGAGAGGTTTGGGGGATAGGGAGAAAAGGACGGTTGGTGATCTTTTGAGTTCTTGGCATGCTGAAGTAGTGTTCTTGTAGGAGTCGAAGATTGATGCAAATCGAAATTTCGGCAACGAAAAAATAAAATTTTAACGGTGGAATTTTGGTGAAGAAATAGGAAGGGTTGAGAGGAGAAGCTCGTCGGAAAACGAGAGATTAGAGGAGGAAGAAGCGCGAAGATCGCGTAGGGGAGGGAGAGAGACAAGAGAGGGAGATAAAATCTCAAATTAATTATCAACTGAACTGATTATAACAATAGCCCCCTCATCCCTTTATATAGGAGGGATGAGATTACAAAAATAGAATTCAAATTCAAATTGAAACTAATTATCCTAATTTGACTCTAACCAATTAACCGACTAATTTTGAAATTCAAATCTCTAACTAATTGATTGAGATCACAGGCGATCTCGTTTATTTAATTAAAATTACGACAACTCAAATAAACGTAAATAAAATTAACGGCTAAAATAAATATGAGGTCCTATATTTCGGTTCCACGCTGCATCAACTCTCCTCCGCTTTTAAAAATTCGTCTCCCGACGAATTGTTGGATCTGCAGGCTTGGAGGTTGATAATTTCGAATCCGCGTTCTCGGTCATCCCCTGGAAGAACTGGTGTGGAGTGAATGGTGGAATCCACACGCGCGCGGCACGGGCGTTGACGACGTGGAATTCGTGATGGAAGAGCTGGTGTGGCGCATAGGCGGACGTCCATCCGGATTTCATTCTGTTGACGTGGTGCTCGAAGAATTGATGGGGCATCTTCATAACGATCAATTCGACATGCGGAGAGCCCATAGTAAAGCAATAGCACAAAGAGAGGAGAGGAGGGGATGTGTCCAATGAATGAAGCCATGGGGCCTTTAAATAGGTGAAACCCAAGGTCATAGTCCTATTTGGATAAAAAGGATTCCCAGATTTCCTCTTTTCAGAACTCCTCTTTAAATATTTCCGCAGCAGGGGGTTTGGTTGCAAATTTCGTACCCCTTCAATTAAGTTGAATTCATAGCATAATTCCTCCAAATAAACCTTTTGATAAAAACTTATGGGAGGAGGGATCTCCCTGCAAATCTCCCAAGATAACCTCCAATCCCTAACTTTAAGGGATCCGATTCCTTTTGGAGGGGCGACCGTTGTTAGGGCTTCCCTCTTCATCAAGCGGCATCGGCGGCAGAGACTTGGATTCCAGTGGCGGCGCCGAGTTCGTCTGTGGCCGTGGCAGGGGGCAGATGCGGGACCGCAAGGGAGGTGTGGGCGGCTCGGATAGAGGAAGGCGGGGTGGTGAGGAGGGAAGTTTGTGGGGAAGGGTTGGCGACGAGGGGCAGCGGGGAGACGCCGGTTGGCGCGCGGGAGGGGGCGGGTCTGTGATGGAGCTTGGGCAATGAAGGGTGGCAGAAGAGGGGAAGGTGGAAGCGCGAGGCGGGGCGAGTAGTGGGGGTGTGTGTCTGTGTGCAGGGAGAGGGGAGGAGAGAGGGTGGCGGAGGGAAAGGGCTCGACGAGGGCAAAGGTGGCGGGTGTGAAGAGGTAGGGTTTGGGGAAAGAGAGGCGCGACGGGGAAGGGTAAGGGGTTGGGGTCGCGGGAGGAAAGGAAGGAGAGGGCGGAGCCGTCGGAAAAGAGAAAGAGAGGGAGGGAGCGGCGCTGTCGAAGTTGGGCGGGGAGGAGAAGGGGTAGGCGGCATTTTGGGGTTTTGTTCCACAGAAGTCACGGGGGTGGGGGATGCGGGCGCAGGTGGAGTTGCGGGTAGCGACTGTGGTGGCGTAGAGGGTTTTGCCGGGGATGTTTGGATGGCGAGGAAGGCGGTTGGCGGGGTGGTGGAGGCGGCGGTGGGAGGCGGTAAAAGGGTGGAAGGTGGGGTTGCGGGCGTGCCAGGAAGGGGTGTTGGGGCTGTGGTGGGCTTTGCAGAAGGTGCGAGGAGGGTCGGCGGTGGTGTCAGCGGGGAACTACAGGGCGGGGAAGGTAGGGGGTTACCTGGGATGGCTGGGGTCGCACCGGGACAGTCGGAGGGGGTGACGTCATTGATTTTAGTAGCGGAATCTGATCTGGGAGGTGCTGGACAACGGCTGAATCGTCCTTGAAGGCGAGTTTTTCTTCGTCGATATCGGTTTCGGTGATTGGTGTCGTTGGAGCCGTTGATTTGGCGGCGCACATAGCCTTGAAATTAGCTATCAATTCTCGACATTTGGACTCGAATTCTTGACATTTGGACCGGAAATCACGCATTGCGTCCATCTCCTTGTTGTAAGCTTCTTTGGCTCGTCGTTTCCGTTCCAACGAATGATGGTGTTTCGTCGCATGTCGACGCGCATGTCTGGACGGATCGTCAGATCGTGAGGACGATCTGTAGGCCATGCTCTGATACCAAATGAGGCAAATCGAAATTTCGGCGACGAAAAAAAAATTTTAACGATGGAATTTTGGTGGAGAAGAAATAGGAAGGGTTGAGAGGAGAAGCTCGTCGGAAAACGAGAGATTAGAGGAGGAAGAAGCGCAAAGATCGCGTAGGGGAGGGAGAGAGACAAGAGAGGGAGATAAAATCTCAAATTAATTATCAACTGAACTGATTATAACAATAGCCCCCTCATCCCTTTATATAGGAGGGATGAGATTACAAAAATAGAATTCAAATTCAAATTGAAACTAATTATCCTAATTTGACTCTAACTAATTAACCGACTAATTTTGAAATTCAAATCTTTAACTAATTGATTGAGATCACAGACGATCTCGTTTATTTAATTAAATTGCGACAACTCAAATAAACGTAAATAAAATTAACGGCTAAAATAAATATGCGACTCTTTCCACGTTGCATCAAAGATAGATAGCTGGGACTCGTTTATTTGGAGATCGTTAGGAAATTCGAGAATGCCGGAGTTCAAAGTTGTACCGTCTGTGGGGAGTGCAGGTGGTGTGGTGTTGGCGTGGGATGGGGACTTGTTTTTGGCCTTGGAAGAAAGACTGGGTGCAAAGTCAATTTCTGTGGTGTTGGAGCATAAGTCTGGAGCTATCGTGAAAAAAAAACTATCTTTGTAAAATAATCAAATCACGGTTCAGTCCACTGTCATCTTCCCAAAGACGTGTTCAAGCGGAGGTCAAGGACACGAACTACGTTCGTGAAGCGATCACATATTGTGCTACTAACTTTACCTGCAATGGTTGTAGTAGAATCTTCTGGAAATCCCATATTGTTATAACCCAATTTAAGTTTATACTTGTCAAAGTACGGATCACTTTCTGCTATATGATTTATGGATCCAATTTAAGCTTATGAATTGAGTAGTAAGTTCGCCAAGTAAAAGTGGACGTCCAAGTCGTCCATACCTAATCCCAATGGTTCATTGGGGGAATCCAAATTCATCATCAGCATAGTAATCTCAGTCCTCCCACTTGGATTTGAGGGCCCAATAGAAGCTTGCCATAACTATCTCCCACATGACAAAGGTCATGCATTTCAAGGGCCAGTTGGTAGATCCGATACTCCTTTGCCTAAAAGTATTGGCAAGAATAATCTACATGAGATATAAAGTCTTCTTCATGATGATCAGAGGTTGCAACTTGGTAGACACAATTGATTATTTTTTTGCCTGTATGCGAAATATACTTGAACATGCCAAAACCTTAGAGACTTCTTGGTTTTTGCAATTTTCTTATACTGTGAGTATATAGAATTTACTGGGTATGTATTTTCTCGACGTCGTACTCTCTTTTTCCTAAAAAAACTCGGTAGACAGTTGATAATCCACATTTGAGTTACCATTGCTCCCAAGCTGGATCATCTTCCTTCAAAATCTTGTTATACCTTGAAGATAACCAACATGCCACATAAGAAGTGTGGTCGGACACCTTTGTTGGTGAGGTGGATATGACATTGTCATCTCCTACATTGTTCTTGTGGTTGGCCATTGTAGCAACCTTGAAGATGATTGATCACCGAAATGTTTAGTGAAAAAATCGAACAGAGACCGGTTGATTGACGAATTGATGAAAATGTTTTTGATCAAATTGAAAACCACCTGGTAGATTGATCAAAAATTTGAAAGTGGCCACTTCATAATCAGTCAGGAGAGGACTGAGCATGAACGATCCGACATCGATCAATGTGATCCAAAGAAGATTGATCGATCACGGCCATTCAGTGGAGAGACGAGAAGCCCAGGTGATCAATCAGTTTGAAATAGATGATCAATCACCTCATCGAACAAACAGGAGAATAGACACCGTCAATGACTGATCAGTGGGATGCACTTGATCAATCACCACAACAAGAAATCAACAATATAGAGCACAAGGAGGCCGAACACAATCGAATTCATGTACAAGACCCTACACCAATTCATGTTTGGTGGAGACCTCGATGGAAGGACAGCTCAAACCACACAACTGATTTTGTGGATACTCTCAATGTGTATTAAATACATGGAGAGTTTGAATGAAACCTTCGATCCCCGATTTTTTCTGATACCATGTGGAAAGACCAGCAATCAATCAAACAGACACCTGAACATTATGCATTACGTGGATAACTGTTTTCATGTGGATGACTTAGCACACGCATACGGCTAGGTTTTCTTCTTTTCCATTTAATCATTGTTGGTAGGTCGCATATAACATTTGTTGGGGTTAGATCCAAACCCAAAACCCGCTTAGCCAAGTATATCTCTCAGCAATAACAATTTTATGGTGTGTTTTTCAGGAGAAGAAGCTTTCTGAAGACAATGTTAAGGATTTGTCAAGCGATCTTCAGGTACCACAATCTCCCACATTCCTTTGCGCGTTCTGCAATTATTTTGTGCAATTCCCTTAGATTTGTTACTTCTCTTTGTTTAGAAAGTGACCGACGATTACATGAAGAAGATAGATTCCATCCACAAACAGAAAGAGAAGGTATGGTCTATTCCATTGTGAATATAATGTTTTAGCTTCTATCGTAGTTGTGGGAGAAAATGTCAGGATTTTATATAACTAATAGCTAAAAACCGGGCTTCTAAAACGTAATAAATGGAATGCCAATATAGTGAATTAAGAACCATTGCAAGACTGGTGTCCTGAAATTCAATCGTTTTTTGGGTATATTGTGGTAGGTAAGAATTGAACTCCAGTCTTTTAGATGGCTAGCTCACGGCTGTACCTTCATACCATTAGATCACTTAAACATGTTTCTATAAACCTAATTATTACTGCAAGATATTGTACTTATGTTCAACTTTACAGGAGTTGTTGACTGTCTGATCACCAAAAGTGCGGTGCCCATTTTTGTATAACATTGTCAGTAGATGTACAGAATGATCAAATTTGTTGATCCAAGGCAACTTTTGCTACCTAGTTGAGTTCTTTATATTGAATCCTTGCTGTTCCTTCTGAAATGTCAGTGCACATATATGTTGCATTCTCTGTACATCAGTCAAACTCCGAGCTAAAGATAAGCGTGCTGAGCTCCTTCGTCATTAGTTAAACGAGAAAGGATGTCTACTCCGCAAGTTTGCACAATCGCTTTTGTTTTCTTTTATTAGTACTTGGCTTAAATCTGGGTCAAAATTATCAGGCAAACAGTTTCTTTACTTAAATACTTTGCTTAAGCAGTGGTATTAATTTTTTTAGGGTTTTATTTTAATATTTATGCTATTATGTAAAGTATGTTATCAGTGGTTTTAGTATATCTAATTAAAGTCATGCATTTTCCAGATTAAGAATGATGATCTCGATTCCTTTCACCTCTCCAATCTGCCCTAAATTCTGTCATTCCAAACGCATCTTTTAATATTAATCTTGAGATGTTCAGACTGGCTAAAATCATGTATGGTTTGTGCCTGCTCGTTTGCCAGCTTCCATGGGAACTTTCTCTTTGAAATTTTTATATCCTGTTGCATATGGTAGATGTGGTTGTTGCGTTATTAACAGGTTACATGGATTTCACGTGTGGAACCAACCTCTTGCACACGTGCAAGCTGTATTCTGTTTAAATAGTTGCCAAGCACTGATTTTGTTGTTTTTAAGTGGTTAACTTATTGTTTGTTTTATGTCAAAATCGGATTTCGATAAAAACATATGTTAGACGAATCTCGTAATTCAAAGGTAGAAATGGAGTGTAACAATGATCTGGATCGACGCTCTTGGGGTTTACGGTGACGTTAGTTGATGAACACATAAATTGAGTTTTCTTGATTTTTAAAGATTTTTCTCCAATTTTAATGTTTAAAATTTTGAAGTGGAAAATGGGTGCTTGTACTTTTAAAATATTTTCTTAATAAATTCTAAGGGGCAAAAATGAATAAATTGTTGTTTATCCTAAAACCACGTGGCATAATCTACTAGTGAAGAAATACCAGAACAATTGCGTTAAGGGTTTTTGCTCATTCGACTTAAATGAGCAAGAAATTTTTTACACCATGACCTTTATACAATTTCCAATTATACAACCCTTGACATCTTTATATTTGCCCTTAAAGCCCTTTCAAACTTGTTTACTATCATGCCACGATCTATGTGGTTTACTCATCCATTTGGTTACGAAATTCATGCACACACACACAGAGAGAGAGTGATAAAGGAGGCTGCTCCCACTCCCATTTTCCTCCATTTTTTTTTATTTTTTTGGAAAATAAAATTTGTGTATTCATCACTATATCCCTCTAACATTCTATTAAATTTTCGTCTGACTCCTACGACCTCCATCCAAACATGGTCGATTTAAAAAACCTGCGACCGTTAAAAAAATGACGTATGGATGGAGGGTTTAGGAGTATCTGTTTTTGACGAAATTTTAACAGAATGTTAGAGGGATATAGTGATGAATATCACATTTTTATTTTCCAAAAAAATAAAAAAATTAGGGAAAAATAGAGGTGGGAGTAGCCTCGTTGGCTACTCTCAGGGAGCATACTCCTTTGCCCCATATATATATATATATATATATATATATATATATATATATATCCCATATATATATAGGGATCCTTTCAAATGAGGTGAGGTCTCAACGAAATTGTGGTGAGCCATCGACCAGGAATCAAAAACCTCATCCAAAAGGGAACTTTTGTCAAATTGATTTCATTAATTTCGAGTTTCATTTATTAGTTTCAAATTGCCATTATAAGCTTTTCTCGATTTGGTATTTTCACAAATGTCTTTATTGATTAATTTCCGATTTTGTTCCAAACGATCTGAAATCAACAATAGTTTTGTAAATTACAACGAGTGTTTGTAAAAAATATTATAGTCTTTGTAAAATTTCATTAATGATTTTATTTTATTACTGTAATTTCATTTTATAAATGGTTGTTTAATTTTTGTAAATGTGTACATTCATTTTATAATTTCAGTGAGTTTTTTGTAAGAGTATTTTTCCTCTTTGTAAGCTGCAACTTTTTTGTAATTGTGTATGATTGTTTTGTAAAAAATCCGTGAATCTTTGTAACTGAATCTCCCTTCTTTGTAAAATTGACGCATGTTTTCCATTACGTTAAAGTTCAATCACCATACATGTTTTCGAGTCCTGCAAAATAGAGAAAAAATATTGAGATTTGTAAAAATGTAAATAAATATGTAAATCTGAATATCAATTAAGTAAAAATATTATACGATAATGTAACAAAATCTCGCTCCTTTGTAAATATGTAATTCAATATGTAAATCGAAAGGTTAATTATGTAAATTATCAAAAAATAATGTAAATCCGTGCATTACCATTGTAAAATTTCTGTGACCTTTTGTAACTGTATCGCGCTCTTTTGTAAAATTCCGGAGAGCACTGCAAAAAAAGTAAACCAATAATGAGATTTGTAAAAAAATGAATCAATATGTAAATCGAAAGGTCAATTATGTAAATTATCAAAAAACAATGTAAATTCGTGCATTACCATTGCACATCCACCAATCGACCACCTTTCGCCTGGAGGAACCTCACAGCCCTCGACGAAACCCCTTCGCCATCGCCGCCATCACCACGCGTAAGGTGCATCACGTCTCCTTCCTTCGCATCTTCCTCCTCCGGGACACATCCTCCATCGTCGAGAAGCTTTGCATGGAGGAGGATATCGATGACATCGACGGTTGATCGTGAGGGAAAGAGAACACCGCTGCTGGACGATCGTGCACACGAGAGATGATATGCGCCGCCGTCGCCGAATCGCGCGAGAGAGAGGAGGGAGTGCCATCGTCAATCAATGGAGAGAAAAAGAGAATGGAAATAACATAATGACTTACCATGAAAATAGGATCTATGGTTGTCATATTCTATATTTAGAACGTGACAATGACGAAAATGGGTTTTCAGCCATTAAAATAATTAAATTAATGTATCATTAAATCCAACCATGAGATCCAAAACAGAAGGACGAGATTGAGGGCTCACCACAATATTAGTGAGACCCCGTCTCATTTGAAGTTTCTCCTATATATATATATAGGGCATATCCAGAGAGCACTGTGCCCATTTGAGTTTTTTTGAGCACCAAATGTGGGTTCGCCACGTGTATTTTCATTTGAATGGTTTCCTATTTCGAAGGACATTGTTTTGGAAGGATATTAATATGTTTGAGCCTTTTCTATTTCCAATTATACCGAGTCCTTAAAAAAAGGAAGACGATTTTGGAAAGATAAATTCAAATCCTTAATTTCATTTCGAATAAATAGTCATTGTACATTTGATCAGTAATGTATATATTGTATGTAAGTAATTATGTGTTGCGAGATCAATAATATTGAAACAGTTGTCAGTAATTTACATCTCTAATATTACATTGTACTGAGATCAGTAATTCATTCATGTTACTCAAGTAATACATATTCAGTTCTCAAATAATTATTGTTGTGAGATCAGTAATTAAGTGTGTAAATTACTAATGTCCATACAAGAAGTACTTATTACAATTATCCATATTACTGTACTTATTTTGATTGTTACTAATGTCCATCCCCGCCTTCTTTACTGATGTAGTCTATTTAGTTACTTGCAATACGTCAAGTGTTATTGATAGCAACGTATAAATTACTGATGTAGTCTATTTTGTTACTTGCAATACGTCAAGTGTTACTGATAGCTACGTATAAATTACTGATGTAGTCTATTTAGTTACCTGCAATACGTCAAGTGTTACTGATAGCTACGTATAAATTACTGATGTAGTCTATTTAGTTACTTGCAATACGTCAAGTGTTACTGATAGCTACGTATAAATTACTGATGTAGTCTATTTAGTTACTTGCAATACGTCAAGTGTTACTGATAGCTACGTATAAATTACTGATGTAGTCTATTTAGTTACTTGCAATACGTCAAGTGTTACTGATAGTTACGTATATATAAATTACTGATGTGGTCTATTTAGTTACTTGCAATACGTCAAGTGTTACTGATAGCTACGTATAAATTACTGATGTAAGTCTATTTAGTTACTTGCAATACGTCAAGTGTTACTGATAGCTACGTATAAATTATTGATGTAAGTCTATTTAGGTACTTGCAATATGTCAAGTGTTACTGATAGCTACGTATAAATTACTTAACTTGTATTTGATAGAAAGAACTTGTATTTGATAGAAAGAACTTGTATTTTATTAAGATACATAAGTAACTATGAATGGATTTTAATCAGTAAGAATGATAAAATAGAAAAGTAATACATCTTATATTATCAGTAACATATGCAAATGTCATCAGTAACTTGGTATAATTTTTCTGAAATAATAATTTCGCTATCTAAATCCAATTGTAAGACATCCATCTTCGCTCCTTTTGATACGATCTTTTCACGATTCAAATCCATCCACGAAGCATCGCTCATCATTGCTTCTTTGAAATCATGATCCGTTTCCATTCACAGATGATCCATCACATTTGAAATTGAAAATGAGAACTAAAAAACAAATGATCAAATTCTACAAAAGAACAATAAATAAATGTCTAATAAACAACGAAAAAACTTACAAATCGAGGACTTGAAGACAATCTTCTTTCGTCGCTGGAGATCTTGAGATTTCGCAGGAAGACGAATCTGTAGATGATTTTGGAAATTTCGAAAATAAATACAATGCAACGTCGGAGAGACTTAATTGCGAATCAAAAAAGGAAATCAGTCACGAGGAGAATGCGGGGGGAGTTTTTATGGTAAGGATTGACGCTAAAAAAGGGAATGGATGAGATAAAGTAGGATCATTAGATCATGATCTGAAGGATGAAAGAAAGGGCTCATTTGAACTCAAATGGGCACAATGCTCTCTGGATAAATTCCCTATATATATATATGAGTGATGTTATGAGAGCAAAAAATTGTGAGAGCATGAGAGGGATGATTCTGGACGACATGATTCACCCAGGAGAGAGAAGACTAGGAGAGAGAAAGCAGAATTATGTGGTTCAGAATCATCCCTCTCATACTCTCACAACTTTTTTCTCTCATAGGATTACTCCTTTCTCTCTCTCTCTATATATATATAACATATTTACCCTTCTTATTCATAACCTTTAGACAGTAATATACTTCTCCATCCTCATCCCTCCGAAACGAATCATCTTTCCTACTGGCGGAGAGGGATGGCAGCATGCCGCATCTTGCTACCCTTTTGCATGTCATTGCTTGCTCTTCTCCTCTCCCATGCTGCAGTCACCTCCCTTCCTAAGTGTGCGCAACAGTTCTCTCCATCGAGTTGCCTTCTCTTTCTTCTCATCTCCACACAACAACCAGTTTTGAAGCCCCCCTTGACCCTTCTTGATTGGATCTGTTAGTAATCACTCAAAATATTTAAGTTAAGTTGTCAAATAGTAATTCTACTTATAAATCACACATACACTTTTTAAGTTTTAATTGTGAGATTATATTTGGAGATTGTGGTGTTACGCTTATGTTCTCTGTCAAGTTCTCTCTAAACATGAAACTATCACCACCGTCCTTCCAGCCAAGAAGATGATTGTTGTCCCCCAACTTCACACATTGCACCAATCTTCTCTCTAAGCAGGTCAAACTCCTCTGTAAACCACGAAAAATCAGCAAAAAAACTAAGCAAATGGTTTGTTGACTTTGTTCTGCAATGTCTGTCGTGAAGTCGACACCGATCCATTTGATCACATCATCTTTGTGAGGGTTGGGACCCTGTTGTTGCTCCATCCCCTCTTGAACAATGCTTGCTGTCTCTATGGAATGAGAGAGGGTTGTGTTTGAAGGGCTTCGATGAGAGGTGCGGGTTGAGATTCCGCGCTTTATTTGGAGTGGAAATAGATCTCTACGTGGAGTTTGAAGTATACAGAGGGGGAGAACTATGAAGGATCTAGAGGATAACATGTGTACTGAATTGGAGGACATAGCGGGAAACATGGGTAAGATAATCACCAGGGTACATGGATTTGCCTTGGTTAGCCTCACCCACCTGTTCATGCAATTCCATGGGTGATGGGTTTGTTGCCTTGACGTTGCTCTTCAAGTGGTTGATCACGATGTTGAGTTTCCGAAGGAGTTGCACAATGTCCTCGGTGATGATGATGATGTTTGTGAGCTTGATATAGAACATGAGTATACGAGGGGACGTGATGCAATGGAGGCCTCTAGGCAATGAGGTTGCAGGAGGATTGCCTCGGTGTTGGATTCGAGGGATACAACAGAGATGGAAAAGGTATTAGACTTGGGGTTGAAGGGGATGGGATCAATTCGTCATAGGTTGGTTGGGACTATTATGGTTCCATATGACATGAGATGGAAGGTAGAGGAATTGGATTAAAAATAGAGAGAGGAGAAGGAAGGAGAGAAAGATGGAAACATTCCATCAACTCAAGATTAACTCAAGAAGAGTTAACTTGACGATATGGGTCGTGGTGTAGGACAAAGTAAATTAATGGGTAAATTACAAAAAAGGTACCCATCATTACATGGATTCTCAAATTAGGGGTTGATCTTTAGTTTGTAACAAATAAGGGACTAAAGTATTACTTAACGTTTAAGTCCCCAACGTCGTGAATGGGGAGCTCAACCCCTAGTTTTCCATGACGAAATTACCCCTGACCTCCGGGTCATAGGCCGCCGCCCTCCACTTCACCGGATGTTTTGCCGCCCTTTTCACCCCCTCCGATGGTGCCTCCGGATGTGATACCACCACCGTCGACCCCCCCCGCCTGAGGTGACGCCGCTGCCGTCCACCGGATCTTTTTGATATTTCGAGGAATATTTAAAAGAAGCCACTTGCTAGACCGTCCGATGATGGCTTTGGCTGACGGAGGCATCATTCATAAACAGGTACTACTCGGGCTACAAGGTCTCCGAAGTCTCGAAGGACTACCAGCGCATGGTGGTCGAGTTCTCGAAGATGGGCCTCTTCGAGAAGAAGGGCCACGACGTCTTCTTCTCTATGTGCTTCATGACCTTCCTCCTTGTCGCTTCCGTCTACGGCGTCGTCGCCAGCTCCAACGTTCCCAGCCGCCGGGCTTGTACCCCCGATCCACTTTCTCACGGTGCGTGCTCTGCGCCGCGTAGAGGAAGCCGAACGATCTGACGATCGCACCGGCCTTCAAAGTCGCCGCCGATATCCCGTGGCAAGTTGACCTGAGATGGTTTTGGTGTTAGACCGATGACCCAATTAATCGGACTCAATTGGATCACATGACGAGGGAAATTGAAGTGGGCACGTACCTTAGTCTGGCCGGGAATATCTTGGCTGGCACAATGAAGGTGGTCGCATTGGGACCGAAATTGGCGAAGAAGAAGGTCAACCCGTACATGACCACAAATCCAATTCGGTTCTCCTTCTGGGTCCAATGGTTGTAAGGGATCACCAATCCCAGCATGAACACGGTCATGAAGATGAATCCCATCACTTGGATGGTGAACCTGCCCATGATATCAATCAAGCCAACCGTGAACCAGTAGCCGGGCATCGTCCCGCAGAGCGCGATCAGCGTCTGGGCCCTGGCTATGCGGAACTCCTCCTCAATGGCGTTCATCGTCTCCGGGTGCGGAATCCACCCGATGGCGCTGAAGATGTCCTTCTGGAAGAGGTTCTGGCTGTAGACGGCAATGTCAAGGAGGAACCATGTGGTGGTGGTGCCAAGGAGGTGGAGACCGTGGCGGCAGAGGAATTGCTTGGAGAATAGGCCGAAGGAATTGGCCGGCGCATGGACTACGTGGTCGATATTGTCTTGCTCGGCTTCGATCTCGACTTGGAGGACCTTCGACATGTCGGCGGCCGCCTGCTTGGCATTCTTGGCGATGAGGGTTGTGTAACGAGCGGTCTCCGGCATGCGCATACGCCAATAGTAGATGAGGGCGGCGAGGAGGGGTAATTTCGTCATGTAAAACTGGGGGTTGAGCCCCCCATTCACGGTGTTGAGGACTTAAATGGTAAGTAATACTTTAGTCCCTTATTTGTTACAAACTAAAGATCGGTCCCTAATTTGAAAATCCATGTAAAGATGGGTACCTTTTTTGTAATTTACCCTAAATTAATTATAGATGTGGGTAAATTAAAGATATCATGCATACTTATCGTGGACGAGAGCTTGGAGTCCATGCTATATGCAATGTATGCGAATGAGCATGGAACCCTGAGCTAAAATTCACGATGCCCCCTGCAATTAAGAAAAAAACGAAGTTAGAGAGTTGAAAGAAGAAAAAAGGAAGAACGCAAAGCTCAGAAGAGGAAAATATGGCGATCAGTTCTCTTGAGGAAAGTAGCTCGGGGGATATGGAGAAATAGCATTTTCAAACACATGTTAAAAGTATTTAGCATGTTCTAAACCCATGCTATAAATATATTTCATGTTAAAATTCACACTACAAATATAAAATAAATGCTGGCATTTGCTATAAATGTAGCATGTCTAAGCTGATGATATAAATATATATCAGGATCTAAATCCCTTCTATAAATATAGCATCTTCTGAACCTCTAGTATAAATATATGGCAGGTTCTACACGCACACAAAAACACACATGCACACACACACATACAGAGGAAAATTTAAGAATGATCTATGGGTTCATTAAGATTGTAATGAGCATACTCATTTCTACTAATGTTTTATATAATTTTGAGTGCAATGCTTATTTGTTTACAAATGCTATACATATTCTTATTACTATCAATCATCTTCCCAAAAAGAAAACCTTAAATTACTATGAAATGATTGCGTCTTTCTTTGCATTTATTTTTTTCAGTTCTTATTAATGACCATTTCATATTAATTTGAGGTTCTTTTTGTGAAAATGATTACTAATTTAAGAATATGATATAACAATTATTAACCGATATGTATTTTGTTCAAAATGATACAAAATATTAGTAAAAATGAGTGTGCACATAAACACAGACAAGTACACACTTACATATGTACATAAATATATATACTTAGATTGAGACACATATGCATGCAAATATACAAACATATATCAATCCACACATAGAGACACATGCACAAATACATGAGTGTAAATAAACGTACATACGTACCCACCCACCTACATGCATGCACACCTCGCACACATGGGCACATCCATGTGCGTGCACGCACACACACCCATGCACATAAACCTGCAATCCCACCCACACACGCCCATGTTTACCTGCACCCCTTGATGAAATGCAGTCGGTCGATCATCTAACAAGATAGAACGATGTTGTTATGCTGACCAAGTGAAGTTAAGCAGAAAAAGATGTGATATCTTTTGAATTTTTTGTTTATACTCCTAACATTGTATATAGTGATAAGTGTCGGGAGTGTTGAATTCAGGGAGGCAAACTTTCAATTAAGTAGTGATGTGTAGTTATTAATCATGATTTTCTACAATTTTTGGGTTTTTTATGAATTTTATGATTTTTCTGGATTTTACAAGTTTTTACAATATTCTAATTAATTTTTAAATGTTTTATATTTTTTATATTTTTTTATTTTAAATTGATTTAGTTTTGCAAATTTTTTATATATTTTTAATTTTCAAATCAATTGAAAATATTAATTATATATACACAAAAATGTTTGAAAATATATTAAATAAAGTTAAAAATAAGATAATAAAATATTTTTGTGTTTTTAATATTTTTATTTTAGTGATTTTTGTGGAATTTTTTTTATAGATTTTATATTTAAATAAAGTTATAAAAAATGAAAAGAAATGTAATATGTTATTTTTGTGATTTTTAAAATACAATACGAAGTCAAGCTATGTGAAAGCCAATTGTTTTGTAATTTTATTTTATTTAAGCTTTAAATTAAGTAGTTATACTATTTTATGAATTTCGGTAATTTTATGTGATTTTTATAAGTTTTTGAAACTTTTTGATTTTTTTGAATTTATTTTTATATTCTTATGATATTTGGTATATGTAAGAATATATGCAAAAATAAGCCACTATATTTTTTATAATTATTCAAAGAGTTTTCAAATTTTTATGAATTTTTAAATTTGAAATAGGGAATTTTAAGTATATTTTGGATTTTAAAACTAAAAAATAAAAATAAAATGTCCAACAAAGATTACTGGAGATACAACAATTGAAAATCTACTTAATCATATTTTTGTATAATTATTTGATACTAGAATATATTTAATCAAAGAAATAAAAGATAATAAATAAATACTTAATACAATGACCTATTTGCAATTGTACAAAACTTGACGCTTTTATTAACATGAATCAAAGTTCTAGAAGAAAAGTAGCAAAATAACCAAAAGACAAAGCACTTGATCTCCACGTGAGTTGCTCTATATGCTCTATATAGGGGAAATAATGCAAATGGAGAAACGAAAGCGTATAGACGTGCAATTATTCAAAGTGTGGCGTGGTGTCACAAGAAGCTACAAGACCAAAATGCAATAAACAAAAGAACGGATGAGAGTTAAGCAATATCTCGAATGCATGCGTGAAGCACGTGTGTTTTCGATCTATTTTAAAATAGATTTGGACATCTGTATCCGTATCCGCTTTAAAATGGATACATATATTGATATTTTTTTGATATTCGCAAACATCTGTATCTGTATCCCTATCCGTATATCTGTTTTCGTATATAAATAGTCATGGATTTATTTTTAACCTTATATAACATAATTCTATACCTTCTTTTATCATATTTGTATAATTTTTATGATACAAACACACACTACAAGAAAAAAGAGTTGTGGCCACGGAATGTGGCTACGGAAATTTGTGGCCACGATAATTCCGTGACCACTAGTTTCTCGTAGTCACAATCCGTGGTCAAAGTCTTCATATAAGGGTTGTGGCCACGATAAATTCTGTGACCACTTGTAGTGACCACGGCATATTCGTGGCTAGAGAACTCTCGCGACGAGACTTGTAGTTACGACTACTGGCCACGACGTGTCGTGGCTAGAGCCCAATTCTGTGGCCACAAACACAATATCCGTGGCCATAGTTCTGTGACCACAACTTATTTTCCTTGTAGTGACATTTAGTAATTTTATATCACGTGTTTTCCATCTAATTCATATATATTTGAGTCGATTCTATAGAGTATTTCTAACATTACTCGTATGCGATCAATATTCGTTTTACATCTGTATCCGTTTTTTTAAGGATATGATAAGATAGTTTTAATATCTGTTAATATCCGTATCACATCTGTATTTGTATTTAAAAAAGATAAGGATATGATACTACCTATATCTGTATATGTCCGTTTGCATCCCTAACAACTATGCCTCACATTTAGGGTTGGCTATCGAGCCCAACGAGCCGCGCCAGTCCCTAGCTCAGGCTTGGGCTCGTTCGAGCCCAGTCGAGCTGGACCGGGCTCGAGCTCGGGCTCGTTCGTCCCCAGTCGAGCTGGATCAGGCTCGATAACGCTCGAGTTGAACCCCTTATCGAGTCCGATCTGGGCTCGAGCCCAAGTCGAGCTCGTTAAGGAAAACAGATGCTTTTTTGTGGAAAAGTATTTTGTGCGGGTTCAAACTCAAGACCTACACTATCTAAAACTGGGTTCATTACCAGTATGCCACTATTCAAATTGTATATAAAATATTAATTATAATATATATTGTAACATTATATTTGCTTGTAAAAAAATAATAATTTTCTAATGCGGGGACGGGGGGCAAATGTGTGGACGGGAATGAGATTTGAGAATTAGGTCATGACTCGTGACTCTTGAGAGGGTCAAAGTTAGTGGAGGGAAAATTGAAAAGGGTTAATTTTATTTTGTTTGTATTATATATAAATATATAAATAATATATGTATATGTATTCCTTATCGATTCTCTTATAGAGTTATTGAGTCCCTTATTGGGATAAATGGGATTGCCCCTTAAGGGGAGCTAACTTAACTCCCTCCACCCTATTTTCTCTATTTTTATTTTTATTTTAAATTTCTTCCGTGAATATTCATCAATATATCCCTATATTATGTCATTCGAATTTGGTATGAAATAGAGACTCCTACGACCTCCATCCAAACAATCAATTTTTAACGGTCACATGATTTTTTAAATCGACTCTGTCTGGATGGAGGTCGTAGGAGTATTCGCATGAAATTTGAATGACATAATATCGAGATATAATAATGAATTTACATTGTTTTTATTTACAAAAATGGGGCGGTTATACATTTTACCCTATATATAAATATATAAATAATATATGTATGTATATTTCTTATTGAGTACCTTATTGAATTATCGAGCCAAGCGAGTCTCGGCTCGAGCTTAGCTCGTTAAGCTATCGGACTCAAAATTCTGACTCGAGTTCGACTCACTAGCCTAATGAGTCAGACTCACAAGCCCTTATCGAGCCGAGCCCGAGTCTGACTCATTGAGCCTTGACTCAATAGCCAGCCTTACTCACATTCCTTCCAAATTGAGTCCCAAGAGATGATCGGGGGTACTCCGACGGATCTCCAATTAGGCTCGACGCCTCGACCGAGTCATCGTGAGATGCTTCAGGTCTATGAGCTCCAGTGGATCTCCATGAGTTGATTTGCTAGATCCAGATCTCACTGAGGATAGACCTGTAGTGATGCTCCAGGCGGTCAACCACTAATTGCTACAGCTTGATCGACAGGGGATGCTTTGATCTCAGATGATGGAGGACCTGCAAGTGAAACCAAGACTTAGGGTGCGTTCGGTTCGGGAATAAGCATGAATAAGGATGGGGAATAAGGAGAATAAGGGTCTATTCTTTGTTCGGCTGGAGAATAGGAATAAGGATAATAAGGTAAAATAAAGGTAGGTAAGGTGGGATAAAGATAAGAATAAGAGTGAAATAAAATGGAATAACAGGAAATAGTCATACCACTGAGAACCGTGTCGGGAGGAGAATTGACCCCTTATTCCAAGGCCTATTCTCCAACAGGGCCTTAGTATTCAAATTATGTAATTCGAAAGATCGTTACGTGCAGTTGATGCTCATTGATAATGGGTTCGATCGTATCTCGGGGTGCGGTAGGAGCTTCAATAAATGATGCAATGATGGTTTCAGATCTCAAACAATCGGTCTGAGTGCTTCGATCTCCTAGGTGGTGCAAGCTTGAGGTAGTGGTCAGATTTCTCGATGTTGATGTCTACAGATGCTGCTCGGATGATCATTCGCCTCTAGGACTCACACATGCAGATGATGATGGACAACTCGAGGAACGGAGCCTCTTTCCTAAAGTAGACAAGGAATCGGTGAATGGAAAGGCACCAGTTGGCGTTGAAGGAAACATGTCTTGAACTTTGATCACCGTGCGTGATCACAAGTAGATAGATCTGTTAGATAGTATGGGTGTTTATGGGGCGGGTATCCGACCCATTCAACTAAGTGAGGATGTTGTGAATGACGACCAAACATGCACCAAACAAACACAATACAATTCTGGTTATACACTTGACACAATAGTGAGCTCTGGTGAGATTATCTTTTCAATTTTAGTTGTGATCAATCAGTTGTTGAAGCATGTTTACAATCGAAAAGCTTCTTTCCTTGGACGCTAGTGATAAAAGATCCGTCACTATTCTCTGAATTTTAGGCTCTAGTGACCTAATGTATGTTGTGCATCAATCAATCAAATGTGCAAATCACAGTGCAACAATCAAGTTTCAAAAATGAATTTTACGAATCAAATTTTATGGTGATCACTAGATATTAATTTATTTTTAATTAAGAAAGGTTCAAGTTCTTTAAAGATAATTCAATCAGACACGTTTAAGTGGTCTTGATGAGCACAGAGAGAAATCCACAGAATGCAATATGGTGAATGCTAAGAAAGAGTGTGTACCTTACTCTAGCTCTCAAGATGCAAGTGCAAAACGATATTAAGAAATTCTAAAGGCACATGCAAGTCTATATGCAATGAGTCCTAAGAACATCTAACAAGGATGACACAGAAGTATTTTTTTAGTGATTTTTATATTTTTGCAATATTTATTTTCTTTGAAAAAATTGCCTAAATTACACGCAAATAAACTAAGGACAAGAAGGGTTGAGAAGAGAAAAATGACCAAATAAATTACAAACAGGTAGAATATAAAATTACATGTAAATGGAAATGAGAGAAATAAAATCTAAGCTAAACGATTAAAGCAAATCCGGATGATTTATGAGGTCCTAGACGAGGAACTCCACTCCTTGGAAGAAGGAATATTGGTTCACGGTTGGTCGGGCGGCACCAAACACTTCGCGGTCGGAGGACTTCTCAACGCTTTGGGTACATGAAAAAAAGATCATGCCAAAAATACATATTCTTTGTACAAGATAAAAAGAACACAAAAATGTGCTTCTCCCCGGCAATGAGGCGCCAAAATTTATCGCGCTTGAATCGTGAGTGCTAAAACATGTGAAAACATGTGTTGTTGTGCCACACGATCCTAGTTCAAATAAGTAATAAAAATACGGAAGTCAAGCGAATAAAACACGACACAAAGAAGTGTATGAGTGTCTAGAAGTGAGTATTGGGATCGAACCACAGGGAGTCTTATACGAGGGAAGTGTTTTCTTTTTTATATGCATTTTTTCAAACTAATTATTCTAACAGTTGATGAATGCCAGGTAAATGATCATGAAGCAAGCATTCATACAAGAAACTTAGCAAGGCAAGTAACTTTAAGTAAATCAAGTTATCAAACTCGAATAATAAGTTGAACAACATCCTTACTAAAAAAAGAAGGTTACATTAGATGATACAACGTGAATGCTTGAATGTTTTTTTCCAGCTACAACAACTTAAAGAAGAACTAGATTATGGAAGTAGCAATGAAATACATGCATAACTTAAAAGGATGTGAAGAAATTTAAGATAACAAAACACATAAGTAGGAGAAAGGGCTGAAGTAAGAGTTCAACAGGACTCCCTTTGGTGTTGCCCGAGAGATCTTGATCACATTAGTTATGGAGGCATGAGTATGCAAGGTCCTACTCGTCGCAGTCAACAGATCTCGCATATGATGGCATATTTCCATGTGAAAATCCACTCATTGCACAACACAAAGGGGGCAACCTCTTAGCTCTTGGTCGAGAAGATGATGCAGTGGAGAAACCTAAAAAAAACTGTAAGGATGCAGGGAATTGAAATATACCAACTTAAATAAAATAAACCGATCGCGATACATAACATTAAATGCTTAAAGAGAACATAAAACAAAACAAGAAGATAAAGTTGAGAAGTTGTTCCTGGATTAGTTGCAATAGCAATTGATATCTCCCTCATGTGTGGAATTGAGAGGGCATATGCGTGCTCCTACATTATATGCACGCAATCACCACATATCAATAGTGATCCCCACGACCTTGAAGCTCCAGGTGTAGCCCTTATTTAGGCTCACTCCATTAGCCAAAAGATGAAGGTGCAAGCTCTATGGTAATGGCTTAGATAGAAGAGGCAGCTTATGATCAATTGAAGTTGTGATGAGTGATTAGGCCAATAAAATATAAAGCTTTGTTCAGAGATGGGTTTGCTACTTAAGAGATAATATGCTGAAAATCTACCCAAAGATTCGTATCTAATATAAAAACATATAATGACATTATCATTATGGGAAGATGAGGTATGTGCATTGCTTGCAGAAATAAAATATGAGTTGTTGCAACTTGCAAAATCCATGTGCCTTTCTATTTTGATCACCTAAAGGCTATAAGGACTTTGAATATTAAATGTGAGACTTCAAAGAAAGATATAGCCTATAAAGATTCATGAAGATAAGATATGGCTATCAAAATTTTAAAAAATGCTATGTATGCAGCTCTGTCAGACTTGGAGATGAGCTAAGGTCATGTTCACACTTAAATTGGAGATCCAACAATGTCGAATCCTAAAACTTCCTTCACAACAATTTTATCCATATCAATTATCTTTCCTATGCAACCAAAATAATCGAATTTCATTAAGAGATTCAACGGGATGTGGATTTTAAGAGAAGTTGGTTTTATGAACGGGCTACCATTTCATAGAGTAATAGTGTTATCATTTAGCATGAATTTTGAGGACGCAAATGCGATGAGAATATAAACACCCTTCACATAAACAATAGCTTAGATAACGATCTTTTCGATACTTCAAAAATCTCAAGATTTAGATAAGAAATGCAATGGGGATAAATTTTACAAAATAGTGTAGTATTTATGTACACTAGCAGAATTCCGAATCGAATTGTTTATTTTGGCCTCTTGTATCAAGATCGATTCAATACGGATTCTCAAAATTATGGACTATATTGTGTAGAGAATCAAAATATATTTGTATAAAAATTGAAATGAACAAAAATAATGCTTAAATGTGCTTGGAATCTTTATTTAATGGAGAGTGTGTTCACGGCTCGTGGTGTAGATTTTTGAGTGGAACATGAGTGTGGGTTGATTTTTTTTTTAATAGTAGGTCCGGTAATTTCGGGGGTCCGGAGCGTCTCCGCTGGGATTCGAACCCGGGTCGTTTAAAGTGGGGCACATTGCTTTACCACCCGACCACTCCTTGGGTTCTAGTCTGGGTTGATTTTAAACTAGCATTTCGAGGTCCAAAAAATGTGATATCACAAAGTTTCCTTAACAGAAGTTGTAGTTGGTTGTAATATCTTTCTAATACATCCATAATCACTCCCATCATTTAAGAATCATAGCAGGAATCTAATTTCAAATATGGCTACTCGAGATGGTTTTGCAAATACTAGTGGAAGTGGTGATGTGGTACTTAGTCCCACACCTCTCATGCACAAAATTTATGTTCTTTACATGGTTGTGAGCTTGACACAAAGTCATGAAGGCTTGATGCTTAAGTATTCAAGGCATGTTACGGTAGGTTTGATTAGGTTTGTGTATGTGGTTAAGGTTTATAATAATAGTTATTAGTTTTTTTATTTCCTTCCCTTTTATTTTGAGGTTTATGATCGATGTAGTAAAATAATGAGGCTCTGAAAAACAATCCACATGTGTGATATCTTCAATAGTTAGTATCACAATTTAGACTTTTCGCCCAAAAAAGGAAGACAAACATGAACCTCAAAAATAACACAACAATTATGCATAACTGAACAAAAATCACTTAAGACAACCATGTGGTTAAAATGTGTGCATGTGGTTAAGGTTTATAATAATAATTAGTAATTTTTTTTATTTCCACTCCTTTATTTCGGGGTTTATCATTGACCTAGTAAAATAACGAGACTATGAAAATCAATTCACATGTGTGATATCTTCAATAAGTAGCATTACAATTTAGATTGTTCGCCCAAAAAGGAAGACAACTCTCCCAAAACATGAACCTAAAAAATAACATAATGATTATGCATAACTGAACAAAAATCACTTAAGACAGGAAATATTTAATCATGACAGGTGAATCAGAGATTCATCATCTCCCTACATACATAATTATTGATGGAATGTTAGATTTTAACTAATTATGGAATTCTCAACAATATAGCAACTAAAAGTTGTGCTAGGACACAAAAGGAAATTCTAGTCATGTATTTGAATCTTAGTCGGATTTCATTCCTTTTATTTGAGATATTGTAGGATATACGAGATATTATTCCGTATACGAAGAATACATCAAACTTTTGTTATAAAAAATCCCCAACTAAATAAAAAGAAGGGAATCATAGAAGGGAGATTGAACAAAATTCGGATATATACTTAGATATGACTTCAAAAATATTTTCTAGATTCTCACCAAAAATCTCATCATTATTATGTTAGTTATTCAACTTAGAAGAAATTTAACAATATGGATGTAAGTTCAAGTCTTACTCATCCTATGAAACATCGAGACATGCAAGAAGGAAACTGTCCAATATTATACTTTATATGATGTCATCGTTGAAATTAGAGGTACTGATACCATGTTTTAAATATTATTTTTTGTACATGTGGTTAACTTTTATAATAATTTGCCATTCTCCCATTGGTGTTATCTCATATACCTAGAGAGTCCTTCCGGATAGCTTATCTTAGCCGGATTGAACTAGGACTGAAATACCTAACTATGTCATCCCCTACTATCTTATTAAGGCCGAGGCCTTTCAGCTACTCGTTACGCTTGATACTCTTTCCCATAGTTAGGTCTCATTCGATTCGCTCTTAGGTCCATGAACCCTGCAACTAGACGATAGGGCCCAAAGCGGTTATTAGAAGATCGAACTACTAGTCAGCAAGGATTTCGCTAACCAATTCAATGCTACCACCACATAAGCCACCTTCCCGGCCTTTTTTTCCAGTCCCCTTGCTTCCTCGCTCTTGGACAGCTGGCCCGGGTCCTATAAAGTGCAAAAAAGTCACAACACCTTCACAACTAGTATATAATCAAAGCTGTCGAACTCCGCTTCGCACCTCCCAAGAAGCCTAGTCCTCTTATAGTTTTTTTTATTTCCTCCCCTTTTATTTTAAGGTTTATAATTGATCTAGTAAAATAATGAGACTATGAAAATCAATCCACATGTGTGATATCTTCAATAATTAGTATCACGATTTAGACTTTTCACCCAAAAAGGAAAACAAGTCTCCCAAAACATGAACCTCAAAAATAACACAACAATTATGCTTAACTGAACAAAAATTGCTTATGACAAGTAATATTTAACCATGATAGCACTATGAAGAGATTCATCATCTTCTGACATAATTAATGATGAAATGTTAGATTTTATCTAATTATGGAATGCTCAACAATATAGTAACTAAAAGTTGTGTTAAGGGTACAAAAGGAATTTCTAGTCATGTATTTGAATCTTGGTCGGATTGCATTCCTTTTATCTGAGATATTGTAGAATATAGGGGATATTATTCCATATGCGAACAATACATCAAACTTTTGTTATAAGAAATCCCCCAACTAAATAAAAAGAAGGGAATCATACAAAGGAGATTGAACAAGAAGTCAGATATATACTTGGATACCACTTCAAAATTATTTTTCTAGCTTCTCACCAAAAACCTCATCATTATTATGCTATTTATTCAACTTAGAAGAAATTTAACAATATGAATGTAAGTTCAAGTCTTACTCATTCTATGAAACATAGGCAAGAAAGAAACTCTCCAATATTATGTTTTACATGATGTGATCGTTGAAATTAGTACTAATATCGTATTTTAAATATCATTTTTTCTAGCACAATAAAAATGGAAGAGTGTTTCATGTAACATCCCAAATATTGTCGGAGTCGTTATACGAGAAGATCGACGGCCATAACTATCGAATTCATGCTAAATTAGACTTGTTGACAGCATCCAAAATGCTTAACTTCAAGTTGTCAAGTAGTAGCCCTCTACTCATGTAATCCACTCTTACATTCTCACACTTCGTGAGTGTTATATATGATGTTGCAATTTATGTTCTACCAATATCATTTTTTGTTGAATAAGAAACGGTAGGAGTGAACAATCGAGATTAGATCCTTAGTTGGAAAAACAAAGTTTGAAATGAGATAGAGTTAAGCTGGACAAAATGACTACTAATAGAATGTGGTCCTTCCAACTCCACTACAATAATATTATGTTACATATGATTCCGACAACCACAGTCTTACTCGAGCTATATCTTCCTTGGTGCTCCTTGGTCACTATGAGGTCGTAGTAAAGGGGGGTGTTGTATATGATTCATATATACTTTTGAAGCTATAACTCATATTTATATGTATAATCTAACATGAGCTTAAAAATACGGATAACTAAAAAAATTTCTTGATTAAAATTCTTTTGAAAAGTGTACATAAAACACTCGCTGTAAAATATTTTTACTAGAAGTTGAAGATATGAATTGAAATGCTCGTAAAAAAATATACATAAAAACCTTGAAAGAAAACTCGTCAAGAGAATTTATTGTAAATTACTTAGTCAAATTACACATAAACGTGCTGACTGATTTAAAATTATGAATAAAATCAGTGTACTAGAATGTGTAAAATATAGTGTATCATAAAAAATTAAATTTAAAAGTTTGTAGAATACAAAGATTCGTCAAAACTTGCAAAAAAGTCTTTGAAGTCAAATAAAAAAGTACAAACAAAATCCATAAAATCTCATAAAAAACTTAAATGAGAACCGGGAGGCTGTTGCGTGTAGCAGCCAAGCTGGCTGCTACATGTAGCATTCTACCCCAAATTTTTTTATTTTTTTTTTTGCGAAATTTCACCATGTATATTCATCTATATATCTCTCCTACATGTCAATCAAATTTCGCGAGAAACAAAGACTCCTAAGCCGTCCATCTAGAAAGGGTAGATTACAACAAATTTCAGACCGTTAAAATTTACCCGGTCTAGATGGAGGGCTTAAGAGTCTTTGTTTCTCGCGAAATTTGAATGACATGTAGGAGGGATATATAGATGAATATACATGGTGAAATTTCGCAAAAAAAAAATAAAAAAATTTGGGGGAGAATGCTACATGTCACGCAGCAGCCTCCCTTTTCTGAACTTAAATATAGATGGTTAAAAAATCTACCTCACATTGACATGGTTGCATTGCTTAAAAAAATTCGGATTAAGTTTGATTTTGGAACCAAAGCTTGAAAAAAATCGAAGGATGGAGCTTGTTTGATCCTTACGCCATTTAAATTCGCTAGCACTTCTTGGGAACTGAATAAAGACTTTTCAGGTCGACCAACTTAATTCTTTGGGTTTCACAATTATTATGTTTATAATCAACTCACGGGTGATTTTGGAACCAAAGCTGGAACAAAATCGAAGGATGGAGCTTGTTAGATCCTTACGCCATTTAAATTCGCTAGCACCTCTTGGGAACTGAATAAAGACTTTTCAGATCGACCAACTTAATTCGTTGGGTTTCACAACTATTATGTTTATAGTCAACTCATGGGTCTCGGTAAATTACTTTAAATCATTTGTGAAACTCTTTAACAATGAACTAATTTGAACCCATGCACTCTATGCTTATATTCTTAATAAGATGTATGTAAGATCATCTCAGTCTACGCATGGTACTTAAATGGCTACTTCATCATGCATGTAGACAGTTGTTACATGGGATTGCAGATTGTGTTATATCTACAACCTTATCTAGTAGCATAGATATCTAAAGATAAGAGCCGTGGATCCAACTAAAACTTCTGATTGAAGAATAATCTGTTGGCATGAACCCATGCAATTTAGCTGGAAAGAAAAATGTTTCCAACCATTAACTCCACAACATTTTCTCCCAACAACCTCTCAATGGGAGAAAAGAATCTAAACTGGTACGAAAAATACAATGCAAATGAAAAATAATTACCAAAAAAAATGTCAGCATACTTATTTCTATAGTCGATAGACATGTGATCAATCATATACAATATGTTGGTTGATCAAACCTGTAACAAAATAAATTAAGAAATGATCGATCAACAATTAAGATCGGTTGATCACATGTTAGTCGATCATATTTTGCAAGGTGATCGATCGTATCAAGATTTTGAGCTTGTTTTGAGCTTGTCAAAATTAGGAACATTCTTTTGACTTTCTCAAGCTTACAACTTGATACAAATAATATAATAAGCTTTGATAAAATATATAATAAAGAATTACAATGACAAAGAGTAACTTTTGAATCAGACCTTTGATCTTTTGATATCTTCTCAAATGCTTGAGATAACCTATAAACCTACAAGTCAAAGATATATACTTTGCGAACGACTTCTAATTAGTGTATGACATTATTAAAACCAATGTAATAATATAAAAAAACACCATTCTAGGTAAAGAACCAACGAAATTACATTCTCTCCCTTTTTCATTGATGAAAAAAATAGTTGCTTAAGTTTTTAGTAAAAGATGCATCAAAAAGATTAAATCTTGATTTTTTTTCGAATGCTCCCCTTAAAGACATAAATGATAGATTTAAGTCCAAATTTTAATACTCAATTTTAGTTCTCCTCCTTGTATAAAATTTTAAAGCACAAGTTAGCAAGGAATTAAACTCTTTCTTTTCTCATAGTTTACAATAACGTGATTTACTTATTCTTTTAAACACTTAATCAATTTCTCTCCCCTTTTTGAAATCAATAAAAAGCATGATAAAAAGAAGAAAAATTAACTAGGAAAAATTAACGTATTAGTTTTAACTAATAAGCAACTCATACAAAATGTTTGTAAGCACAAAACACGTTCTCATAAATAAAAAGAACAAACAAAGTACCATGTTCTAATGTTTATTTTAAATTTGCATTCAAACCCCCATATTTAAACCTTATTTTGGACATTAATCTTCCCTATTTCAAAAATCTAAAATTTACAAGTTAAAGTATGTTTTGCTCTATCTTGTGATATTTTCACTGGAATATTATTATGTATGTATGATTTGTTGAACGTGAATTGCTAAAAAATTTCATGTTTTACCCATCGGCTTGCTTAAATCATAGAAAATCAAATATTGCTACGATAATTCTCTAATGTTCACCATATGTAGAGTTTTATGTGCTTCTACACATTCCTAAAAATCTTTTGAAAATGTTTGCTTCTATTCTCTAACATAAATGTTGAATTATTTTGGTTTTTAGATTCAAATTAGTTCTTGGTTCTACAATTTAATGCTCTATTTGTGAATATTTTAGATTGCAAAATTATTGGGTTTTCATATTCATTCGAATTAAGTTACTCAAAATTGCTCTATTTAGGAAAAAATCATAAAAAAATCATATCTTGCCTAAATATTGATCAGAAAATATAATAGGTGCATTTATTTTATATCTACCTTCTATTAATTTCCATGCATTTTCACTTATGTTAGCATAAAAATGCATAAAAATCCAAAAACATTAACTCTTTTTATGCATGCATAATAAATGATAAAAAATGTATATAACTCATTATATATAGTACTTATTTTTTCATCTAAGAAAAATATCATTTTATCAAGTTTACACTTCTAGGCATTTTATAGATAATTAAGAAGTCAAAGATCATATCATTATCCCGATTTTGTATCTCAACTGTATACCTCACAAAAATCATTTTTCAAAATGCCTAAAAAAATTCTTAGCATATCACATTGAATTATATATATAATGCCAAAAAGTATTTGTTTTTCATTTTTTATAAGTGTTTAAAGCCTTAAAATAAATTTGAAAAAAAAATCGTATATCTGTAGTTCCCGATTTAAAAACACATATCATACATTCACATGCATACTACACATCATTCAGCATACGACATTGCATTATATAATTCAATGACAAAAAGATCTAAAAAACTATCTTGTGTACATGATTGCTTTGTTGTCTTGAATGTAATTTGGCCTAGATTTCTGCCTCCCTGAGTTTGAGCATGGGGCTTGCCTAAGTAAAAATTAAGATAAGGTTTGATATGTAAGAGTATATGTAGACCTCATGTCATGGCCATTTTTCTACATAATGAAGCAGCCATATACGAACTAGATTTAGATTGAGATGATCTTTCTCATGTTACATGAATTCGAATTAGTTCACTAATAAAGAGTTTTACAAACAACTTGAAGTAATGTAGGTAGACACATAAGTTGCTTTTCAAATAGTCTTTTGGAACCCATAGAATTACGATCATTGACTTGAAAAGTCACAATTCCAGTTCTTAAGGAGATTCAATGAATTTAAGTGGTTTAAGTACCTGACTACGCTCCATCCTTCATATTAAATTCTAACTTTGGTTCAAAATTAAACTTCTATTGAAAAATACTTATGTAATACAACCATATTTTTGTGATATGGGTTTTCTAGATTTTATGTTTTTTGTAAAGAGTTTCGTATGTCTTTTGTATTTTTTTAAAATTTAAAATCTTTTACAAGATTTTATTATTTTTTGTACTTTGTATATTTTTATTTATTTTATACTATACCGATGTTTGCAAATTTTGTATACATAGATTTTGCTTACAATTTTAAGTCAATTGCAAGATTAATGTCAAAAAAATTTACTCACAAGATTTTTCAAGGATTTTTTCTACTTTCTTTTAACAAGCATTTTAACTTGTATCTTTAGCTTCTATTCATAAGATTTTATAACATATTTTCTCTACACTTTTTAAATGTATTTTAAGAAATAATTTTTTAAAATTTTCCCATTTGGTAACTCATATCAGGAAATACTTAAAAATATGAGTTGTGGCTTAAAAAGTAATGTGAAATATATATGACACCTCTTTAAATTTACTTGAATTAAGATCTGATAGTTACCAAAAAGCAACAAGGATGATATAACTCGTATAATTGTGGGAGTGAGAATCATATGATATAGTATCGTTAGGTGTAGTTGGATGGGTTATATCCTATTAATAGCTTAGGATGTACTATCCTTTAAAAAGTTATCTCATACAGCTACTTATTTGAACAAAAAGGACACTCGTAGAACATGAATTTTAAGACCCAAACATAGTCTCGCGTCTATATTAATAAAGTATGAGAGTGTGTTATATGAGTGGAGATTACTATTTGACAACTTGGGCTTTTATCATTTTGGGTAGTGGTCAATAGTCTTAACTGGACATAAACTGAATAAGTTGTTAAGGCCAATCTTCCTCTTACAAGAAGGAATGATATCTTCATATCTTATAGGATCACAAAGAAAAGGAATGAAATCCGACCAAGATTCAAATACATGCAGGAAGATCCTTTTGTGCCCTTAAAACAACTTTTTGTTACCAGATTGTTGGGCATTCCATAATTAGATAAATATAACATTCCATCAATAATTGTGTCGGGATGCTATAAATATAAAGGATTATATTGTTCGACCATCCCATTAGACTTCAGTGGCGAGATTAGTAGTTGTTTGTGAGATAGTAGTCAACATGGGCAAGTTTTGTAATGTGTATCTCTCACTTGCAGTCCTTCTTGCACTTGCATGTGGTAAGCAATGTTTTGTCATTGCAACTCAAAGTTCATCCTATTTTATATCGATTTTATTAAGCCTAGAAAGTAGCTATAAAGTATTTAAACATGTGATTTGCCTCATATGTAGTTTTGTTGATGGCATCGACTACAAAGGCTGCAACATGTCAAGTGAAGTTGGGCGATGGTTGTGAACTTAGCATTTGCCAACAGCAGTGCTTCCAGCAGAAGAACGGGCGTGGAATTTGCATAGAATCTATAGGAGGAGGTGGCTATCAATGCTTCTGCAACTACAATTGTTAGCTTCTAAAAAGGACATGATCTTTCCCTTTTATGTTTCTAAAAAGGATATGCCCTTTCCCTTTTGTGTCATGCAAAATAAAGATGAGAGAATGCTGATCTTATGTAAGGACAACAAGTGAGTTTCATGAATAAAGTATGAAAAGAATTATTGCCTTTGTTCTATTATTTTTCAATAGAAAAATATTGTGCCATGGCATTCAATGGAGATGATAACAGTGTTCTAATTCTATGTTATCTGACATATATTTAGTGTCTAAATCTGCAATGAGGTGGAATGTATCATATGATAATTCTACAAAATCTCTACTTACCATATTAACAATGATCATATCGCTTTAAGAATGACTTTTTTCATCGATTCTAGACAAGATTTTAGGTTTTTTATGTTTTTTATTGTTGTAAGCCCGTTATTGATCACAAGATAAATGTTTTTTCATTTGTTATTTTTGTACTCTTTGATCTATGAGGATATAACTCCAAGTATGTATAGACCGATGTCATATACTTTACCATAACTTGTATTTTTTGTACATAAAACTGGAACTTTTAAAAGTCACAACACTTTCTCGGTGAGGAACTAAAACTTTTATAATATTTGTGGTCCTTGTAGCTAAAATATCGTATATGATACTAAACATCTTAACTTATTTAGAAAATTCATAAAGAATATCATATACACATAAAATAAAATTTTGCAAAACTCTTTAAAATCCATACAAATTTGCAAAATTCTTTAAAAATATGATATTAAAAGGTTAAAACATAAATAAATGTACTTCACAAAAAAACTTGCAAATGTATTTTCATTTTTTAGGTGAATTTAACCTCTGAACTAAGACTTGACTTAGGAGCACTTTTAGGGTGTATTCCTTTAAGGAATAAGGAGGGATATCTCTCCTTATTCCTCCAATTTCTTATCCCTCCATCATTGATCAATGTTTTAGTCCATGAGTCAAAATGAGGGAAAAGGTAATTCATATTTATTCCTCCATCATCGGCCTCTCCTACCAAAAATACAAATAACTACCACTTATCTCATAATCTTATCTAACATAACCACATTATCCGTCCTTATCATCTCCCTCTTATCGAACAAAAAAAAATAGAGAACAACTACCACTTATCCCCCTGATCCTCTCCCTCCAAACGAACAAAATAATGACTTATCCTCCTTATCAATTATCCCCTTTTCCCTAACCAAACGACCCCTTAAAGTCACAAGAACTTCATTGGGAACTAGAATTCAGACTTTTCAGGTCATATAACTTAGTTCTTTGAGTTCCATAAGATAGTATTCCCATCTTAACTTTCGGTGTCGAAGTAGATTGCCTCACATAATTGGTGTGCCTCTTAAATAATGTACTATGAACTCTTACTCCTCTTCTCCGTCTTGCAGTTAGACGACCTAAACATGAGGACTGTAGACACCCACAGCAACCCTAACTTTTCACAGTAGCATGGATGTTTAAAGACCGGAGTACCATGCTGAAACGATGCTTTGGATGTAGAATAGTTTGCTAACACTAAGCCATGCAGTTTAGATAGCATTAAGAATATATAATCATGGACTGCTTAACTTTTCTCCAATCAACCAAGTAGACTGCAACTACTCAATGCTTAAAAATGTCAAAAAAAGTCGATAATAAAAGTTGAAACTTGTAAAGAGATGCAATGTGAGACATTACAAAGAAATTTTTTCACCAAAATGGTTCAATGCCTACAAAAAGAGTCTTGAATACACTAATCAAGCTCTAAGAAAGAGACTTGGCTACACAAGTTTAGCTCTAGAAGATCCCATTTATCTTCTAATGGACTTGAACTTACAAGGAAATTCCTGACTCCCCAAGGAAATAGTTGCAAGAAAAGGGAATCTACAAGGACCAAGTTTGATTTCTTGGTTATTTTACCTCCTTAAGTAGGAAGAGAAAACACATTACACATAATATACTTAGCCTTCATTTTTTAAAAAAAAATGCATAATGAGTTGGTTGATATGTGTTAACTTTCAAGCTGGATCTGAATAGAGACTTGTGGATCTTGGTCTATTGAGTTTGAGATCTTAATTTTAAGGAAGTTCCAAAACAACAATAAATCTAAAGGTTTGATCAAGCTTTGCTCATATTTCTCTATTCAATAAATTAATTTGTACCCCAAATTCATTTCATTTTCTTTCTTACTCATTCTTTAAATGAGAGTTTGCTAAGGAACTGACGAAGTTAAGTATAAAGGGTGATGATACTACAACGTGATCATTTTTAATTTATGTAGAAAAGTGATCTTCACTCATAAATAGAAGAAAACCTCTTAGAAGGGCTGAAGCTTGGAGTAAGGAATTAATGAAGGCTAAAAGGGTAACATGAAGAGCTAGAAGAGTGAGGGTCTAAGCGACCCATAAATATTGGGGCCGAGCTAACATCATGACTGAATTACGATCTTAAGGGTGATTATATCTCTAAACTGAATATCGTATTTGAAGAATGGCAAAAACATAAAGGATTATCGATAGATAAATCTAAAAAAACATAAATCTTCTAACAAATATATCATTTAACCAAGCAATGGCTTATAATCAATCATAATTATTGATGGTGTCACGAAGGATGATTTGGCTCGATCGAAGAGAATGGTGAACAAAAATTATGTGATGTGCTAAAATAAAGGAAATCCATAATGTGTAAGTGGGTTTATAGAAAAATTATCGAGGTAACTGTATTTTTGAAAAATACAAATCAAGATCAATTAACACATGCTAATTTTAGAAAGCTAGAATATATTTTTGGGAAGCTTACACTTTAATACTAAATGAATCAATATGGATGGTCTTCAACACAATTGGATATAAATTTATATTTTTCCCAAATAGATGTGAAGAAAACATTCCTTGATGAAGAATAGAAGTAGTACACATATACATAAATGTGTACACTTGTGTTGCACATTGAGAAAGTAGAACGCACCTCAAACACAGAAAAACAAGCATGAAATAACCACGATACTGAATAGTCGTATAGAGGAAGACTAATAACTCAAACCTTAAGGGGGTTATATTGTACTCATATATAAACCATTTTTTCTAAATGGAAAGATTCAGAAATCACAAATCATGCAAAAAGAAACACGTTAACACTAAGAAAGTCCTCGTGAGAGGTTCCCTAATGACTTATACAATGTTTCAATATGAACATATGTCTTAAAATTCAAAGCACCTCAATAGTATATGTGTGCACGTGAGTATGTGTGTGCATGACAACTGAAATGTTCTTTAGTAAAAGGTTAGACTTATTTACAACAGTAGAATCATAAAATTATGTAAGAAATTTATCTAGTTTGGTTTGTATTGAATAATTTGGATAACTATATGTATGCCATAAAGATTAGGAGTGAGCAAAAAGTAAGGATGTTTATATACACATATACAAGAAGTAAAACATGTTACATGTAACATGAGCATCACTTATGTTGTTTGGATCAAATGCTTCCTAGAGAGATTATACATTGAATTGGTTAAAAGAGCAATTGAAGTTACTGTACCAATTGAGCAGCAATAAGCTCGATTATTGAATTAATAGTTCCTAAAGAAAGCATATTTTAATCGAATATCACCAAACACAAGATACAATACCATAACAAGAAATTATAGAACTTATATACCTACAAACAACATGTTCAATGTTTCTCTAACAATGAGAATAATAAGAGTCACTTACATTCAACATGTTAGTTTGATGATACCTATGAGTACACGAGTTTAGAGAAAGCCTCTAATGATTAATGACCCTCATAAAATACATTTTTAAGTATATTTTCACCACCCAAACAATAGGAGTCTAGATGTATTGACCACTTTGTCAAGTTGAGAGATGTATAATGGATCATGTACATGATATGTATGGTCTCCTGTGAAGGATATGGTGAGATCCTTAAGCGCATCACGGAAGCATGAGGATCGCATCGTATGTGATCGGCAGTGACTAGTCGCACTAGTTACTCGAGGCAGCGAAATTTAATTTTTTTTCATGCGATGAAATCACATGGTCCAAGAATACTTCTTAAATCGTTTCATCTAAACCACAAACAAGTATTAGGGTTACCTCTTGAAGTTTGATTGCGATCGAGTCTCTAAACGAAGAGACCTCCTGTCTCAAGTCCGATCTAATGGAGGAGACGCTTTATGAGCACGTTGATGAAACATGAGCTTCTCACAATCCATGTTGATGATCGAAGCAGCGAATCTCCTGATCTCGTCGCACGAGATCCAACATCTTCTTCACGAGCGATACGTACCGAAGAAGACGGAGATCCACGAGCGAGTGATCTGACAGCATAATGGCGATTTTACGGCAATGGCGACTCTCTTTAGGGCATCATGGAGTACGGCCACAAGAGAGAGATGGCATGTAGAGAGAAAAGAGAGGGGGAGAGAGCCCTATGTTGTTGTCTCCAACTTGTGTAACTTGAAGAACAAGGGGTGCCCTTCTATTTATAATATTTTGAGATCCACGGATCTCAATCCATGGACAACACAAATCTAATGGCTTACATTGGTTTGTGTCTCTTTTAATGGTCAAGATTTTGTTGTAAAAAATGCAATAACAATTAATTTAATTTAGATTAAATATATACCAATACAATTAATCCTAAATTAAACAAATGTACATGAAGATACATGGAAGAAGATTGCCTCCTTCCATTAAGAGGGGCGGCAGCCACCCTTTTCCTAATGGGAATAGGTGACCGTCCACCCTCCTTACAAGGAAGGTCTCAATCTCCATGTAATCCATGAGATTACATTAATCTATGAAAAACTTCAATATTTATAGCAACACTTGTTGTAAATTATTCTATAAAAATAATTTATAATTATTTTGTGAATATTGCAATCTTACCATTGGAAAATTGTGAATTACGTTCACAATCGAAAATAAAATGCAAATTACATTTTCAATTTAATGTCCATTATGAATCCAATTCACATCAATATGTAATTAATAAATGTAAATTACAAATGGCTCTCTCTCTCTCATATATTAAAATCACATTTATAACATATATGATTAATATGGATAGTGCTATCAACATTATTCATATCCATGATAATTAAATCACATGTAATTATCTTGGATCTCTATTCTCATGTATCCAAATAATATGAATCATATTCACATTATTCACATCTTTGATAATAAAATCACATTTAATTATCTAAGATAACTCTCCTTATAATATGAATCAAACTCATATTATACATGATAATTAGATCACATTTAATTATCAATTTTCTCAATGCTCGGATATATAAATCAACAATGAAATTATCCTTGAACTATTTCAAAGAGAATGCAGCTTCTCCGCGGATACTTGGAGATAAGGACAGGGCGATTGTATTGTTCCGCGTATAGTGACTTGGATATTGAGATCACATCTCAAATCCAGATCTTACGGACCTCTCTTAGATGCTTGATTAAATCAAGACCGCAAATCTAATATTCTCATTGCATCTAAATCACATTCAGATCAATGTCCAACATTTGGACCAAGATCAGATTACTTCTCTACTGAGAGGAGTCTAAAATCCAGACCTATTTCATCACTCCCTAGGAATGGAAGCGTCATGGTTATAAAACCATTTATGATCACATCACCCTCAGGTATTCCTAATATCTGTACATCCTGCATACTGGAAGACTCTGAATAAACCAGAAGTATAAGATCAATTTTACACTGTCTACTTCAAGGATTTATCATTAAGTTTCTCATTCGATTATTGGGAGTCTGTGTCGATCAAATACTTTCCAAAAGCATATATATTACCTAAGTGTTGATCGTAAACTTTCCAAAAATATATCAAAACCTTACAAATTTACTCAAGTTTCCAAAGCGAGATGACCACGCGCGGAATTTGATTCTTCCCAATATCTCATGAGTGAGCTTATGTCTTCCGGTTCAGTAATGAACATGTATGATCCCTTTGAGAGATCGTATTATTCATATGCCCTTGCATGCACACCAACGCGAAGGTGTATAGACCTTGGTTAGGTCATCAACCAATTGGTTTGCCAAATGTACATACTCAGACATATAGTAACACATCTGTCATCAATCAGAGGATGCGTTCCTATATCTTGACAGCATACGACATAGGGCTTTGGTTATCTTTATCTCATTAAGTTAACTCTTTGACTAACTTATCGAATACCTTTGAATCTCTATTCCTTTGTAGAGGACATGTATCAAGAGGTTGGTCAGATATCGTCCTTTAAAGAAAGGATTGCCATCTCCTTCTCAGGCTGGATATCCTCTCTTAACAATCATTTGGCGGTGCTTGATGAGTCCTCAATCTAACTCTTTAGATATTTATCCAAGCACCAACCTTTATGATTCAATAATTTAATCAATAGTTGTATGATCATTAAGATGGCCATGGTACATAACCTTAATTATACTAAGGGATCTATTATAAAAATTATGTATTCTTCATTTCAGATCAGGGAATGATATTTGCAATAACATTTATTGCATAATGGCTCGCCATGGGTTCGCATGTCCAACAATCTCCCACTAGCAAAAAGAGTCATTAATGGGCTAATCTTTAAAGCCGTACTCAAGTGACAAGCATATGTTATTTAGAAAAAAATAGCTCGGTAATCTTATCAGTCAATCTGTTCCCGACAGACTATGCCAAGTCCTTTTACGATACTTGCATATCTCCTAGTAACAGTGCTCGCATTCAATGTGAATGTTGCATCTCCTGCAACCAATGCTCAATCTTGTCAGTCATAGTGTCCTTGACACTATAGCTCAATAATTATTATAACCAATTTTTCCATAATCCTTGTCAGAATACCCATATTCCTGGAGATCTCTATCTCTTAAGGTATCTGCATTTAAGACCTTTTAAATTACTATCTATAACGTCTTAAGTTCTTGAAGATAAGACTTTGATATCATTATCTCAAAAAAATCTTATCATTTGCGAAGATATTGTTATTACTGCAATCAAGTGTTTTTATTTCCATAGTAGGATTAGTAACATGTACTACTCTTACTACTTGGTAGACATCTAGCTTTTGTACATATCTAGCATACACTGAGCTTCCCAAAGGTGATGCACTAGGGCATATAGCTATTCACATCCCCAACTCCTTGAGGTGTTATCCCTTCATATAGGTCCATATCTTAGGGTAGGAAGCCTTCCTTTGGGTTTTCCAAGAATGGAATGTGTCCAAGGTGTACTACAAATGTGGCGGTCCCAATACCCTCTTCTCTTTGCTTCTTAACACCTTCAGAACTAAGATCCAAGAGGTATCCTTAAGATCATATCTCAAGGTATGGAATAGCCATATTATAAAACACTTATTATCATCCTTATATCATTCTAAATGATTAGGATATCATCTACATTTAGCATGATGAACACAATGGCACTCGCAATAAGCTTCACATGGTACATCAAGATTCTATCTGAAATCATAACAGTTATAATTTCATCAAATATGATGTTCCAGCTACAAGAAACTTATTTGAGTCCATAGATGGAGTTCCTTAGCTTGCACACCTTGTTTTCCACAACTGTGAAGCCCTGGGACTACTTCATGTGAATATCCTTAGAGAGGTATTCATAGAGGAATGCAATATTGATTTTCATCTTGAAGATATCAAAGTCAAGTTGTGTATCTATAGTTAGCAATAATCTGATGGGTTTAAGCATGGTCACTAGAGAGCAAGTCTCATCGCAAGTGGTGTCTTCTCTTCGGTGTGTATCTCATGGCTACTAGCCATGCTTTGAAGGTTTCTACCTTCTCATCAGGTTCCCTCTTTCTCTTGAAGATCCATTTACACCTAATATGTCATACCCTTATAATTGGATTCTCGAAGGTCCATATACAACACTTGTATATGAACTCTACTTTAGACTTTATTATTAACATCCATCTTTCCATATGATCTTTAAAAGCTTCATCACATGAAGTAGGATCATTGTAAGATTTCTCTAACACATGGAAACCATCCTCAAACTCATTTGAAGAGGTATTAGTGTTTCATCTTTAATTGTCCTTTTAGTTTCCGATTTCAGGAGCCTCATTATCTTCTCAAGATTCAATGAGTTCCTTTACTTCATTTTCATCTTGATTCTCAAGATAGTCATCCTCTAAGAATCACATTCTCGGAGATGAGATCTTTTAAGAATCTCAAGGTCATAAAGTAGGTATCCAATACCATCCTTTATTTTCCTAATGAAGTTGCACTCTCTAGTGCCAGATTCCATCTTACTTGCATGGAACCTTATTAAGGATATATATTGTAATCTCTACTACAAATATACCTTGGAAACTAAGAGAGAGGTAATTATGCTACGATTCATCATTGATTAAATCATGTCACATATGATCAATTATATCTCCCTACAACTCTATTGAGTTTAGATGATTCTAAATCAAAACTGTGAAATCTTTGAACATTTCAAAGCTTTTTAAGGTGAAGGGAAGAAATCTCATATCACAAATAATCATCAATATATATCACATATCCATAATGTTTATTCTGATATAGATGATGCATGTATTTTAATATGTAGGAGATATTGAATACCTTGACATCTTACACCATTCTCAAAGAAGGGTGCATTGGATAATTTCTACTTTTTGAATATAATATCCACAAGTATGTAAGTTTTGAACCTTTAGACAATATAAAGTTCAATATCTTACAAGTCTATTGATCAAATCAAGAGACAAATATCCAAGGCTTGATGCCAGATCATTGTCAAATGATCTTCATTCTCCTATCGATCTTATAAGGTTTAACTTTCAATATTAGAAATATTAATGGACCATTCATTAGTTTTCTAATTTAGTAGAGTCCTCCAAATGTCAGACTATTATCTGAAGTATATCCATCATAACTCTTTATGATAGGTCTATTCTAGAATTCGTGTTTATTTCCAACATTTAGAAATAAACAATGAGTGTGTTCTAATATTTAGGTCATAGAGACATTCTCTGAGACTAAGGACTCTCCCACTGAAATTGAGAAGTCTATCAATCCAATAGAGATTGTTGCAACAATTACATTAATATCCATGTGGATGACTATTAAAATCAAAAGATCAAATTTTCTAGTTTTTTATAACATATGCAACCAATTACAAGTTTTATTAGAAGAATGGGATATAATTATTATACTTTTAATCTTATCCAATAAGAAAGTCAATTTCAATGATTATATGTAGATATAGATTATTCTGATGCACTATCTGAGTCTTTCTCCGATCCTAGATAGTCTAGATAGTCACACTACTAGTACATCGGCTTATTGCAGTATTGGCATTCATCCAACTCTTTGGATGTCATATGGAAGTTACAGAAGTACAGTCAACTCCTTGACTTTCCTTCTTACTTGGGTCTGACCCATGCTTCCACTGCATTCCTTTCATCTATAAACAACCATTGCTTAAGATAAAGGATCTCTTATGTTGAATTCCAAAGATTACAACATAAGAGTATTTCAACAATTATACATGCTTCAGTTAATTCATACAATATGAATACTATGAAGCTTCATGAATGACTTGAGTATAGATAGTATAATGATGACACTCATCATATCTACATACATCTTGACTCTTAAAACAATTATTCAGGTTGGTACTCAAACATTTTGAATGCATCTTCTCATATCGAGCCACCATTCTACATAATGTAGTGAACCATGTCATTCATGATTAAATGTCAAGAGTACATATGTATGTCATAACATCTTCTTATATTTTATAAGGATTGTTTGACAATTATGATCACCATCGACATGTCACTTCCACAGTACATTCGATGAGAGATCAAGACTATAGAGACACACAAACCCTAGGGTTGTAGTCCTATTGTCAATTTAATTGTCATTCCTCATTCTTTTGAGGAAACTTGTACATTGCAACCACATATATTATGTGTTCGTTTGCAAGTACATGGATCCAATCCATGATATTTCACTAATTATTATTGAATATAATATTGAGTGGGTTTAATGAAGGATTATCTGAAATAAGAAATTTGCATAAATATAGATAAATATATGTCTTACTTTGATCAAGGAATTTTTATATCAAAGTTGTCTTGTCTTGTCAACAATGAAAGTTCATTCCCTTAATCATGTTCAATGTAAGAGATATACTTACCATTATATTTCAAGCAAGATCTGGGATCTCCTTCCTTATCTTTGTCTCATCCCAATTATATGAGAACATGTAACTCCGATAAAAAAGAAGCAGGAACACATTCCACCTTGCAAGTCCAACTTGAATTTCCCAATTCGGTCTTTTAACACCTGAGCCCACCACCTCTAAGGTGATGTTGACCCGTCATTAATTGATACAATCGTTAATAGGATTAACACTCGCTACGCGCAATCCAATATCACCCCAATAATATAAGGACCTGGTATTGGGGTCACTACACATATGGCCTTACTCTTTCGAGAAGCAAAGAGCCCGATCCAGATGTGCTTGTATGCAGGATCTGTCACTTCGGATAGGCGTCTCCTACGTACAATCCCTGACGATGGAACCCTTTGCCTTGACGGGAGACCATGGATGTCACTTATGTGATCCTCCATATTGTGTTCAAATTTTAATTGATTATTATGAATCATATTCACATCATCAATTCTTCCAAGGGAAATTACAACTCTATTCATAATAAAGTGTTTTTATTTTAATTAGATTCCAATCAATCTAATCATATTAAATCAACGATCCAATAAAATCAACAAACTTGAATTTTACTTGAAAGGATGGTATTATCTCAAAGTATGTATTATTCGAATTTCAATAATTAGAAAATACACCGCGATCTCTCCTGCATTATCCCGTTGATGAGACGCTTTGCAACTCGGTTTAAGTACGCAAATAATCAAGGGTCGTTGTGACCTGAATCACCAAGCGTAATAAACGAGAAAAATATATAAACCACTTAAGATAAAATCAATCAATGAAATGTAAGGGGTCTTCGCTATTTAATTTACATGGTATAGCGACCAGGGTCGAACACAAGGAGCACGATTAAAGAACTTAGCAGTCAAATTTCAAAAAAGTTAATGGTTTTTTTATTTTTCAATTTTTAAATTTTCAGATGAGGAACAATATGCACAAGGAAAGAAATACACACACCATAATCTTTTAGTATTTTTTACAATAGTAAAAATGCTCAGAAAATTACAGAAAATATATTTTTGTGTTTTATAGATTTTAAAATATTTTTGATAATTTTCACAAAATTTTCTGATGTTTTTATGGTTTTATAAAAATCAAATAGTGGAAATAAAGGTAAACATTGAACAACCAAGAATATTTTGCACCTTAAAAATACTTTAAGTGGTCAAAACTCCTGGAAATTTTTTATACAAAAATATGCATAAATATCTATACACAGGAACTGAAATCACCTTTTTCTTATTTTTCTAGAATTTTCTACGATTTTTCTTAGATTTTTAGTTTTACACAATTTTTAAGTTTTATAGATAGTTAATGCGTGAAAATTGGATAAAAATTTAAAGACAATAAAACACACCTAATCTATTTTTTTGGATTTTTTTGAGCAAAATTCAAATTTTTAGGATTTTCCAAAGTTCAGATAAAGAAAATAACATTGCTTTTGATTTTTTAATAATATCAAATAAAGTTAAAACGTGATGAAAAAATTACATATTGATCAGGAACACAACAGAAGTCTACACAAATTTTTGTAAAATTTTTAGATCAATAAAAATATTTATTTCAATAAGAGAAAGCATGCAAAATAGATGTCTGTAATACAAGGATTGATTTGTAAATATTCAATGTTTCTTCATTAAAAGATAACAGAAATTGAAATGCAGGATGAAAATCACATGTTACCCAATAGAAGGCGTGCATGGTAACTGACAAAGACTGGGCTTCCTTACAATATTCAAAATTTAAAGGGTATGCTCGCAATTTTTTTTCAAATAAAATATTCACTAAAGCTCTTCTGCAATTGGAGAAACTCCTGAGGAGTTGGATGCAAATTTCTTATTTTTTATTGATATCCTTTATGGTTCTCTTCAATTTTGTTCTTCCCAAAGAGGGGGAAGTCAAGGGCGTCGCCGCCCCTTCCTTCTCTCTTCACCACGCAGGGCGGTGGCGACTGAGGCGGAGGAGGACTTGCGTGGTGGGCAGTCGATGTTGGTGGAGCGCACGGGTCGCGCAGCTGGTGGAGGCGAGCTTCGGAGGCAGCGGCGATGCCCCTAAAGGGATGAAGATGAGCGAAGGTGAGATGCGCAGCCTAGGCGTCGTGCTAGGAGACAAGCGATAGAGGTGCGTCGGGGGGCAGAGGCGAGATGCGCGACCTGGGCCGCTGGTTACAAATATTTTTTTGTTTTATTTTTTATACTTTTCTTTTGTAAATTGTACACAGAAATGGAATTTTTTTAAACAAAAACTGTAAACAGGAACATAAGAAATTTTTTATTTTTTATTTTTTATTTTTTATTTTCCTGCAAAATAAATGTTAGGAAAAAATCGAAATACAATTATGTGTATTTTTTTATTTATTTAATTTATTTATAAATAAAATAGGATACTTGAACGGGAGCGGGTCCTGCAATATGGAAGACAGACTCGGATCTCTGGTCACCGTGCGTGATCGGAGTTGATAGATTATGTGAGGTAGAATGAGAACGTGTGTAGATCGAGAAGATGAGATCAAAATCAAATCGGGTCGGACGTCAAATCAGGGTGAAAATTTTTTTGGATTTTAAGATCTAAGTTTTAATAAAGAAATCAAAGCATAAATTAAGTCTAATATTTATCTAAGAAATGACGGGAAATAAAATTGGATCTCACCTTGGGATCGGATACGCCGTGATGGCCTCGATGAGGATCGATTCGCTGTCACCGAACAATTAGGAGGCTCAACACCCTTCTACAATAAGACTAATCTTAAATATCGGACTCCTCTCCACCAAAGATTGATCAAGAACAAATGAGGGAGGAGGATCCTAATAAAAAGAGAAGAAAAATAAAAAAGGAAAGGATGTGCAAATAAGGAATGTTTTTAGTGGTTAATTAAATAAATAAATTCATTAATAAATTAAATAATTAACTAAAAATGAAATTCGGAATTAAATAAAATAAATAAAATAATTAATTTATAAAAATGAATTAACCACCTTAATAATGGTTATTTAAGGCATGGAATCATATCTTTATATATAAGGTATGTTTTCAAATCAAATAAATGAATAAATTAAATAATTGAATAATTAAATTCAAATTTCATAATTAAATTAAATTAATTAATTATTATTAGATATTTAATTTTTTTGGTGATTTTATGTAAGGAAATTAGTTGTATACAAATGTTATATACATATAGTATAATATACACATGTACAAATAAGGAAATTATTGTTATATATTTTATTATTATTATTATATTATTTTTAATTACCCCAGAAAACTGACTTCTCAACCTTAACTCCAAAAATTATGAAACCATAGCCATTTGAAAGATAATTTAATTTAGAGTACAATGGAAGTGATTTTGATCTGTTTTGAGTTCATACGGAGTCGAAATTGATATTTCAATTATCACTAATCGTTTTTTTCTAAGTGTGATTATTTGTAATTTGTAGATTATTTTACTTTACCGTTATTTTTATTGTTTACAAACCATTTTTATTTAAAACTTTTGTTGAGAAAAATATTTAATTTGAGGTTAATTTATGTATAAATAAAATATTATAAGTTTTGTACAAATATACGGGGAAACTTTTACAAATTATTTTTGGATTTTTGAATTAAAGAGCCTATCTTCCACCACTTTATTGATGGTCGATCAGGTCAAGTCTTGACCTTCTCTCAGGGTTTGGGTCAGTCTGCATTTATTTCATAAATACAATCTTTATTTTTCTTTTCTTTTCCTTTTCTTCTGTATTCTTTATTCGGTATAAAAAGTGTTAATAATACATATTTAACAAATGCATGCAAAATGGTAATTTCATGAAATTAGTAGGTATTTACAGGTATTTTGACTAAGAAAATGAAGCTAAGATAAAAGAATAAAGATGTTGAATCGTGGATTCATCATTCCCATATACTTACCTTTGCTAGTCCACTAGAAAACACTTATTTGGAAAATAAGTTAAAACAAAAATAAAGAAAAAAAGGAAAGAAGTTAGAACAATGTTGACTTTTAAACTTATCTTCATAAAATTGTAGTATGGATCTCTATCAAACCTTTGGATTGTTTGTGTGCCAGAACCTTAATGGGAAATCGATTTAAAACCTAACAACCTCTAAGTTCCACAAGAATCCTATTTAGGTCTCCTCGACAGTTAGGTCAGAACAAGTCTACATATACAAATTCTTATGACTATGAATCTTTACTTGTATAGTTTTTTAAGTGAAATATAGCTCATCATATCAAAAGTAGCAAAGAAACAACCTCTCTCAATAAGGTAAATCTAATCCTCCAGTCTAGCAACTCTTTCCTCGAGGAGCGGGGATATTCCCTTCTATGTTCAAGTACAACCAGCTCAAGAAGAGGGGATGGAGAAGAGAATGGTCAGTAACCAATGTAGCTATCTATCCTTGGATGCATTACCAGTGTAGCCAAGTCATCCGCTGCAAGCTTACAAACATTTGACTTTGAAGCTATTATTCTTTTTTTCACTTGTATATACACTCCGATAGGCATTTTACTTTTCAATCAGGCATGTTCACTTTTGAAGATTCTGCATTTTTTTCTCTCTTTTTTTAAAATATATACAAGATGCAACATGTACATAAGGAGTTTTTCCTCTTGAGCTAGTAGACTATCCCTCTTTTGAAGCATTATTGCAACCCCACGGCATCCTGTCCTTAGACCTCAACATCGCCAAACCAGGTTGAGATGCACTTCCCTCCCTAGAGGAGGACGAGAGGTTCCGCCTAGATGTACTACCCTCGTATGCTACCCCAAGCCAAAGATTCTGCCCCCTCACTACCTCCTCCATGAAGAGCTACGTGTAGAGTGCTTGTTCAAGGTAAGCCACGGTCTGGATGAATCATGCGTGTGTTGTTAAATATTCTACTTAGACTAATCAATATGACATGCGAACATATTGTTATGGACTCAAAGAATTAAGTCACTAGGACCTAAAAATTCTTAACTCCAGTTCTTATAAGGTTCCTCTGAAATTAAGTGGATTAACTAAGCTCCATTCTTCAATTTTACTCCAGACTTAGTTTAAATGTTAAAATTATCTAGAAAAATGCACATGCAATTTGTGAAACAATTTTATAATTTTGAACTTTTTTTATTTTTGAAAAATGATATACATGCAAAAAGAGTTTTTTTTGAAATTATAATTATTCAAAATTTTATAGACTTTTGAGTTTTGTAGTTTTTAGGGATTTTTTTATGAAAAAGGGTTAGTAATATATACAAGTATATACACTTTTTTTGTTGTTTTTCTTTTATAATGGTTAGTATTGGTATATACGATACACATATTTATACAAAAGTGAGTTAATTATTTACAAGAATTAGGTGAAAGGATTTAAAACTTGAGTAATTTATACAGGTGTATACATACAGTTGGAATTTTTGTGTGATGCATATATTACTCAAACTTATTTGAAAATAATTTTACAAATAATTTTGAAAATTATAGTCTAAAAATAAATTTTCAAATAATTTTACAAATATTTGCAAGCATTTGAAAATAATTTTGCAAACATTTTTCAAACAGTTTATATAGATTTTTTTCAATATATTTTTTCAACCATTTTCAAAACATTTGAAAATAGTTTTGCAAAATAACTTTATTTCACACAAAGAAAAGAAAAACTTTTTACAAGTCAAAATATTTTCACAAAGGTTGAAAATATTGTTCAAATACTTTTAAAATAGTTTAAAAAAATTAAATAAGTTTTCAAACTACTTTCAAAATATTTTCAAAATATGTTAACCTGACTTATTAATCAGTATATACAAAAAGAATTTTGAAGAAATATCTGCATCTTTTTATTTGTTGGTTTTACTGACTTTTACAAGTATTTATATAGTATGGCTAAAGTATATATACAATATATACGACACCCCCTATACTTAGCTCAAATTATGTTCTCATAGTGATCAAAGAGCTGCAAAGGAAGATATAGCTTGTGATGAGTATTACAGAATGAAAAGAATACTATATTACAACGACAAATAAAAGAATAAAATCAATAGAAGTCGGTGATCCCCTATACATAGGATCAAGTAATCCTAAGTATAGAAAATTGTACACAAGGGGAAAACCGAAGAATATGATGTACAGATACTACCTCCCCTATACTTAGGGTAAAATATCCCTAAGTATAGGCAGCAAAATAGAGGTAAAAAGAATCAAAAGAATAATCAAAAGTCTGACACCCCCTATACTTAGGGTAAAGTACACCCTAAGTATAGCATAATCATAAGATGAGGTGTCAGACAGAAAAAATTAATGATATGGACATAATGGATCTATACAAGTAATACAATGTTGAGGTGCCTCTCAACAAGCGCTAGAGTTTGTGTCCCTAGCTAGGCGCAAAGGCTAGGACAATGCTGTATCGAGGTTTAGGACGACATCTGTGAGGCGAATACCGTGCTATCGTCGCAGTCGCAGTAGGAGAACAACAACAAGGTCAATAGTGTAAACTATGGCATCCAAGTAAACAATCAGGTGGGTGTCTGCTACCGGGTAAAGATATGGGAGAATGAAATCGAGCTCTGGTGGTATAAAAGAAATCATCGGCTCAAGGTCTGAATGGAATGACTGGATGGAGCCGAAGAAATCGAACGTGTAGAAGGAAGGATCTGTTAGGGAATCCTCCATGTAAATCACCGTCTCAAATAGATAAGGAAGATCAAGATCAGGAGACTCACTAAAAACTCTAATACCTGATGCATGTAATGTAGAGAAATCAATAAAATCATCGAATACCTCAAAGACCATCTGATCCTCGCGAGGGTCGTCGAGGAGAGTAATCTCAGACTCAGCAAGATCATAAGTATCAGAAGACCCGGTATCGTGATTCGACAGGTTGGATACACTCCCTGAAAGTGAAACCGAGTACACATGGTATGTGGCATCCTCCTGCAGATAACCTCGTGGAGTAATGCAAAATCATCAGTGGGGAAGGCAGAATCAGAATCTAACTGGGGATCTATGCTGTCAAATATCAGGTCCTCTAAAAATGTCTCGACATCATCAAATGGGAGGACACAAGGCTCAAATATGGGACTAGCTAGGTCTGTCAAATCAAAATGGTGTCCCTCGTCAAGTTCTCTATGCTGAGATGGATCCAAATGAGCATATGAATATGAAAGGATCTTCTGAAGAATAAACACTGAATCACCTGGACATGGACACTGGAATGACTGAAAGGATGGTTGAGATGTGGGCTCCTTCTCTATTTCTTGGGATACTAGCAGATCTAGAATCCAAGAATCTTCGACATGAAAGTGCAGAACTAGCCAAAATTTGGCTGTAAAACCAACAGGAACTCGACCAATGTCCGTCTTTGGGAACTCACAGTGGTGGTGAACATGTCCATCATATGAAATGTAGCAGCATCCATATCCTCTGACTGGTGTGTGCTGTCTAAATTGTTATGAAGTGCCACACACTCATCTCCCTCATGTGTTGTCCTGAATAAATCATCTGATGAATATGGAATGTCTAAAAGTTCTCTCAAGATGGTCTCAAATAAATCAATGTCGGGATTGTGGTGTGAACCACCACACGAGGTAACGGCTAATGCAATCTGTTCTACGGCCATCCCTCTCATGGTGATCTGGACAAGGTCAGTCACCAAAAATCCATGATCCAGAAATCTCCTCAATAGGTCAAGTAACCTCAACCACAAATCTCTCAATGGCTCCTAGGGGTCGACTGAAAAATCTCGAATGCAAGATCGCATGGACTCTGCTCTACGATGGGGGTAAAATCTTTACAAAAATAGCATCCGAAGGTTGCCCCATGTAGCAATCTTCCTCCCCAACTCTATGTCATCTCAAAGCTCTAGTCTGAAGTGATAAAGGGAAGGTCATCAGCATCAGCTCCTCAGAAGTGATATCTAGCTATGCTTGTGATCCACAAAAATATTCAAACTCAGATATATGAATATATGGCTCCTCATGCATTCCCCCTTAAAACTTTGACAGTAGATTAATGAAATCTAAACCCACAATGAAGGGACTCAATGTAGAAGCAGACTGCGCTTCTTGATCTAGGTACTCATCCATTATTCCAGGATAGAAGTTATCTAAAGGTTAAAATTTCTCCATGTGATCGCCTATGGAATGCACTCTCAACTTAGCAGTGAAATCTCTCGGATCTTCTATCTGGTCAATGTGATCTCTGCGAGTGTCAAGCACATCATGCCCAGTAGAAAAAGGGAATGGGGAAATGGTGTTAGTCAGAGTTCCGACCTCCCAAAAGAGTGGGCGAGAATGATGGGCATGAAGAGAAGAAGCCGCAAAATCCGGCTGACATGGAATATGGCCCATCATGAAGAGAGGGAAATGAAGGGAGGGAGGGTGGGTTAGTAGAGACGGAGTGAACGTAACAAGGTGATTGCTAATGATCTAGAGAATATGATCATAACCAACTCACACCAAAGACATCCAAACGCAAAGCAAACCCTCATTTCACCAACTCAACACAAATCTGACTGTGAGATTTTGGTATTTATCTTTTTAATTTTAGAGTTTAGTGATCAGACAAAAGTTGTACAAACATTTAGGAGGCTTAATGGGATTTGGGCACTATTCGTTAGTTTGTACGCCAGCAATTAAAAGTGCATATAATGAGGGTATTGCTCTCCCAAAACAATAATGAATCGGTTATATTTAATTTTATGAGTCAAGTTAAATTAGCAGTCCCTATTTTTTATTTTTTTATGTTCACTTTTTTTTGATTTTTTTTCAAAAATAACGTCTAACTATTTTTTCAATTTCCTGTTTGAATTAGTGAGTGAAATCAAGGGAGGAAATCGGGAAAGCTAATGCGTGATGAAATCCAATGATGCATGCGGACACAGAAAATACATACCTTCCTCCAGCATTCTACATGCAATATGATCTGCACATAAAATTAAATACTGAAAGGAAACTAACTATATGATGCATGAGGAAATTGACCTTAGACGTGCAATTTCTATTGATTGTGAAGAACAATAGCTAGCTAACCAAATCGAGTTCAGAGTCCAATCTGGGGAATCACTTGGTGCCCGCCACAACGAGTCCTACTAGCACTGTATGTGACTCCTCACGGCACGTGGTCTCAAATCCAATTAAGCTAACATTTTCAATTTAATTTTAGCTAGGTCCAATTATGTTCTATAGGTACATGCAAGAAATTAGGTGTTGGGACTTAGCTAATTACGTTACAATCAACAAAAATCTCAAGTATAGGGTCCATTGACGAGAATCAAATAGAAAGTAAGGTGGTGAAATCAAGAAAACACAAAAACAACGGTGATGCCCCCAAAGTGCACAGGTACTTGGCGAAACATACCCCGAATAAAGTTCAATTCCAACAAAAGTCCAAGAATCTAATTTAGTACAATATAGTCCAAATGTTCTCTAAAATAAAATAACCGTCTCCTTCTCTTCCCTGCTCCACCTCATGTACGGGTCCTCCAAAAAGACTCCTAGTCGTCCTCTAAGCATTCCATCATATAAAAAGCAAATAAGAGATGGTCCGAAAATAGTTATAATATGCAGAGACAAGTAAAGCTGAAATATGACTACTAAATCGTGCTTCCCGGCAACAACGCCATTCTGATGAGAAGCTTTGCAACTCAGGTTAGTAAATAATCAAGGGTCATTGTGACCCGAATCACCAAGTGTAATCAATGAGAAAAATATATAAACCACTTAAGAGAAAATCAATCAATGAAATGTAAGCTGTCTTCGCTATTTAATTTACCTGGTGTAGTGACAAAGGTCGAACACAAGGAGCACGATTAAAGAACCTAGCAGTCAAATTTCAAAAAAATAAAATTTTTACCGGTTTTTATTTTTCATTTTTTTAATTTCAGACGAGGAACAATATGCATAACGAAATAAATACACACACCACAATCTTTTTGTATTTTTCACAAAAGTAAAAAATGCTCAAAAAATTGCATAAAATATATTTTTGGGTTTTAAAGGTTTTAAAATACTTTTTGTATTTTTTTCCAAATTTTCTGATATTTTCGTAGTTTTTATAAAAATCAAACAATGGAAACAAACGTAAACAGTGCACATCCAAGAGTATTGTGCGCCTTAAAAATACTTTAATGTCCAAAACTCCTGAAAAATATTTTTATACAAACATATATACAAATATCTACACATGAACTGAAATCACTTTTTTTTCGATTTTCCTAGAATTTTCTATGATTTTTCTTATATTTTTAGTTCTTCGCAATTTGTTTGGGTTTTATAGATAGTTAATGCATGAAAAGTGGAAAGAAAATAAAAGACAATAAAATACACCTAATCTATTTTTTTTGGATTTTTTAGAGCAAAATTCGAATTTTTAGGATTTTACAAAGTTCAGATAGAGGAAATAACACTGTTTTTTATTTTAATAATATCAAATAAAGTTAAAACATGATGAAAAATTTACACAATCATCATGAACAAAGCAGTCTACACAAAGTTTTGTAAAAATTTCAGATCAATAAAAATATTTATTTCAATGAGAGAAGACGTGCAAAATAAATGTCTGTAATACAGGGACTGATTTGCAAATATTCAATGTCTCTTCATTAAAAGATAATAGAAATTGGAATGTAGGATGAAAATAACAATTTACTCAATAAAAGGCGTGCATGGCACGTGATTGGCTGAGTCTGGGCTTCCTTGCAATATTCAGAATGTCAGAGGGCCTGCTCGTAATTTTTTTCAAACAACATATTCACTAAAGTTCTTCAGCAATTGGAGAAACTCCTGAGAGACTGGATGCAAATTTTCCAATTTTTTATTGATATCCTTTAGGGTTCTCTTCGTTTCTGTTCTTCCCAAAGAGGGGGAAGTCAAGGGTACCGCCACCTCTTCCTTCCTTCTCTCTTCACCGCACGGGGCGGTGGTGGCTGAGGCGGAGGAGGGCTCGCGCTGTGGGTAGTCGATGTCGGTGGAGCATACGAGTCGCACGACTGGTGGAGGCAGGCTTCGGAGGCAGCGACGATGCCCCTAGAGTGTTGAAGATGGGCAGCGGCGAGACACACATCTTGGGGACGACGCTGGCTTGGTGACATGCAAGGTGACAAACGGTGGAGGTGCGCCGCGGGACGGACGTGAGACGCGCGGCCTGGGCCGTTGGCTGCAAAAAAATTTTTATTTTTCTTTTTTAAATTGTACATAGAAATGATTTTTAAACAGAATTTATAGGAACATAAGAAATTTTTATTTTTTTATATTTTTATATTTTTATATTTTTTAAATTTTACTGCAGAACAAATGTTAGAAAAAAATTTAAAATAGAATTATGTGTATTTTTATTTATTTAATTTATTTATAAACAAAATAGGATACTTGAACGGGAGCGGATCCTGCGATGTGGAAGATGGATCCGGATCTCCAATCACTATGCGTGATCGGAGTTGATAGATTATGTGAGGTAGAATGAGAGCGTGTGTGGATCGAGAAGATGAGATGAAAATCGAATCGAGTCAGACGTCAAATCAGGGTGAAAATTTTTTAGGATTTTAAAATCTAAATTTTAATCAAGAAATCAAAGCACAAATTAAGTCTAATATTTATATAAGAAAATGACGGGAAATAAAATTGGATCTCACCTCAGGATCGGATACACCGTGATGGACTCGACGAGGGCCGATTTGTTGTCACCGAATGACTCAGAGGATGGACACCCTTCTGCAACAAAACTGCTCTCGGAGATCGGGCTCTCTCTACCAACGATTGATCAAGAACAAATGAGGGAGGAGGAGCCCAGTAAAAGAAAAGAAAAATCAGAAAGGAAAGAATGTGCAAATAAGGATTGTTTTTAGTGGTTAATTAAATTAATTAATTAATTAATTAATTAAAAATGAAATTCAGAACTAAATAAAATAAATAAAATAACTAATTTATAAAAATTAATTATCCACCTTATGGTGTAATTTTAGACATGGAATCATATCTTTATATACAAGGCATGTTTTTAAATCAAATAAATAAAATAAATAATAAAATTCAAATTTCTTAATTTAATTACTTAATTAATTAATATTAGATATTTTATTTTTTGGGTGATTTTTATGTAAGAAAATTAGTTGCATACAAGTATTATATACATATAGTATAATATATACATGTACAAATAAGGAAATTATTATAAATATTTTTTTGTTATTTTTTATTTTTAATAATGAAGATAATATTTACATTTATGTGCATTATGTATATAAAAAATTAAATATGAATATATATATATAATAAGTAAGTGGTAAAACTGCACAAATCACCCCAGAAAATCGACTTTTCAACAATAACTTCAAAAATTATGAAACCATAGCCATTTGAAAGATAATTTAATTTTGAGTACAATGGAAGTGAGTTTAATTTGTTCTGAGTTCATATGGAGCCATAACTGGTATTTCAATTATTGCTTTACAACTTTTTCTGAGTGTGATTATTTGTAACTGTACATTACATTATTTTGCAATTATTTTTATTATTTACAAACATTTTTTACAACTTTTGTTTAGAAAAATATTTAATTTGAGGTCAATTTATGTACAAATAAAATAGTATAAGTTTTTTACAAATATGTAGGAAAAAATACAAATTATTTTTGGAATTTTGAATTAAAGACCCTATCTCCCCCTACTTTATTCCTGGTCGATTAGGTCAAGTCTTGACCTTCTCTCAGGGTTCCAGTCAGTCTGTATTTATTTCATAAATACATACTTTATTTTTCTTTTCCTTTTCTTTTCTTCTTTATTCTTTTATTTGAGTATAAGAAGTGTTAAAAATGCATATTTAACAAATGCATGCAAAATGGTAAATTCTTGAAATAAGTACATATTTACAGGTGTTTGACTAAGAAAATGAAGCTAAAATAAAAGATTAAAGATGATGAATCATGGATTCATCACCCATCCCTACCCATTGAGGTGACCAGTACCGATGGGAGTGGGACAGACCACACTTGGTGCAACCTGCTACCCCAACACTCCCCGACTAGACACCATATCCACCTCGGGAAAGGATAATGCCAAATTGATCATTGTGTAATTGAGATGATAATCGATTTTTCAACCGAAGTTATCCATATAATAATAATCAAAACAATTTTGATTAACATTATAAAGAAATTTTCTAAACAAATTCCCAATCCTATTCAAGCAACTATGTTTGTTGGAAAGTAGATTCATTAACCAATTTGTGATATAGATCATATCTAATCAATTATTGGTTATAGCAACACCATTTAAGAAAATAATTATCATCAAATATTTCACAAATATTTATCCGTAATTATTCCAGGAAATTAAATAATTTATTTTCACTAATCGATTAAATGACAATAACAAGTTTCTTGACTAGGAAAGTAATTTTCAGTAGTGACCCTTACTTACTAAAATTAACATATCATAATCAGTTTAAATCCAAATCATGCAAAATAAGTTTCCAAAGTTTGCTAATTTAATTTACAACAGAACCAAAGTAATTTACATGCATTTCAAGTGTTTCAAAATAGTAATTAACTCCTTAATTACGTCAAGATTCGCAGTCCCCGAAACAATGGTTACATGTTCACTAAAATGATCATAACTTGAGCAAACAAATTCGAAATCATGCAAACTCAAATACCATGATTTCCTTATTTGATGGGGAATATAATCCAAGTGATAATTTCTTGTTTAAACAATTAAACATGTCCGAAAATATTCACTAAACATAGATTCGAAAATGAAATGCGATAAAACTTTTGCAAACCCTAATGAACCCAAATCGTCCTAGGTTTATGGATCGAATTTGAAATCTCCGACCTGAGGCTTTGATACCACTTGAAGGATATGGTGAGATCCTTAAATTCATCATAAAAGCGTGAGGATCGCATCATATGCGATCAGGAGTGACTAGTCACACTAGTTGCTCGAGGCAATAGAATTTAAAAATTTTCATGCGATGAAATCCCATGATTCAAGAACACTTCTCGAATCGTTTAATCTAAACCACAAATAAGTATTATGGTTACCTCCTAAAGCATGGATGCAATCGAGTCTCTAAACAAAGAGACCTCCTATCTCAAGTCCTTTCCGATGGAGGAGATGCTTACGAGCATGCTGATGAAACGTGTGCTTCTCGCAATTCATGTTAATGATCTAAGCGGTGAATATCTTGATATCATCACATGAGATTTGACATCTTCTTCACGGGCGAGGCGTACCGAAGGAGATAGAGATCCACGAGAGAATGATCTGGTATCATAACGACGATGTTGCAGGTACGACGACTCTCTCTAGGGCATCATGGTGTACGTCCACAAGAGAGAGAGAGATGGAATGTAGAGAGAAAAGAGAGAGGGATAGAGCCTTATGTTGTTGTCTCCAACTTGTATAACTTGAAGAGCAAGGCGTGCCTTTCTACTTGTAATGTTTTGGATCCATGGATATCAGTCCATGAACAACACAAATCCAATGGCTCACAATGATTTGTGTTTCTTTTAATGGCCAAGATTTTATTGTAAAAAACACAACAATAATTAAAATTAATTTATTTTAAATATATCAATATAATTAATGCCAAAATTAAACCAATCATACATGGAGATACATGGAAGGAAGATTTCCTCCTTCCACTGAGAGGGGGGACGACCACCCTTCCCTAATGGGAATAGATGGTCGTCCACCCTCCTTACAAGGACAGTGGCAATCTCCATGTAATCCATGAGATTACATTATTCCACGGAAATCTCCAATATTTACAACAACACTTGTTGTAAATTATTCTATAAAATAATTCATAATTATTTTGTGAATATTGCAATCTTGCCATTAGAAAATTGTGAATCACATACACAACCCAGAATAAAATGTAAATTATATTTTCAATTTAATGTCCATTGTGAATCCAATTAACATCAACTTTTTATTAACAAATGTAAATTACAAATGGCTCTCTCTTATATATTATAAATCTCATTTATAATATATATAATTAATATGGATAGTGTTATCTATATTATTCATATCCATGATAATTAAATCACATGTAATCATCTTGAATCTCTATTCTCATGTGCCCAAATAATATCAATCATATTCACATTTTTCACATCTTTGATAAATTAAATCACATTTAATTATCAATTTTCTCAATGTTCGGATACATAAATCAATAATGAAATTATCCTTGAACTCTTTGAAAGATAATGCGCTTTCTCCGCTGATACTTGGAGATAAGGACAGAGCGATTGTATTGTTCCACGTATAGTAACTTGGATATTGAGATCACATCGCAAATCTAGATCTTGAAGACCTCTCATAAATGCTTGATTAAATCAAGACCACAAATCTAATCTTCTCATTGTATCTAAATTGCATTCAGATCAATGTCCAACATTTGGATCAAGATCAAATTACTTATCTACTGAGAGGAGTCACTAAAATCCTGACCCGTTTCCTCACTCCCTAGGAATGGAAGCACCAAGGTTATAAAATCGTTTATAATCACATCACCCTTAGGTATTCCTATTACTTGTACATCCTGCATACTGGAAGACCCTGAATAAACCATAAGTGTAATATCAATTTTACACTATCTACTTCAAGGATTTATCATTAAGTTTCTCATTCAATCATTAGGAGTCGGTATCAGCCATATACTTTCCAAAGGCATATATCATACCTAAGTGTTGATTATATACTTTCCAAAAGCATATATCAAAACCTTACAAATTCAGTCAAGCTTCCAAAGCAATACGACCGTGCATGAAATTTGATTATTCCCAACATCTCATGAGTGAGCTCATGTCTCCTGGTTTAGTAATGAACCTGTATGATCCCTTTGAGAGATTGTACTACACATATGCCCTTGCATGCACACGAGTAAACCAATGTATAGACCATGGTTAGGTCATCAACCTATTTGTCTGCCAAATATACATAATCAGACATATTGTAACACATCTGTCTCCGGTCAGAGGATGCGTGCCTATATCGTGACAACATACGACATAGGACTTTGGTTATCTTGATCTCGTTAAGTCAACTCTTTGACCTGACTTATCTAACACCTCCGAATCTCTATTCATATGCAGAGGACCTGTATCAAGAGGCCGGTCAGATATCAACCTTTAGAGAAAAGGATTGCCATCTCCTTCTTAAGCTGGAGATCCTCTCTTAACAATCATTTGACGATGCTTGATGAGTCCTTAATCTAACTCCTTAGATATTCATCCAAGCACCAACCTCTATGATTCAATAATTGAATCAACAGTTGTATGATCACTAAGATGGTCATGGTACATAACCCTAATTGTACTAGGAGACCTATTATGCAAATTGTTATTCTTCATTTCAGATCAGGTAATGATATTTTCAATAATATTTATCGCATAATAGCTTATCATTGGCGTGCATGTCCAATATCCTGGTCAAGTCATGATGGTTGCAAGAGCCTCAAAACTGCATCTGAGTCTCAACAGATACTAACTTCAACATGATGCATGCAGGCATGGGGGATAGGGACAGACATAGGGAAAATATATCCTTCGAACGATGCTGATCGAACATATTGTAGTTGGATCCCTCAATACTATATCATTCTCATGCTCTCTAACAAGGATCATAACTATGGATGTATGATTATGCAATATAAAGATGGGTAGAATTTATAGTAATTTTTGGCAACAAACCTTTACAATAATTCTACAACAAATATTATAGTTGTATGAAAAGTTTTAGTGATACAAAATGCCAATGTTTCGTGGTAATGAATGTTGTGGTCCTCCCTCCCTTCGTTAGATTGTTTAATAGATTGGAGCCCTGTCTCTTTCTTTTAAAAAACAACTTTCGAAAAGAATGGAGTACCGGATGGGAAAGCACTATTATACTTAGCAGGGATGCAAACCAACAGATAAAGATACAAGTGTTACTATATATTTATCATTTTAAAATCTAAATATGGATATTAAAATAACTATCTTGTAGATATTGACAATTGGAAATCATATCCTTAAATATAGATATGGACATGGAAATAGGCTGTCATAATTCAGATACGAATACTTTACAAGTGAATACATATTATCATAAGGACAATAAATTCTTTCCTAATACTTAGATTCAGTGTAAATATTTTTTTGTAAAGTTGAATATAATAGATGATTAAATCAAAAGTAAGAAAATATAAATATACTAAAATATAAAAAGAATAAAAAGTAATACGTTAAAGTCAACTTTTATAACAAATATTAAATACCATAAGATCTATATTTTGGATAAAATTACCAATAAAAGGGCCCAATCTGCCTCAATTCCCAGTAAGGACATTATTTTTGAAATGATATAAAGATGGTACCAACCTTTCAACTTTATGGAAGCTTGTGTAAATATTCCTTGGAAGCAAAAAAAAGATCGAACCCCTCGTTGTTACTTTCCCAAAATGAGGACTAATTGGGAATCACTTTATAGTTAGGGCCTTTTTTTGTAACTTACCCTATTTTTTCATGCGTTTGAAATGACTATAAATCACATTATATTACATATAACCATATAATATATTTATATTTGTTTATATATACATTGACATATGTCTATAATATACATAGATATTTAGAAGTACATATATCCGTATTTGTATCCGTTAGAACAATCATATACGAATCTATATCCTCAAAAAATTGAAAATTGTATCCATATTCGTATCTGTATCCACAAAAAATGAAAATCCTTATACGTGTTTGTATCCTTCAAAATAAAAATACATATATTTATCCTCTTAAAAACAAATACAATGATAGTATAAGGATACCTGACACCGAGCCACATAAAAGTTGTGACCATTCTGTTCTCAACAACAAATGAGTGTGCCCCCTGCTGTCTGACCTCAGTAGAAGCGTATAATGTTGTCAATCTTAATTTCTTCCCTTCTCCATTTTTTTCCGGCCACGGATTTGTTTTAAATCCCTATTTGCGTAGATTTTTTATTTAAAAAATATTGTTCAAAGATTTACATGGTTCTCAGTCCATGGAATCCCTATACCTGTACATGGAACAGAAAGATCTCCCCACTAGCTATATGCTCAAACAAACTACTACGACAACAAAAATAAACAAAGGGGAGCGAGATATTTCCACCCCCTCAAATTCTAAAAAAAAAACCGCTCTGGGCTCATGGTCCCCTTAACATAAATGATTAGAATATTAAAAAAAAGCAAGCAAGCAAACAAACAAAGATTGACAGAGGGGAGGGCTTGAAAAAAAAGGGAATCCATGAGAGTTGGGAGGAGAGCCAATTAACATCAGCAATCCTTGGGACCATGGTGTCCCTCTTCATGGGCAGGAGGGTGCGCCTCCTTGGAGCAGAGCCACGCCTATCCTCATGGCTCCGCGAATGCTGCTCCTTCTCCACGGCAGCACCGTCTTCAATCTCGCCGCGGGCGTCGGCGTCGGCGGCGGCGATTCACTCGGAGAGGGCGATAAGGGAGGGGCCGAGGAGTGATTGGAGTAGAGATGAGATACACGCCATCTACAGTTCCTCCTTGCTGGATCTCATCTTCCATGGGGTAAGTTTTGCTTCTTCTTCTTCTTTTTTATTTTATTTTTAGATGAGGAATCCTACAGGAGAATTCCGTTAGAAAAATCGATTTAGGTCCCTACAGGAGATACCGTTTTTTAGACATGCATCTGCTGCCTGCTTCTCTGATTCTAGACAGCTCTGGTTGTATTTTCTTAATAAACTATTTGGTAAAAAAATGCCTAAAAATCTACAAATCTTAAGAGTTTCACTAGAAGATATACAAGGTCAAGATTAAAATAAAAGTTCACCTGCACATGCGCGCAGTTAATTATGGTCACATCTTCAGTCTAGTGATTTCAAAAAAAAAATTTAATCTGCAGCTGCACATGCTCCGCTGGCAGGACCCGCTTGTAATATTAGACTCTATTGGTGTCTACTTTGCAACTTCTCAACCCTTTATCTAAGGGTTAACAATAGAACCGGAGGTTTGGATCGGAGGGCTGAAGATCCCCCACGTGGGGAGTGTTCCTCTCAGTTCAAGCCCCCCCAACGGCGGGGTTGGCTTCTCCGGGCAACAGCGAGCGACGGCGGTGCTCCGGTGTGTGCTCGCCCCGATGGCTTTCTCCTTCGCGGGCGCGACCCTCCCTGCAATCGAAGGAGAGAAAAACTCAAAAAGAGAAACAAAAAATCGAAAGAAGTGGAAGAAAAACGGTGGATAAGTTGCCTAGGAATGTGTTCTTTGGAACCCAAATCGCTGCTCGATGGCTTGGCCTTGCCGGAGCTCGACACATGCTGATGTGCAGACAATGCAGGGTGGAGAAGACCCCATTGGATGTCTCCTGTTCATTGCTCGTGCGACGAGGTCAAGCCCGCAGCTGTCAGTACAGACTCGGTTTTTGGAAGATGGGATGTGAGCCGTAACCGTAAGGGGGCGTTCGCAGGTTGAGAACGGGACAAGGAGGGATTAAGTTGTATCAATCATTTATGTTCGTTTGCTGGGATAAGATTATGTAGAATAAGGAGGGATAAGTGGCAGTTAGGTGATATTCTTCGTTCGGTTGGATAAGACGTGATATGAATAGAAGTTAGTTATGTTAGTTAAAAGGAATTTTTACCTCATGAATATTAAAATCTTTGTAAAATACTTACACCGTAGATCCTAAGTTAACAGATATCCACTTGTCCATCAAAGGTAAACAGAATCCGTAAAAGAATACGACATGTTTACCCTTCTTATTTATGTAATTCACAATCCATATCTTTCTCATTCTTCCTCCCTCCTCCACTTTACCCTCTACCCTCCACATGTACCTCCCTAGCGGCACCCCTTCTCGCACCTTCGCATGCAACTCCCTGGCACTTTCCCCTTTCACAACACTTCCGCTCATGTTGCCCCCCCTTCCAAGCACCTTGGCCCACATCTCCCCCGCACCACCCCCGCACCAACACCTCCGTCCGAAACTCCCCTGCACCACCCCCTCTCGGCACCCCCTCATGTCGATCCCTTTCCTGGCACCTCCGCCCATGCCGCCCCCTTCCAAGCACCTTCAGTTGCAGCTCCCCATCCCCCCTTCCCAACACCTTTGCCCGCATCTCCCCGATGTCACCCCCTTCCAAGAACCTTCGGTTGCAGCTCCCCATCCCCCCTTCCCAGCACTTTTGCCCGCATCTCCCTGATGCTGCCCCCATCCTAGCACCTCCAACAAGGATAGTCATCATGAGCAAAGTATCTCCAACCGTATCTCCTCCTCAATATGAGGAAAGCACCTCCAATAAGGATGACCATCATGATTACCAACAGAGTTAAGGTTCCATGTTCTGATCCGCATCCATGAAGTCATTCTCTATCGACCGAAGCTGTTGTGTTGTTCGATAGAGCAAGTCCAGTCACCTCTTTATGTCAGCCATGTATTTCTTTAACAACCTCAAATATTTGAGCGATCGATTCAAGAAATCATCTTGAAAAATCTGAGAAAAAACATTTTCGTGATCGGAAGGATAGTTTATCTGTAAAAATATTTTTTGGTGATTTGGTGAATGGATGGATGTGGTGAAGGGAAGGTGGAAAATCCACCATCCAATTCCCCTCTAATTAGATTAACCCAACGCATTGACTCAAGTAAATGTAAAATTAATGGCAAGGTTTGTGGTTTATGATGAAGCAACTTTACAGTTTCGGGGGAATAATAACGATATTTACAAGGTCGAGCATGTAATTTAGAAAAATTCTAGGGTTCGTGGGTAAAATCCCTAGGTAAAATTATCCGATAAATGGTATTTATTTGTATTTTTATGGTGCGGAAGGTTGATGATGGAGGGGTAGGGTTTTAAACCCTATCCAATGTTCAGAAAAGCGACCGAGTAGGCCACTACTCGGCCGCATACTCGTACTCGGGGGCCTTGCCGCTCCGAGTATGATGAAACGGCCATGTATGCGAGTTGACCTGCATACCCCTTATGCGGCCGCATACTCGGCCGCTTTTCTGATAGAACTTTTTTTATTTAATCTAAAACCAAATAAGCCCACCCGCATAATACCATAAAACCGCATACTCCCCGCATAAAACCGCATACTCCCCCCGTATAAAACCGCATACTCTTCCGCATAAAATCGCATACTTCCCGCATACTCTCCCAACTGAGAATATTAACATAAATTAAATATTAATTTATATTCTTAATAATAAAAATACCAATCCTCATACTCCTCGCATACTCTCCGCATACCGCATACTCTCTATGCAATGACCCCTCCGACTGAATACTTCATAGCGCCTTCCTGAACATTGAACCTATCCCTTGTGCTAACTCTAATATCCAAACATTGACCATTTTCATGGAGGGGTAGATAGTTGGGCCATGTACCCCTTAAACAAAAGACATCTAAATATCAAACTACAGATCGAGTTATAGACAAGGATTCACGAGAAAGATGGATGTATGGCTTCAATTTGACAGTTGTAGTTTGATTTATGATGAAGAGATGGGATTGGGAGTGAGTTGCAAACATGGTTGGTCAGTCACATTCTCCACATGCAAGGAGAAATCACGTGGAGGTTGGGGATGAAGGAGGGTGGGGGACGTGTCTTACCACCCTCGCTCATCCTTGTTGGGTAAAGATGAATCGTTGTTTATTCGAAGAACCCTAGGCTCTCTTATATAGGAGAGTAGCCTATGGGTAAATTACATAAGACATACATAAGTAAAGGGAATTAAGAAACAGTATGAGAAACATGAAATAAAAATGTAACATAAATATATCTCTACACTCCCATCAAGATGGAGCATAGATGTCGATCATGCTCAGCTTGTACGAGCACTTTTGAAAAGGTCCTCTGAGTAAGGCCTTGTGAAGATATCTGCAGTCTGGTCCCCTAAGCTGGCATGAGATGTGGAAATAAAACTCTTCTTAATCATGTCATGTTTATAGTGACAATCAACCTCGATGTGCTTGGTGCGTTCATGAAACGCTGGATTAAAAAATGTACTAAGGCTTCTCCCACTATAAGTAGGGTCAGCTACATGGATTCTTGCTCAAGTCCATGTTGAAAGATTCGACTATTTTTTACGCTGGCCGTCGACTACGTAACACAACCCCTGCAAAAGTGAAGTTTGAACCCTGGTCTTTTGTGTGGTAGACACACTGTACTACCACTAGACCACTACATGAAATGCTGGATTATTTGCAATAAATATAGCCGCATGATTGTCACATTTCAGTGCCATAGGAAGGGGGAACATCTATACATAGATATGTAAGAACAACTCGAACTCACATCATTTATATACTAACCTGGGCCATAGCCTTATATTCAGACTCAATACTAAATCTGGCTACAACAATTTGCTTCTTGCTTCTCCATGAGATAAGAGAATCTCCAACATATGTAGTAAATCCAGTGGTCGACTTCCTATCTTTTGGACACCTTGCATAATCTACATCTACGCATGCTGAGATGGTGACCTCCTTACTTTTTCTAAACAGTAGACCTGCACTGGGGATGATTTAAGATACCTAAGTATCATCTGTATGGCATCCATAATGGACCTAACACGGTTGCTCCTTGAATTGGTTCATTCGACTAACAATAAATGTAATATCGGGTCTGGTAATGGTAACGTAAAGAAGCTTTCCTACCAGCTCTTTGTATCTCCTTTTATCAACCTCTTCATACCATCATCATATATTTCATGCTTGGATCCATGGGTGTGGTGGCAGGTCGACATACAAGCATTCCCGTGTCACTTAGCAAATCAGTGACGTATTTCCTCTGAATCATCACAAGTCCTTGTTGATTTCTAGTAAACTCTAGTCCCAGAAAGTATCTAAGAACTCCAAGATCCTTGGTGACAAACTCACGACCCAGAAATTCGTTCGCCCTCTTGTATTCCTTGTATGTCATCTCATGTAATAAAAATATCATAAACATACACCATAATAGCAACCGTACCTCTGGAGGTTCGTTGTATGAATAGGGAATGATTTGCATACGATCGTTTGAGCCCTTGCTTCTCAAACAAATCTGAGAGCTTTTAGAACTAAGCTCTCGGGCTCTACTTAAGGACATAAATTACCTTGTGAAGTCTACACACCTGTGTACACTCCCCCTCAGTAGCAAATCCTGGTGGTTGCTGCATGTAGACTTCCTCTTGAAGATCACCATATAAAAACGCATTCTTGACATCAAGGCTGAAGCAGAGGCCAATCGTTAATCACATCCACTGATAACAAAATTCGTAGGGTAGAATGACGAGCAACTGGTGAGAATGTATCAAGATAATCTACCCATATGTCTGAGTTAAGCCACGAGCAACAAGACGAGCCTTATACCGGTCAATACTGCCATCCGCATTCCGCTTCACTATGAGCACCCATTTGCAACTCACAACAGATCCCTAGTGGGAGCCGGGATTAGACTCCATGTACCTCGAGACTGAAGAGCCATCATCTCCTCTTCCCTAGCTAGACGCCACCTGCTATCAGTCAGGGCCTTCTGATAGGTCTGTGATATGGTCACCGTGGAAAGCGCAGTAATTGTTGTGGAAATGAGCAATCTGTTTTATTCCATAGAACCATTAGCTCTCTTATATAGAAAGGACCCATGGGTAAATTACATAAGAGGCTATAGAGAAAACAAAAATAAAGAAAAAGGTACACCAACTACAAATATTCTCTACACTCCCCCTCAAGATGGAGCATAGATATCAATCATGCTCAGCTTGGAAGAACATCTCTGAAAAGGTCCTCTGAGCAATGGCTTGGTAAAAATGTCGGCAGTCTGCATAGTCTGCGTCTGTTCAAGCTGAAATAGATAAATCTGTCTTCTTTCTAAACAACAACCCTAAGCCTGGAGAAGACTTTAGATATCTCAGTATCATGTATATATCATCCACATGTACCTGTCTTGGTTGCTTCATAAATTGACTCACTCGACTTACTGCAAAAGCAATATCGGGTCGAGTTATAGTGATGTAAAGAAGCTTACGCACCATCTCTCTATATCTTTTCCTGTCCACCTCTTCAATATCATTGTCATACAGTTTCATACTTGGATCCATAGGAGTGCTCGATGGTCTACATCCAACCATGCCCATTTCAACACAGCAATCTGTAATATATTTCCTTTGGGTCATCACCAGACCCTGTGCATTCCTGGCAAATTCCAACCTCAGAAAATATCTTAGGGTATCAAGATCCTTCATGACAAACTGACGGTCCAAGAATGCTTTTGCCATCTCTACTCCCTTAACATCATCTCCTGTAACAGAATATCATCAACATATACCATGATGACAACCATACCTTTAGAAGTCTTCTAAATGAACAATGAGTGATCCGCATTTGGTCTTTTGAATCCCTGTTGTTCAATTAGGTGGGAATGTATCGAGATAATCTACCCCATGTGTCTGAGTAAAGCCACGAGCAACAAGATGAGCCTTATACCGGTCAATACTGTCATCCGCATTCTGCTTCACTATGAGCAGCCATTTGCAACTCACAACAGATACCCTAGTGGGAGCCGGGATCAAACTCCATGTACCTCGAGACTGAAGAGCCATCATCTCCTCTTCCATAGCTAGACGCCACCTGCTATCAGTCAGGGCCTTTTGATTGGTTCGTGGTATGGTCACGGTGGAAAGAGCAGTAATTATTGGTGGAAATGAGCAATCTGTTTATTCCATAGAACCATAAGCTCTCTTATATAGAGAGGACCCATGGGTAAATTACATAAGAGGCTATAGAGAAAATAAAAATAAAGAAAAAGGTACACCAACTACAAGTATTCTCTACACTCCCCCTCAAGATGAAGCATAGATATCAATCATGCTCAACTTGGAAGAACATCTCTGAAAAGGTCCTCTGAGCAATAGCTTGGTAAAAATGTCGGCAATATGCTCCTCTGAACTAACATGTGAAGTAGAAATCAAGCCCTTCTGGATCAAATCTCTAGTGTAGTGGCAGTCTACTTCGATATATTTTGTTCTTTCATGAAATGCTGGATTATTGGCAATAAACAAAGCTGCTTGATTGTCACACTGTAGATGCATGGGTAGAGGTACATCTATATGCAAGTCTTCTAATACGGCTCGAACCCACATCATCTCCGTGCTTGCTTGCGCCATGGCCCTATATTCAGATTAAGCACTGGATCTCGCCACAACAGTTTGTTTCTTGCTTTTCCAAGAAACCAGAGAGCTCCCCACAAAAACTGCAAAGCATGAAGTGGACTTATGATCCTTAGGACACCCTGCATAGTATGCGTCTGCACAAGCTGAAATAGATAAATCTGTGTTCTTTTTAAACAACATCCCTGAGCCTGGAGAAGACTTTAGATACCTCAGTATCATGTATATAGCATCCATATGTACCTGTCTTGGCTGCTCCATAAATTGACTCACTCGACTTACTGCAAAAGCAATATTGGGTCGAGTTATAGTGATGTAAAGAAGCTTACACACCATCTCTCTATATCTTCTCCCATCCACCTCTTCAATATCATTGTCATACAACTTCATACTTGGATCCATAGGAGTGCTCGATGGTCTACATCCAACCATGCCCATTTCAACCAGCAAATCTGTAATATATTTCCTTTGGGTCATCACCAGACCATGTGCATTCCTGGCAAATTCCAACCCCAGAAAATATCTTAGGGTACCAAGATCCTTCGTGACTAAGTGACGGTCCAAGAATGCTTTTGCCATCTCTACTCCCTGAACATCATCTCCTGTAACCAGAATATCATCAACATATACTATGATGACAACCGTACCTTTAGAAGTCTTCTGAATGAACAATGAGTGATCCGCATGTGATCTTTTGAATCCCTGTCGTTCAATTAGGTGGGAAAGCTTCTGGAACCACGCCATTGGGCTCTGTTTAAGGCCATATATCTCTTTGTGAAGTCTACACACCATATGATTCTCCCCCTCAGCAGCGAACCCCGGTGGCTGCTGCCAATAGACTTCTTCCTGCAAATCTCCATACAAGAATGCGTTCTTGACATCAAGTTGAAATATGGACCAATCACGTACCACAACAATAGATAGAAGAATGCGAAGAGTAGAGTGCTGAGCCACTGAAGAGAATGTATCCAAATAGTCCACACATAGGTTTGAGTAAAACCTCTCGCAACAAGTCGTGCTTTGTATCGGTCAAGACTGCCATCTGCATGGTACTTTACTGTGAACAGCCACTTGCAGCTAACAATAGATGCGCCAGATGGAGCGGTAACCAAGCTCCATGTATCGCGGGACTGTAAAGCATGCATTTCTTCTTTCATAGCCAATCTCCAGCAGTCAATTTTCATAGCCTATTGATAAGTCCGTGGTATCTTCACGGAAGACAAAGCCGCAACAAATCTCTGGAAGTCACCTGTGAGACGGTGAAAGGAAACCTGAGAAGCTAAGGGATACGATGCGCAAGTCCGTTTCTACTTCTGAATAGCAATATGGACATCAAGATCATCGTCCACTGTACTCGATGGTGTACCCTCCTCTTGCAAAGAAGAATCCTGCACATGCACATTATCTGACCCATTATTAGGAATAACATCTGAACATACCTGAGGTGTGATGGATGCTTGACGTGCCGCCTGAGCAGGACTTGACCGATGTGTAGAAATTAGGTAATGGTGGGATAGGTGGTTGTGGTGGTGGTGGTGGTGGAGATGACATCGGCGTGACAACCAGGACAGGAATGGACACAGGTGGACTCAGACTAGGAGGAGGAGGAACATAGACGTCATTATTAGATGTGGAAGAAGCCAACCTGTCACCTGCAGGGGAAAAGTACATAACAGACTAAAAAAATGTAACATCAACAATGACAAAATATTTCATGTTTATAGGGTCATAACAATGGTAACCCTTCTGAGTATGAGAGTAACCTACCAAGACACACTTGACGGCTCTAGGAGAGAGTTTGTCAAGTCCAGGAGACAGGTGGTGAACAAAAGCAACAACACCAAAGACACGAGGGGTAAGAGAAAACAATTCTTTATCTGGGAAAATAACAGAAAGAGGAGTTTTCTTACCAAGAACAAAGGACGACATCTGATTAACAAGGTAGCAGGTCGTGAGGACAGCATCCCCCCCAAAAGTGATAGGCGCACAATTCTGGATAAGCAGGGTTCGAGTGATATCAAGAAGATGACGATGTTTTCTCTCTGCCACTCCATTTTGTTGAGATGTGTAAGCACATGTGGTTTGATGAATAATACCTTTGGACGAGAAGAAATGGGAGAGAGAGCGAGTGCAGAATTCCAATGCATTATCCGTACAAACATATTTGACAGAAGAAGAAAAAACATTCTGCACTTCAGTGATAAGATTTTTAATAACATCCCCTGCTTCAGATTTATTCTTTAAAAGAAATACCCATGATACTCTAGAAAAGTCATCAACTACAACCAGATAGAACCTGTGTCCCTGATGATCAGGAACACAACTCAGACCCCAAATATCAATATGAAACAATTCAAATAGGGAGCTACTGCTCCGTCACTGACGACTAGGGAAGCTAGAACGATGATGCTTTCCCAACTGACAGACTTCAGAACGAAATGACGAACTCGGAGAGATCTGAGGCAAGAGATGACACATCTTTTGAAGCGGGAGGTGACCAAAGCGTAGATGCCATATGTACGGAGAGACTGATCTGGGTGAGTGGGTAGAGACGCCAGCATATGAATTCCGGACCAAACGATAGAGACCATTTTGCTCAGAGCCACAACCAATCACCCTGTCCGTTAATATGTCCTGAAAAATGAGAGACGATGGGTTAAATATAGCGCGACAATGCAAATCCTAATTTGACTAATGGATAATATATTCATGGAAAACTCAGGAGCATGTAGAACATTCTATAAATGCATAGACGGTGACAAGGTGATCTCCCCCTATCCAACGATGGGGGAATGAGTCCCATCAGCTATGAGCACTGAGCGCTCAGGTGGGATGTCTCTGTATGACTCAAGTTTATCTCTGTCATGGCAGAGGTGATGGGTGGCGTCGGAATCCATAATCCAATCTGAGAGATCATGACACGAAGTAAAAGAAGTAGCACTACCCGAGGTACTGGCAGCGACATAAGTACTGGCAGATGTTGAAGCGACAATGTCTGAAGATCCACCTGGAGAATCAGTAGATGGTTGAAGCATAATATCACGCATGCGTACCACAAGCTCTTCGAACCAGTGATCTGAAGTGGATGCCGACGGAGATGTAACATGCTCGGCTACACGCGCCGATGCTGGAAACCCATGCTTAGAATAGCATGTATTCTCGGAGTGACCTGTGCGATGACAGAAAGTGTACGGTTGGCAAAAACGACCTCTTCGGCCACGAGGTCCACGTCCATAAAAGGAAGACTGACCACCTCTCCCTCGCGATACAGCCATCGTCGAAGGGGGTGGAGTAGATGTGCTGGAAGAAACAGAGATGCGGCTGAGCCTCCGGTAAACTTCCTCCATAGGAGGAATAGTAGCATCGACAAGTATCTGAGAGCGGGCTGCCTCATACTCAGGATCAAGTGCTGCTAGTAGTACTCCCACCATAGTAGCATTCCGGAAGGTCTTCTGCTGCTCATGAGTAGCCATGAGGGGTATAGTGCTATATAGTTTCTCAAACATCCCCCGCAGGGACGTATACAAAGAGTGAAGTGATCGCCCATTCTGCTTCATCGTGAAAATGTCATGCTGGAGCTGGAACATCTTGGTCTCGTTCTGCACCTGTGAATATGTGGCGGCCAGTATATCCCATATCGCCTTGGCGGTGGGCTGATGGAGGACATCATTGGTAATCTCCATCGACAGTGTTCCTGATAGCCAAACCTTGGCATATGAATCATCGGCCTCCCAGGAGGCATAGATCCCAGTCTTCTCTGCCGGCTCTTCCTCGGTAAGTATATGCTTCTTACCGTTCGTCTTCATGAGACTCATGAACTGCATCGCCCAGAGCTCATAGTTCGTCCCATCCATCTTAACTATTGGCACTGGGCCTTTGAATACGCCTATGGAGGGCATATCGATTTTGCTTTCTGACATGTTGCCGGAGACGAAGAACTAGGGATTGTAGACGAGAAACCAATGTCTACATAAACTTGATAGGATTTGAGTGCATATGTAGACTTTATGCACTCAAATCCATGGAGAGATAGAACGAAGAGAAGAGAACCCGGCAGCGGGGGTCCCCTACGTTGGAAGCCGCTTGTGTTGAAGATCGGCGGCGTCAAAGGCTGACAGCAAGGAGAGTGCCGACGGGGAGGAGCCGGCTACGTTGGGGGGTTGCTGATGATGAGGCGGGGGTACCGACGAGGAGAAGGGGATGCCGACGATGCTGGAGAGACTCGGCGGCGATGCCGAGGGTTGGAGAGAGATAGAGATAGGGGCGGCAGCGAGATGGGGCTTTTACGGTTAGGGTTTTGGCTCTGATACCATGTTGGTGGAAATGAGCAATCTGTTTATTCCATAGAACCCTATGCTCTCTTATATAGAGAGGACCCATGGGTAAAGTACATAAGAGCAATGATCAGAAAGGCGGCCTAAGCGGACGCATATGCGTACTCGGGCAACCCAACGTCCCGAGTATTGAATATGCGTGTTTAAGGCGCTCACAGCGCATAGGCATCCCGAGTATGCCGCATATGCGGCCGCATATGCGCCCGAATTCGTGATAGACCCCCCCACTTTCTGATTAATTTTTCGAACAGCTAAAGGCCCTTAACCCCTTGCAAAACCCGACGCACCTCTTTCTCTTCCACCATCGCAAGAAAAGCCCTTGCAAAACTCGACGTGCCTCCCCTTTCTCTTCCGCCATCGCGAGAAAAGCCCTAACCCTAGCGAAGGGCGATTCTCCTCCGCTCCTCCGCCCTCCCTCACTTTCGATCCTGCTCCTCCGCCCTCTCACCGGCGACGCAGGCCAGGCTGCTCTCCCTCCGCCGCTTTCTCTCCACGATGCCCGAGGCCCCAAACTGCAGGGTGCTCGTGATCTGCCGCTTTCTCTCCACGAGCCCGAACTGCAGGCTGCTCTTGGACTCCACAAAGAACCGCCGGCACGACGCAGGTATTGCAATGCAACCTTCTCGTTATAGATGTTTTATAGATGCGGAAGTTTTAACATCAAATTATGTCTATAACATTATATACAACATCCAAAGTGCATTAACAAACAACAATTTAATTTCAGACTGAAAAGCTTATCATACCCTGAGTGACAGCAATTGTTTGTAACATATGCAAACACATGCTCATGCATACTTGTCATGAGTATATCCATCTACGCATCACTTGAACATATATGATAGAAGATTAAAAAGAGATAAATCTAGACCTTGTACCGTAATATGCGAGAATCAAAATCCTTCCACATATCTGATAGCGCTTTTGAGAATTCAGATTTCTGCATATTATCCCGTTTCTTGATAAAGACAAATCATGAACGAGTCTTCAATATAAGGGCACGCAACCTGGTATTAAATTGAGTTCAGATAAAGCTATGAAATGTTCATACAAGCATATGATCCAAGAAGCGAAGGGCACGCAACCTGGGGGGGGTGCTATCAAACCCGAACCTTCTCATTTATAGATTTTGCTTTCTCGTTTTTCCAACATTCATCTTTTGTACGTATTGAACTTTTCCATCATGATTCCATCATTTCCATAGACTAGGGTTTCTCTTAACTATTTACAAGAGGCCGATGAAAAATATAAGAATTGAAAGGCTTGATCCTTATCTTTGATTTCTTCATCCTTGTATTCTAATTACAAAATAATATTACCTAATCACATCAAGATGGATTCTCTATTGCCATAGACTAGGGTTTCTCTATCTTTCTTATATTATAAGTGCAATTTTATTTTATTAACTATTTTACCTTGAATTTAGGTTATCATGGATTCGGAACCAACTCATGTTGATGTTGCGGAACATGTGTTTTTTACTCCACCCGGATCTACCGATCCGGGATGGAAATATGCGTATCTTATGGAGAAGACGGATCCGAATTCCGTGACGGAATTAACCGAATGAAACAACACCTTGGTCACATCAAAGGAAATTGCAAATCATGTCCTAAGGCGGATTATGAAGTGCAGAAGGAGATACGTGATTACGTTGAGGGAATTATGAAGAAGAACGACAAAGCTATCACTTTGAAAGAAATGAGAGAGGAGGTGGTTATTAGAGCAACTGGCTCTTCCACAACACCATTTGAAGGAACATGTACTGGGAAAAGACCACGATCATCGGACCATGAAATTGGCACAATTGGCACAAATACAATGCGTCAATCCGTTATCAAGGAAACACTAACCAAGGAGGAACATGCGCGTGTCAACAAATATGTAGCCAAATTCTTCTATAAATGTGATATCCCTTTCAACGTGGCGACCAAGAACTCCTTCATACGCATGTGCGAAGCAATTGGCCAATACGGAAGTGGCTACAAGCCTCCATCTTATTATGAAATTGCAGAGCCTTTGTTGAAGGATGAAGTGGAAGAAACAAAAGAATTTTTGAAAGGGCACAGTGATGCATGGAAGAAAAGTGGATGTTCCATCATGACAGATGCATGGACCGACATGAGGGGAAGAAGCATAATGAACTTGTGCGTTAACTGCAGCTTGGGCACATTTTTTGAAGTTCGTTGATGCTTCAGCCGATGCACATACAGCTGAATATATTTCCTCGTTGGTGGAGGATTGCATCAAGGAGGTTGGAGTAGACATTGTTATGCAAATTGTGACTGACAATGCCTCTGCTAATATGGCGGCCGGGAGGCTCCTGAAGACTAAATATCCAAACATATTTTGGACATCTTGTGCTGCTCACTGTATGGATCTCATGCTTGAAGAAATTGGCAAGGAGGCCAAGGTCAAAAATTGCATAGCAAAGGCCAGAACACTGACTATTTTCATCTACAGCCATGCAAAGACGCTCAGCTTGATGCGGCACTTTACCCAATAGCGTGAGATAGTCAGATCGGGGCAAACAAGATTTGCCACTTGTTTTCTCACGCTACAAAGTATCTTTGAAAAAAAAAGAGAAGTTGAGATTGATGTTTTCTTCTGATGAATGAAGAGAGTGCAAGTGGTCCAAGACAAAGAAAGGTGAAACTGCTGGATCAATTGTCCTTAGTACAACATTTTGGAGCCAAGTTTCCTTAACTTTGAAGATCTTTTCCCCGTTCGTTTGTTTCTTGCGTGTTGTTGATGGTGATCGGAGGCCATCATTGAGTTTTGTGTATGGAGGGTTTGAAGATGCAAAGAAGGAGATAAAGATTCTTTTTAAAGACGTGGAGCATCCATATAAGTCGTACATTGATGCCATTGTTTCAAAGTCGAGAGGGAGGTTAGATAGCTCGCTTCACCTTGCAGCTTATTATCTCAACCCCTTTTATTTCTATAGGGATGATGATCAAGCTATTTCTGAAGATAGCTTTGTTATAAATGGATTTTTGTATTGCTTGGAGATATTTTACCCTGATTTGGACGTTCAAGATGACGTCACAACAAAAGAAATGGTTCTTTACAAAAATGGAGAAGGTGCATTTGGAAAACCCCTTGCTATCAAGTTGAGATCCGTCAAAGAAGACGTGTTCGATCCAGGTAGTACCTGTGTCATTTTTAATATATGTTTTATACATATTTCAAGTACATGAAATAAATAAGAAGTTGACTTTAATTTTCCTTCCAGCTAATTGGTGGTCCCTATTTGGTGGTGAGATGCCATACATGAAGGCGATGGCAATGAAGATATTGAAGCTCACATCCTCTTCTTCTAGATGTGAGAGGAACTGGAGCTCTTTTGCAGCGGTAGGCTACCATATTTAGTTTACAATTATTGATTAGACTAATGTTTGTTTCATCAATTAACATTGAATGATTGCATTGCAGATTCACACCAAGAAGAGGAATAAACTTGAAACCAAGAGACTGAATGACTTGGTTTTTGTGAAATTCAACTCAAAATTGAGGGAGCAACAATCTCAGAAGGGAAGAGACACATTTGTTTCTAAGGAAAGGATGTATGTAAGTGAGTGGATTGGACAAGAGGAAGATGAAGAAGAGGTGTTTCAAGGCTCAGGACTAACTTGGAGCTTTGTGGCCGAGGCAAGTGGAGCAGATGAATTGGTGCAACATAGGAGGAGCCAAAGGAACATGGATGCATTACCGAGTGTGGCGGAGGAAGAAGAATTTATCACAGATTCACACACTGACAGCGATGATGAAATTCCTCTTGTTGTTTTTGACGATTTAGATTAGGAGTTTGATTATTTTTGTATGAACTATGAACCTCTTTTGAGCTGTTATGAACCTTCTTTGAGTTGTCATTCATAGATATTTTGTTATGAATCTTATGATCCACTTTTTTTATCAAAATAGACAACTTTGGAAATGCTTTTGACCTTAGGTTGAAAATCTTCACATTAAAATACTTACATTTTATTTATTTTAAATATAAAATATCTAGTATTTGAATTTATTATTATATTGTTAATTATTTTTAATTTAAATAATAGAAACCGCATAGTCCGCATATACTTCCGCATATACTTCCGCCTGCCCGCTTACTCGCTTCAGACTACCTGACCGAACGAATACCGCATACCGACTTTCTGAACCTTGTATAAGAGGCTATAGAGAAAATAAAAATAAAGAAAAAAGTACACCAACTACAAATATTCTCTACAGTAATGAACCTTCTGAAATCACCCGTCAGACATTCAAAGGTGACATGAGAAGCAACTGGATATGAGGCACAAGAATGCTTTTGTTTCCTAATAGCAATAGGCAAATCAAGATCATTATTATTCCTTCCACCAACATGGTCGTCAACCTCCTGAGATACCTCCTGCTGAGAAACAATATAGTTCCATCATTACTATCAATGTTTTCAGAACAAACCTGGGGCATGCTTGATGACGGACCATGAGCATGAGCGGAAACAGGTCTTCGACTGTAATGATGTGGTAGCGGTGGAACCAAAACAAGCGGAGGTAGTGGTGCTGATGGCTGTGATGGAGGTAGTGGAAGTGGAGATGGTGATGATGGTGGTTGGCGTATAGGTGGTGGTGATGGAATATAGACCTCATTATTCGAATCTGAAGTTGTTAGCATGTCACCTGTAGGAGAGAAATACATGACGGGTTCAAAAAATGTGACATCAGCATTGACATAATATTTCTTATGTAGCGGATCATAGCAACAAGAACCCTTTTGGGTTTTGAGTACCCTACGAAGACACATTTGACCGCCCTGGGAGAGAGCTTGTCACTCCCTAGAGACAACCTGTGAACAGACACAACAAATCCAAAAACACGAGGGCTAAGCGAAAACAGATCTTTGTCAGGGATAACAAGTGAAAAGGGGACTTCCCCCCCAGCACCGAGGATGGCATACGGTTAATGAGGTAACAAGCTGTGAGAACCACATCACCCCAGAACGAATGTGGTGCACAACTTTGTATCAGAAGAGTACGAGTGACATCCAGAAGGTGGCGGTGTTTTCTTTCTGCAACACCATTCTGTTGAGACATATATGCACATGATGTTTGATGGAGAATACCATGAGAGGACAAGAAATGAGAGAGCACATGAGTACAGAATTCTAAGGCATTATTAGTCCGTACAATCTTAACGGAGGTTGAAAAAACATTCTGCACTTCTTTAATGAAATTTATGCTTACATTTCCTGCTTCTGATTTATTCTTCAACAAGAAAATCCATGACAGATGACTAAAATCATCTACAACAACTAAATAAAACATGTGTTTCTGATGACCGGGAACAAGACACGGACCCCAAATGTCGACATGGAACAACTCAAAAGGGGAGCTACTACTCCGACTCTGACTACGAGGGAAGACAGACCAATGATGCATCCCTAACTGACACACCTCACAACTGAACAAGGAACAAGGAGAAATCTGAGGAAGGACTTGACACAGTTTTTGAAGCAGGAGATGGCCGAAGCGCATATGCCAAAGAAAAAGAGAGACCGGTCCAGTGGGATGGGAGGATGGGCCAACATACGGTGTTTGAACCAGTCGATAGTGCCCGCCCCGCTCACGACCACAACCAATCACCTGTCCCGTAAGAATATCCTGAAAACTAGCGAAGATGGATCAAATATTGCTATATAATTTAAATCTCTAGTAATTTAACTAATAGATAATAAATTCACCAAGAATTCAGGAGCATGCAACACATTATGCAACTGCATAGAGGGCGTCAAGGTGATCTCCCCTTGTCCTATGATTGGGGAATGGGTCCCATCTGTTATAACTACAGTCCTTCCTGGAGAAACTTGTCTGTAGGCTATAAGATGAGCTCTATCTCCGCATAAATGATGTATGGCACCAGAATCTATTATCCATTCTGAAATATCGGAGGCATGAAAGGAAGTAGGGGCATGAATACTACCTGATGTACTAGCTCGTGCATTCGCAATAACGCTTGAATTGGTCTCTGTAGCAGGTGAAGGTGTACCTCCTGGGGGCATGAGGTTTCTGAGTCGAGACACAAGCTCATCATATCGCTGATTTGATGTAGGTGGAGCTACATAATGCTGAGTCTGCTTTGGTATGCGTGCAGACATTGGAAAACCATGCTTGGAGTAGCATGTTTCTTCTGAATAACCAGATCTATGACAACAGGTACATGGTGGTCCACGGTCACGACCACCTCTACCATGTGATCCTCGTCTACGGTACTGAGAGGGACCGCCTCTTCCACAAGAGGTTGTCATAGCAGAGGAATTCAGCACTGGAGCAGCAATGGAGATATTGATCCGACTCAGTCTTCGAAAGGCCTCTTCCATGGGAGGAATAGTAGAGTCAGCAAGTATCTGAGAGGAGACAGCTTCATATTGGGAGTCAAGACAAGCCAAGAAGACTCCAGCTATTGTAGCATTCCGGTATGTCTTCAATTTCTCTGAGGTAGCAGTCAGAGGCACAAAACTATGAAGCTTCTCAAACATCCCACGTAAGGCAGTATAATGAGCATGTAATGGTCGATCATTCTGTTTTATAATGAAGATGTCATGCTGAAACTGTAATATCTTTGTCTCATTCTTCGCTTGGGAGTACGTGGCAGCAAGAATGTCCCACATAGCTTTGGCAGCGGGCTGATGAAAGACGTCGTTTGCAATATCTGGAATTAAGGTTCCAGACAACAAGACCTGGGCATATGCGTCATCAGCCTCCTACGAGGCATACAACTCTGTCTTCTCTGTCAGCTCTTCATCGATAAGAATGTGTTTCTTATCCATCGACTTCATTAAGCTCATGAACTGCATAACCCAAAATTCGTAATTTGACCCATCCATCTTTACAATGGGCACGTGACCTCTGAAGGAGCCCGTGGTGGGAATATACACCTTGCTTTCCGACATGATAACTAGAGAAGACTAGGGTTGTTGACTGGATAAACTGTCATCTACACTGACATATAGAGGTTTGGTTGCATGTGCCAACTCAAGCAACCAAACCCATCAACAACGGGTTGGAGGTGGTGGAGTAGGTGGAGGGCAGCGGAACCGTAGGAGCCCAGCGACGGTGTAGTGGGACCACAAGAACTCTGGCGGCAGGGCAACAGGGCCTAGGAGGTCCTGGGAGACGGTCTAGATGGCCCGTAGGGAGCAACAGGAGCCCCTGACGGCGGGCTAGAGGACCCACTGGGGCCCTGACAACGGGCTATGGCGGGCTGGAGGGGTGCAGGGGCCCAGGCGACGTTGCAGCGGGGCTGCGTAGGCCTTGCGGCGTCGCCGACGGCCACAGGGGCCAGGCGGCATAGCCGCATGGGATCCCCGGGCAACTGGGATGGCCTGGAGGCACGTGCAAGGTTGAGGTCGAAAGAGAAGGGTCGGGCGGTGCACGAGAGGTTTGTGGTGGGGATTAAGGTAAGGGTTTCGGTCTAGGACCGCCACTTTGATACCATGTTAGGAAAAGATGAATCCTTGTTTATTCCAAGAACCCTAGGCTCTCTTATATAGGAGAGTAGCCTATGGGTAAATTACATAAAACGTACATAAGTAATGGGAATTAAGAAACAATACGAGAAACGAGAAATAAATAACGTAACATAAATATAACTTTACAATCCTTAATAACCCAAATCAAACATTAATTGGGAAACCTTATCTAGGGACGAATTTCAAAAAACCTAAATATATAAACTTGTAGGAAATTACGTTTTGTACAACCTTCATGAAGACATCAATATCCAATTCGACCTACCTCTTGAGATACAAATTTCTAGTGAAACTTTTTTTATTTTTTTTTATTTTGCATATGAATTTTATATTTCCGTTAATTTTATATACATTTTTTTATTTTACTGGATTAGATAAAGCCCCGTTGAAAATAGGGGAAATTGAATTTCTAGGTATAAAACACATATTATCCTATTTACTTCATTTTTCTTTCTTTTTGTTTTTAATAGATTTCATGATTTTAATATTTTGATTAGGTAGAATATATATAAAAGCAAATTATAAAAATATACAAGTGTGAGTGAATGCATATATGCCTGATTTAAAATACGTAAGTTCAAATTCAATAGATGTACATTACAATTTAGTCCAGAAGTCGACTTTCCGTATATAAACCTCCTTCATTCAAAGAGAATAACCATTGAAACATGTAACTTTTTAATGTTTAACTTTAAAAGTGAGTATGATGTGATTGGAGTTTATTTGCTTTAGCTTTCAATGTTGGCACATTAGTAGTTAGAAAATGCTATTTCCTTAGGACATGTATACCTTGCATTTTTTAACTTATTTTTACATTTTTATTCACATTTTTATTAAATAATCTAATTGGAGTTAGTATAAGCTCTGTAGAAAATCAATAATCTTCTTTACTTATTTAACAATTGTGTAGGTCAACTTTGTATATACAGATGGGCTCCTTTTTTGGTTCTTTTTTAGAATTTTCTTTTGCGAGCTTATTTTCGTACTAATATAGCATAGTTAGCTTAATTTTATATGACAAATAATTTGTAAGTCTTATAGTTTTACTTGGTTTATGTGTGCATTTACTCAATAATTTATGCCAAACTTTAAGTATAATGTAGACGAAACACATCTCCATTAGTGGCCTAGCAAGGCTGGTGATGTCTTTATTGGACTTGTAAGCCCTTGGCGACCCATTAATGCAAAGTTATTGTGTTCTCATGCCATATGAAATGAATATTTATGAATGTACTTAATTTAAAGGTCCCATCGTACACTTAAAGTTATGTACTGTGGTCGTATTGAATATCTTACATATTCAGTAATTATCTCCAATCTGAGAAAGAGATGGCAATTTTTCTCTACAGACCGATTTCCCACTGACTTCTTGATGCAGATCCTCTACATAGGAATAATGATATCATAATAGTCAAGTCTATGTATAGACAGACCACTAGGTTGAAGACCTAACTAAGGTCCATATACCAGCAAGTTGATGTACATACGAGGACATATGGGAAGTATGATCTCTTAAAGGAATCATACATGTTCATATTTGATGAATTGGGAGACATGCTCACTCACGAGATATTTTGAGGTCATATAGAATTCCATGCATAGTCATCTTATTTGTGAAATAAAATATGAATTCAAGATATTAAAATGTACTTTTAGAAAGTATGATTAATATTGTCTCTCAATTATCAAATGAGAAATCTATTGATATGTTCCATAGAAGATAGTCAAAATATGGTTTGAACTTCGGATATATGAAAGTCTTCGAGTATGAAGGATGAACGAATATTGGGAATACTGTGGGTCAAAACTATCTTAATAGATTATATACCGTGATACTTCCATTTTGAGGGAATGATGAAACCCCATGGATTGTAGTAGCTCCACTACATGGCTTAATGATACGAGAAATAATTGGATTAAGTCTCATTTCATTGGAAACAATTTTAATTTCAAATTCAAATTTCGATGTATAAATGTTGGAAAGAGAAATAGTAATGGAAATGGAGAAGAACTCTTTTCTCGAGCTCATTTCTAAGCTCCAAATGGCTTGGACAATGATTAGAAATGAAGTTGGAAGCTGAGTTCATCACTCTAAGTATTTGTTGAGCTCATTGAGAGTGTAACACTTTTCGTTGAGCTCTCGTAGAGTGTGAATTGTTTCAGCTCAAGTTCAAAGATAGAGTGTATTATGTTTTGCCATAAGTGGTATAAATCCTGAAATTGGATAGTTATCCAAATTTCAAGTCACGATACGTGGGTAGTATGATCTCCTCGACATTATCTCCAAGTATTGTAAGTGTAACTCACAAGTCCTAATCACAGAAGACCATATCGATATCGATATCGTATCGGTCTGCCCAGAAAAGGATATATCGTCGATATATCGACGATATCGTTGGAATAAAAAATAGCTCAAAATGGTATTTTTTGCCATTTTTCTCCAGAAATTAAGATCATCCTAGATATTAAAACAACAAATAACCTACAAATACACACTTATATCATACATGGGCCATTTGTATCCCATATATCACACATACCGGTCATTTCGACATATCGATGTTAATGTTGCTTCCCGATTTATAGATATTTGAAATGGAATTTGTCCAAGTTCTTAAAACACTAAATAACTTAATAATATACTCATACATCATACACATGGATCATCTATGGCCCTTATATCGCACATATCGGTCATATCAAACATATCGTTGGTACTGTTAATTGTTATCCTATAGATATTTGAAATGGAGTATGTCCATGTTTTTAGAACACTAAATAACTTACAAATATACTCTTAGATCACACATATCAATCCTCTATGACCCTTATATCACATATATCGGTCATATCAAACATATCGTTGTTACTGTTGATTGCTAACTTGTGGATATTGGAAATGTAGTCCATTCAAGTTCATATAACACTAATAACTTACAAATATACACTTATATCACACATATCGATCATCTATGACCCTTATATTGCACATATCTGTCATATTGAGCATATCATTGTTAATGTTGATTGTTAACTTATAGATATTGGAAATGGAGTTCATCTAAGTCTTATATTGCATTATATATATATGTATAAACAAAATGTTTGAGCTATTTTTGGAGCCAAACAAATAAAGAGCATAATAGTATTTTTTTAGAAAGAGACATAGTTCATAACAATATTTTCAAAAGAGAAAGAAGATGAATTAAAATCGATTGGACCCACCAAGGTGAAGAACCTTTGTATGCACCCCCTATCACACCATATCCTACCATATAGATATCGACGAAGTTTTGGTGATATCAGTCGATATCTAGGAATTTTTGTATTAAATCCATCCATTTTTTTATCGATATGAGCCGATATGGCGATATATCGCCGATATATCATCGATATCCTAGTAAATAGATATGCACCCCGATATCGATATCTCCTGCCTCCCGATACCGACATATCGTCGATATATCGATGATATATAGTGATATGGCCTTTTATGGTCCTGATTGGATTAGGACTCGTATTATGTGATGCCAAAATTGAGACAATAATAATTATTGTCATAAATAAATTTCTACAAGTGTATTTTTGTGAATAAGATTCACAAATACTATTCATTAATTAATATAAATAATCATTCATAATAATTAATATTTATATGAATTCGATTCACATAATTATTTCAAGCCACTTATGTGAATGAGATTCACATTGGAATTTAAATGTAAATTGGATTTACATTTTTCTTTGGGTTTATGAATAAGTCTCATAAGTTTACGAGGGTTCTCTCATAAATTCCCAATTAGATTATCATGAAGATAATATAAACAACAACCTCAACAAGAAATAGGACAAGGTGGATATCCATGCTTGGAGAAGCATGGGACCTCCACCATATAAGTCCTAATTAGATTAGGCTCTCCTATTTTTTGTATCTATTTGTTGCTTTATTTTGGATGGTAAGGAAACTAAAGGAGATAAATCAAGCCCTATTTCTTGAACGGCAAGAATTTAATCATTGCCTTTGATCTACCATCCTAGAGACAAGAGTTTGGAGGTGTACTTTGAGAGTAGGACTTCTCATAGATGTCCGACCCTCCTATATAAGAGATGGTATATCCTCACTCCCTGGCATGGTTCATTCCATTAATTTTTTATTAGAGTTGAGAAGAGAAGACTCTTGCGAGTTTGTAACTCTCTTGTACACGTCTACCCTCTTCTCCTACCATACCTTACATGCCCACCAAGTTGTCTTGCTCTTCTCTACATTGGCATGGGCCTTTGTTAGAGAAGAACACCTTCTCCGTGCTTCTCATTCGTGAAGGAGGGATATATTTTGTACGATGAAATCATGAGCTTGAGATCATCTAGATCTCATCCTTATGTGGACATATTCAATAACAAGTTGACATCGAAATTCGTAGGAAGCTATGCAATTCATCATCGCGCCTGCGAGAGAAGCGTCTGCAGATCAGACTTGATTCGAGAGATTTCTTTTCGTAGAAACTTATGTTTTAATAGGTAACTCTGATTTCTTCCTAATATTCTTTAGAATATGCAAAACAATTATGAAAATTATTTTCTTAATCATGTGGTTTTACAATGCATAAATTTTTTTGTTGTGCTTAAATTTGATTTCATGTGATAAACTCTTTAAAATTGCAAATTGTTTGTTATTTGCTAGGTTTCCATAATGAGAAGTTTTAAACTTCCTTCAGTTATGAGGGAAGGTCACATGTAAGGAGTCGAGAGGAGCTAAGAGTGACTGTAGACTGTTAAAGGAAGGAGAAGAGGAGTTGGAGGGTTTAGGATAGGGTGTGTCATATAGGAGATGGGGAGAGTCTATGGGTATATAGGACCATCAGAGAGCTTAGGGATGTGGTGGTTGTAAATCTATTTGTTGATGGGAAATAATTGATGGTTGTAGATAGTGGGGACTTTTTTGTCCGTTGATATATTAGTTATCTTTTATCACTTTTATGTATTCTCTTTTCCTTCTGTGTACTTTTGTAATTTGCCTAACAGGTTTCTCCTCTACATAAGAGAAAACTAGGACCTTATGAATAAGCATCTCATTATTTTCTCTCCACATGGTATTAGAGAGACGGTCCTAGACCAGAGTTCTTGTACCTAATACATGCCCTGTTGGGAAAATCGAAGAACTTGTTTATTCCATCAGCCCTAGGCTCTCTTATATAGGAGAGTAGCCTATGGGTAAATTACATAAAGAGTATTGCAGAAATGGAAAAATAATAAAAGACTACATAGATAGATAATATATATGTTTACACTCCCCCTCAAGATGGAGCATAGATATCAATCATGCTCAGCTTGGATGCACATTTCTGAAACGGGCCTCGCAGTAATGCCTTGGTAAAAATATCTGCAGTTTGATTTTCTGAACTAACATGGGATGTAGCAATGAATCCCTTCTGGATCATGTCACGGATAAAGTGGCAATCAACTTCAATGTGCTTGGTTCGTTCATGGAATGCTAGATTGTTTGCAATGAACAAGGCCGCCTGATTGTCACATTCTAAAGGCATAGGAAGTGGGACTTCTATATGTAAATCTGTGAGCACAGCTTTTACCCACATCATTTCTGTATTGGCTTGGGCCATAGCCCTATATTCAGATTCAGCACTGGACCTTGCTACCACAGTTTGTTTCTTACTCCTCCACGAGATTAGGGAATCTCCAACATACACAGCAAACCCAGAGGCAGACTTCCTGTCCTTGGGATACCCTGCATAATCTGCATCTGCACAGGCTGAGATAGAGATCGCCTTGCCTTTCTTGAACAACAGACCCGCACCTGGGGATGACTTGAGGTACCTGAGTATCATATGTATTGCATCCATGTGGACCTGACGTGGTTGCTCCATGAACTGGCTCACTCGACTCACAACAAAGGCTATGTCGGGCCTAGTGATGGTGATATATAAATGTTTGCCCACCAGTTCTCTGTATCTTCTCCTATCCACCTCCTCTGTATCATCATCATATAGCTTCATACTGGGATCCATCGGTGTGGTAGCAGGTCGGCAGCCAAGCATTCCTGTTTCACTCAACAGGTCAGTGACGTATTTTCTCTGAGACATTACCAACCCATGCGGATTTCTAGCGAACTCCAGTCTCAGAAAATATCTAAGAACCCAAGGTCCTTGGTGACAAATTAACTACCCAGCATTTCTTTCGCCTTCTTTATCCCTTGTACATCGTCACCTGTAATCAAGATGTCATCTACATAGACCATGATTGCAATAACACCTCTAGAAGTCTTTTGTACAGACAAAGAATGATCAACATTTGAACATTTGTATCCCTGTCTCTCAAAAAGATCTGAGAGCTTCTGAAACCACGCTCTGGGACTCTGCTTAAGGCCATAGATAGCCTTATGAAGTCTGCATACTTTGGAACACTCCCCCTCAACAACAAAACCGGGTGGCTGTTGCATGTAGACTTCCTCTTGTAAGTCACCATATAAGAAGGCATTTTTCACATCCAGCTGACATAGCAGCCAGTCACAAGTAACCGCAACAGACAGTAAGATCCGTAGAGTGGAATGACGGGCTACAGGCGAGAATGTATCAAGATAATCCACCCCGTATGTCTGTGTAAAGCCACGAGCAACAAGGTGAGCCTTGTATCTGTCAATACTGCCATCTGCATTCTGCTTGACTGTAAATACCCATCTGCAGCTCACTGGGGATACACCTGCAGGTATAGGAACCAGACTCCAAGTTCCTCTAGATAGAAGTGCCGCCATTTCTTCCTCCATTGTTAGACGCCATTGACTATCCTTCATAGCGTCTTGGTAACTCCGTGGAATTTCTACAGCTGACAGAGCAACTACAAAGTTCCTGAAGTCTCCAGTTAGTCGCTCAAATGACACAGAGGCTGCCAAAGGATATGAAGCGCAGCTTCGCTTCGACTTACGTATAGCAATAGGAACATCTAAATCAACCATGTCCTTGTCTGACCTCTGTAACACATCCTGCTCAGAAACATCGTCAGATCTATCAATAGTAATATCTTCAGAACATACCTTGGGCGAGCTAGGTGATGAGTCATGACCATGAGCTGGGGCAGGCCTGCGGGTATAATGAAATGGTAGTGGTGAAACATGTATAGTAGTAGGAGGTGTAGATGATGGTGGTGGTGGTGATGATGATGGCAATGGTGATGGTGGTGTCACATAAATGGCATCTGTAATAGTTGGAGGTATCAACTGATCACCTGAGGATGAAAAATACATTACAGATTCAAAAAACGTAACATCTGCACTAACTAGATACCGCCTGCGCAACGGATCATAGCACTTATACCCCTTCTGAGTTATGGAGTACCCAACAAACACACACTTGACAGCCCTAGGAGAGAGCTTGTCAGTACTAGGAGACAACTGATGGACAAAGGCAATCGAACCAAAGACGCGAGGAGTAAGGGAAAACAAATCTTTACCAGGGAAGATAAGGGAGAAAGGAATCTTTTCACCTAGAACAGATGATAGCATACGATTGATTAGGTAGCATACTGTGAGGACCGCGTCACCCCAGTAAGAATAAGGAGCATGACTCTATATAAGAAGTGAGCTGGTGACATCTAGTAAGTGGCGATGTTTCCTTTCAGCGATCCCATTTTGTTGGGAGGTATAGGCACAGGATGTCTGGTGGATAATCCTGTGGGATGAGTAGTAACAGGCTAGGACATGAGTACACAATTCCAGGGCATTGTCACTTCTCACAATTTTAACAGATGTGGAGAAAACATTACGAATCTCATTAAGAAAATTGATAATAGTATTCCCTGTTTCAGATTTATTCTTTAACAAAAACACCCATGACACACGAGAGAAGTCATCCACAATAACTATATAAAATCTGTATCCCTGATGATCAGGAACATGACTCGAACCCCAGATATCAATATGAAACAACTCAAACTTGGAGGTACTACTCCGACACTGACGACTGGGAAAGGTAGACCGATGATGCTTTCCCAACTGACAAGCCTCACATTGGATAGATGTGTGAGGCAGACCTTGGGGTAACACACGACGCAACTTCTGAAGCGGTAGATGTCCAAAGCGCTGATGCCATAGCAGAGGAGATACGGGTCCAGTAGGTAGGGATGAGGTTCCAGCAAAGGAAGTCTGACTGAGGCGATAGAGGCCTCCTTGCTCATAGTCACGACCAATCACGTTGTCCGTAAGGATGTCCTGAAAAACAAGAGAAGATGGATCAAAAATTGCCCGACATTGTAAATCCTTTGTAATTTGACTGATAGATAATAAATTCATTGAAAAATCGGGTGCATGTAGCACATTCTTGAGCTGCATAGATGATGTCAGTCTAATCTCCCCCTGACCAGTAATTAGGGAATGTGTGCCATTAGCAATGACCACTGTTCGACCTGGAGGGATCTGTGTGTATCTTGTAAGTAGACTCTGATCGCCACATAGATGATGTGTGGCTCCCGAGTCCATGATCCAAGCTAAAGTATCTGATCCCCTACTAGTAAATGCAAGTGTGCTACCTGATGCACTGGTCGAGGCAGAAGCGGATGCAGCAGCGTCAGACTGGTTCTCAGTAGTAGGTGCTGGGCCAGATGGAGGAATAATGCCCCTTAGACGGAAAACAAGTTCATCAAACCGCTGATCCAAAGAGGCAGCAGATGGAGGCTCTATCTGCTCAGCGACTCGTGCAGATGCAGGAAATCCATGCTTAGAGTAGCATGTGTCTTCAGTATGTCCGGTGCGATGGCAGTAAGTACATGTTGGTCGAATACGGCCTCCTCTACCACGAGGCCCACGGCCTCAGGTCTGATGGTGAACTCCACGGCCTCTGTTGGCAGCCATGGCTGAAGCATTCTAATTCGTAGCTGCAGATGGAACAGTGATCCGGCTCAATCTGTGAAAAGCTTCCTCCATGGGAGGAATAGTAGAATCTGCCAAAATCTGAGATCGTGCTGCCTCATACTCGGGATCAAGGGCATCAAGAAAAACTCCCACCATAGTAGCATTCCGGTAGGTCTTCTGTTGCTCTGGTGTGGCTGTCAGGGGCGTGAAGCTATACAGCTTCTCGAACATTCCTCGTAGAGATGTGTACAGTGAGTGTAGAGGATGTCCATTCTTCTCGATAGTGAATATGTCATGTTGGAGTTGCAGAATCTTCGTCTCGTTTTTCGCTTGAGAATATGTAGCAGCCAGAATATCCCACATTGCTTTGGCTGTGGGCTGATGAAGGATATTATTGGCAATCTCGATTGCCAGAGTTCCAGATAGCCATACTTTGGCGTATGCATCATCTGCCTCCCACGAGGCATTGACTCCAGTCTTCTCAGCAGGCTTTTCTTCAGTAAGAATGTGCTTCTTACCAGTTGACTTCATCATACTCATGAACTGCATAGCCCACAGTTCAGAGTTTGACCCATCCATCTTCACAATTGGCGCTGGACCTCGGAATGCGCCTATGGATGGAATATCTGCCTTGCTTTCTGACATACTGATAGCAGAAGACTGAAGTGGTAGACTGAAAATATGATCGTCTATACGGGCATGAGCGGGTTTAGTTGCATGTGTAGACTCAAGCAACCAAACCCATTACTTTGGAGACGCTCGCGCTTGACTTAGGGTTCGATCTGCACAAGATCTTCAGACGGTTATGCACAGATCTAGGGCAGATTCAGAGTTAAGAACCCACGTGCAAGAGTACACTGGGTCCTGGCGCACAACGCACTGCGCGAGAGGGGATGCGCGCGCAACGACAGGTGCACTGCGCGCTGAGGATTGACTGCGTGCTGTAGGCGCACTGCAAGCAGGTGCGCTAGATGCGCACAACAAGCACGCACACTTCGCACTGGAGAGATGCGCGTCGTACGCGCTACGTAGAGGGCCGGGGGCGCGCAGCACGCGCTGCTCGGAAGGCTGGAGACGCGTGGGCCGCACGTGAGAGGTGCAGAACCTGTGCACGATCGGCGCGCGAGACCGGAGAGACCGGCGCGAGATCGGAGGAGGAAGAGAGGCTTGACGGTGGGGATCGGGCTAGGGTTAGGGTTTCGAGAACTCCGGTCTAGGACCGTCGCTCTGATACCATGTTGGGAAAATCGAAGAACTTGTTTATTCCATCAGCCCTAGGCTCTCTTATATAGGAGAGTAGCCTATGGGTAAATTACATAAAGAGTACTGCAGAAATGGAAAAATAATAAAAGACTACATAGATAGATAATATATATGTTTACATGCCCTAACCCCCACCCGCTGCACCTTTCTTCATTACGCGCACTGTCCGGCCACCACCACACATCGTGTGCCACCGACAACCCCTCCGAGGGACCCTTGAGTGTGCTTCCATGCCTCCACGAGCCTCACGTGTCGTTGACCATCCCTAACCATGGCCGCAGCATCACCTCTAAGTCCATCCAGACCGCCGTAAACCGTCGATGCTGCTATTGCACTATTGATGGACCTACCCCATACCCGTACATCGTTGCTAGACTCGCCATAGATCCTTCGACACTGCCACCTGCCCCCTAGGGCCCACTGTTGGCCCTTTTCCAGCCCCCTAGGGCACTTCTTTTCCTCTCCAGTGCCTCCCTACATTTTAGAATGATCTGGTTTTGACAAGAAAAGGTAATTTCATACCAACATATCACCTTTCCGACCCTAACGCTGATCGAGGATTGACAAGGATAGTTGCATGAGTCTCCACATACAATCGATCCTCTATATGATCGTGTAGACTCGCTCAGATGGTCTTTTACTAGAGTCCAGTTCTGTTTCGACCTCCTTTTCCATCATGTTAGAGAACAAGGGTGACGTCTTCTCTTCGTATGGTGCCTTCAAGGGCCTGCCTTCTATCGTAAAAATGGATGAGACTAATTATGAGTTTTGGTCCATATAATTCTTGATCCTCATGCAATGCAATAACAAGGAGCACCTTCTGACACGACTAGATTTGATGGGATAAGACCGGGGAGAATGCTTCGTGGAAGCAAGATGATGTGTACACATGTGTTTGGGGTCTCTGATACTCTTACCACTGAGATCACCAATGACATTGTGTACCAACCCACCACTAAGGTGATGTGGGATATCCTAGCAGCCATGTATGCCCAAGCAAAGAATGAGACCGAGATTCTTCAGCTACAGTTCGATATCTACACGATAAGCATAATGGTCATCCTCTGCATGCATTCTACTCCTCTTTTCGTTGCATGTTCGAGAAGCTTCACCACTTCATGCATGTTACCACATCTATTAAGCAACAGATGACATACAGGAACTCCACTATCGTTAGAGTTTTCTTAGCAGCTATGGATCCTGAGTATAAGGCAATACAAGCACAGCTTCTTATAGGAGAAACCATACTTCTCTTGGAGGAGGCCTACAACTGCCTTAGTAAAGCTACTTGTCCCACCACTCGCCACCACACATACCTCCTCAATGATGGTTGCATCTCACAATAGGAGAGGTTCTACTCAGTTCAGAGGGTGTAGTCCTAGTGGCAGAGGGCGTGGAAGTCAGCGTGACCCTTGCACCTAGTCATTACCCATGACATCCTGAAGATACATGTTATCAGAAGCATGGATACCCCGTATATGCTCATGTGATTGAGCAGATTGAGCCTCCTGACAGTTCGACTCCTCATATAGAATCACGTCTTGATGACATTGTCTCTCATCTAAGATAGATAATGACTCATATTGCCATCACCACTCCAGGTCTCCCATATGTTGCAACTGCTTCTAGAGCCTCTTCGAGCTCCTCCGGTATAGCCTATGCGTTTACTGGTTGTAGCATGGTAGATAAGACATAGTGGATCATGGACTTTGTTGCCTCCTACCATCAGTGTGGAGACAAAGCACAATTACGATTCATGTAGATCTATACCCCATGGTAGATGGGTCGTCATGCGATAGGGGGAGGTTCATTTGACATCATCCACACACCCACAGAATGTGTTATATGCACCTGATTTTCACATGAAATTACTTTCTATTAGCAGATCACTAAGGATCTACATTGTCGTGCCATTTTTGACCCATCCTCTTGTGTGTTTCATGACATACTAACATACAAGGTGATTGGATGTAGTCGTGAGCAACATGGGCTCTATAGATTGATCCAATCTCTTAGTGTTGGTGCATCTATCGTTCTCAATGGATCAATCTCACCATACTTGTGTTCCGCAATCTATGCTCACGATCCTTTTTGCATTACAACCATATTCATATTCTTCTACAACTTGAACATAGGCAAAACAAGAAGCAAAGAGTGCTTGCCCAATAAAAGTGATCTTAAGAGGAGCGTCTGCAAATACATCAGCATTAGCAACACTTATTTTAACCATTGCATTGTATGTCGCTGAAAGGTCTTTTTCATCCAAAAGATGAACGTATTTATATACAAATGTCACTTAACAAGCTGTTTACTTGTACAGGCGCAAGTTCACAGACATGTTCACAAGCTTGGAGAGGTTCAGCAATGCACCCTTCTCTCAATAAAAACTGGTGGCTGCAGTGAGGACTGCTCGTATTGCCCCCAGTCATCAAGATATGACACCGGCTTGAAAGGCCAAAAGATGCTGCAGAAGGACGTTGTTCTGGAGGCAGCAAAGAAGGTAACTAATAACCCCATTATGGCTTTGACCGGTGTTAAATAATGACTAATTTCTCATTGACGTTTCCACGCAGGCCAAGGAAGCTGGCAGTACTCGTTTCTGCATGGGTGCTGCATGGAGAGACACGTTGGGTAGGAAGACGAGCTTCAATCACATACTCGACTACGTTAAGGAGATAAGGTCTTTAAGTTCATCTCTATCGTTGTTCAACCATCAGATCATTTGAGATTAATTTATTTGTGGTACAGGGGTATGGGCATGGAGGTGTGCTGCACCTTAGGGATGATAGAGAAGCAGCAGGCTGAGGAGCTGAAAAAGGCAGGGCTCACGGCATACAATCACAATCTTGACACATCGAGAGAATACTATCCTAATATAATCACCACGCGGAGCTACGATGAGAGATTACAGACCATCCAGTTCGCCCGTGATGCAGGGATAAGCGTCTGTTCAGGTACTAAACTTTTCCATTAATTCATGTGTTATAACGAAGAACATAGTTTGTTGCAAGGCTGTTGGTGATTTGTTTTTGAAATGATAATTTGCTAAGCTAGCAATGACTACTGTGCATGCTGAGAAGAAAAGAAACAAACGATTCTTGTTATATGCAAAATATTAGTTTGCAACGAAGAATACTGGTTGCAGTAAATATAAATAACTGTACAAAATAGTTCTCTCTATAGTATAGAATCATATCGTTGATGTGTGAATTGAATATTTCCATTTCAAAAGAAAATTGGAAGAGATTATTTGAACTACGAGCTAGCTGTAACATATGATTTTATGTTACAGCTCGTAGTTGACACTTAATTTGATTACAGCTACTCGAGATATTACTTCTACAACAACAACAAAGCCTTTTCCCACAATTAAGTAGGGTCAGCTACATGGATTCTTCGCCTCCATTCAGATCTATTTTGGGCCAATCCCGGGCTTATATCCACAAAACTAAGATCCCTTTGTATGGTCTCTTTCCAACACTTCTTAGACCGTCCTCGCCCTCTCTTAGCCGGCTCCACCCCTCTTAGCCGGCTCCACCTCTCAACACTCGCATCTTCTAACTGGTGCATCAGTTGATATTCTTTGCAAATGTCCAAACCATCTTAAGCGGTTTTCTCGCATCTTATCCTCGATCGGAGCTACACCAACTTTCTTTCTGATTGCATCATTCCGAATCCGATCTTTACATGTGTGTCCACACATCCACCTTAGCATGTTCATTTCTGCTACTTCTAACGAGCTAAAAATAGTTTCACATAGTATGCTCACACAGTGTAGAGTGGGTTATAAAAGTGAGGATTACTACTTAACACTTTGAGCTTAAGTATTTTCTTTCATTATCGATGGAGGTCCGAATCGAACAAGTTGTAAGGATTAGTTTTCTTCAATAATGATCATTGGGTCTAGGATTATGGATGTTACAAAATGCATCAGAACGGATTATCCTTAATAGTGTAAAGGGATACCTGTGAGGCTAAGCTACCCCTACAAAAAGATTGGAAAAAATGATTACGTGTAACGGTTAGGGTATGTGTCACATGTATAGATGGGCACATGTGTGGGGCTATATAAGAAGCCCCACACCTATTATCTCAGTGGAGAGAGAGAAGGAATAACAGAGTATCCATCCTGTTGAGAGGTCTTTTTTCATGGTTTCATCCATCTCCTCACTAGAGCTGTCAGGAAAGCTCGAGCTCGATGAGCTCAACTCGGGCTTGGCTCGTTAAGGGCTCGTGAGTCGGACTCGAAACCTTAACGCGCTCGAGCTCGAGTTGGGTTCTATGTCTCGTTAGCTTATCGAGTCGAGTCCGAGTTGGGCATTGTTCAACTCAGAAACTCGACTCGATAACTCGTTTTCCATCTTAATAATAAAATTAAAAACATATATACCAAAACTTCCACATTGAGTTTGATATAAAATAGAGGGGGTTAACGTTTTTCTTGCCCAAAAAGCTATAGAAAAGAGTATACAAAATCAAAATTACAAATGCCATTTGCATAATTTAATGTATAAAATGGAACAATGACTCATTAAGAGGTTCATGAGCCTGCTCATTTTGAGGCTCGTGAACCAGTTCAGAAACTCATGACTCGATAAGAGGCTCGTGAGTCAGGTCATTTTGAGACTCGTGAGCCAGCTCAGAAACTCGTGGCTCGATAAGAGGCTCGTGAGTCAACTCGAACTCGACGAGTTCGAGTTCGAGTTCGAGTTCGAGTTGGTGATCCAGGGCTCGACCCTTATCGAGCCCGAGTTCGAGCCTTAGATTTCTTATCGAGTTCGAGTCCGAGTTGAGGCCAACTCGGCTCGTTGAACTCGATAGACACCCCTACTCCTCACGAAGTAGGATTCTACGTAAAATCCCAGTGTTCATTTTTTATTTATCTCTTTATCTCTAATATGCTTAATGCACTCTCATTTTCTACATGGTATAAGAGTGAGTTCGATTCTCGAGGATTTTATTATGTTCTTTGATTATGTTAGAAATTTGTTTGAAATTTGAGATTCATTTCCAGGGTTTCTCCTGAAACCCTAAGTTTGTGTATTACACGGTTCTTGGAGTTTCGTCCGTGAAGATTAATTATTGTTATCATGTTCGTTGTTCCGTTCTTGAGGATTTATTATTGAAGATTGTGTTGATCGTTCTAGGTTTTAATGAAACCATAATTATGTGAATCTGCAAAGCATCTCGTGCAGATCTGAAAATCCTCGACTCCATGACCACAGTTTCTAGTTAAAGAAGAGAGAAGGCTCATGCACACCTCCACGCATGAGTCAAAGAAGAAGAAGAAAGGACTTCCGGCGGTTCCCCTTGACATTGGTACTGTTGTATTGGCTCTTCATGCGAAGTACACACAAGGTTCCATATCGATGCCAATCTCCAGCGTTGACCGCAGTTGAATCATCGATGATCACCATCGTCGATCTTCTTCCCTTGCACAGGTCGCACGAGGCCCGATCTCTGATCACCTCGGTACCCATGCCATGAGAAGATGCAACATCTATGATGATCTCTGCATGAGTTGAAGAAGCACCAATCCTCCACGGATTAGCCCTATGCAAGTTATTTTCCAAGTTATCTCACCCAGGCGGCGACCTCTTTTCTCACCGCATCTCCTCCCCACGCACGTGGGCTCTCAAGTTTGGTTGCAACAGCGGTACATGCGACAACCTCTAAGCCCCATCTCCTCTTCCCCGTTCTTGGCGGCACTAGTGTTGCCCTCCACAAATCGCAGGGAGCAACTCTTGTCATTGACGATGCCATCATCTCCGTCGAGGGCACCCAAAATCACCAGGTGACGCTACCATCGATCATCCCAAAGGCTGGTAGCGATGGGTTCCCCGAAGGGAACCCTATTCTCGTGCAAAGGAGGATAGTTTCCAAATCGGAAACTAGGATTTTCATGAAGCCCAATGGGCTACTATTGCATATTCATTAAAAAATAAAAAGGGAGAGGTGCACTTTTTTTTTGCCCAAGGGCCTAGTTCTACAATGTATTAAAAAGGTGAGCCAATTTGTTTCATCCCAACCCAAGGGGTCTGATCCGCAATATGCGTAAAAGAGGATAGGGATCTTCTTTTAGGCTCAATTGGGCCAATCTGATTAAAAAAAGAGGCCATGTTGGAAAAAATGCAATATTTTGGCCTGATTTGGGCGGCGAGATTTAAAAAAGGGGACTAGCATACAAAAAAAGAGAAAATTTGTAGGCAAAAGAAAAAAAGATTCCTTAGAAAAAGAGAAAAAAAAGTCGAAAGAAGGAGATATCGGCTTATGTAAATTCCTGTTTCTCCCCATCTTTTTCTGTCTTCTCCCAAATTGGCCGATGTCATCTATTCCGACCATTATGGAGAAAGGGGAATATTTTATAGAGTTGTACAAGTCATATTTCATATTCTACATATTGGTTCAAAGTCTACAGTTCAAGCGCACATGTATGCGAATTTGTCCCCATCTTTGATTTGGACTATGATTTTTCATGTGATCCATAGGGACTCGAGAGTAGACATCCCATTCTCTAAGCCATTGTGGGCTAGGGTTTTCATATTGTTTCACAGGGACTCCAGAGTCGAGATCCCATACTTTGAGCCCGTATGGGAGAGACCTAGTTCTTCGACGATGAGACTTTCAAACTCCATTCTCCAGCATCTATGGACTCCAGTGAGGATGTCTTCACGGCTTTCTCTGGTTTGGCCCTTTGGATAGATGGAGTAGTTCTAGGCCAGAGTTCTCCATGTTGAGACTCATTCTAGTTTCAGTAACTCTGATAGACGTAGTACGAAACTCATGTCCTCTGGCTATGAGATCCAGTTCAGTTCGCACTCCAACCCTTCAATTCCTCCTCACCTGCACGACATGATAAGCAACATCCTCAGCGCGCAACCGACATAGTTTGTGTTGAGTTGATTTTATCCGTAGTGTTTTGTATTATGTGAGTTAGAGATTTCTTTCAATTTGTCCAAGCTGAGCATTGCATGCTTTAGCTTGAGGGGGAGTGTTTGAGTATGTGTCACATGTATAGATGGGTAATTGGATCCTTGCAAGGTCCAATTGCCACATCCTCGGGTTTAATCCCATATCTACTATTAGTGAGACTTCGATATGTCTATGGGGATATATAAGAAGTCCTATACCTATTGTATCCGTGGAAAGAAAAGAATAATAGAATATCCGGCTTGTTGAGAGGCCTTTTCCTATGGTTTCATCCCGCTTCTCACAGATTGGGTATCTACATAAAATCCAGGTGTTCTTTCTTATCTATATCTCTTTATCTCTGATATTCTTTGGTGCTATCATTTTCTACAGTAGTGTGTAGCTGCTACTAGTATTGGGAATTAATGATCGTCCATATCGCAACAAAGATGTTGCGAAATGTAAGTCAGTGATATTGTAATTGTTGATATATTAGTTATCTTTTATTACTTTCATGTATTTTTTTATTTCCATCTACTTTATTTAATTTTCTCAGCATGCTTCTCCTCTATATAAGAGAACCCTAAGGCCTTATGATTATTTTCTTTGCACATGGCATCAGAGTGACGGTCCTAGACCAGAGTTCTCGTACCTCGTGCCCTAAACCCCACCCGTCGTCCCTCTCGTCACTTCGCACATGTCGTTGGAGCCCTACCTCTATGGCGCCGCCGTTGCAGCCCACCTGCAGGGCCTCTTGCTGCCACTGCCGTTGTCACCCAAAGAACCCCCCCCCCCCACACGCTGTGGGTCTTTGCATCTCATAAGGGGCCCTCGCATGCCTCCCCTTGAGTGCCTAGCGTGCTGAACATACCTCTAGGTGGCCTTCTTTTCATTGTTGGGTACAACTGGGCCACTGCTCGCCACTGAGGGTCATTGTAGACCCTCCCCAGCCACTGTACAACCCTGGTTTAGGCATCTGTGCCCCAACCGACACCTCTAGGCCCCTCTCGGCCATCGCTACGCCCCCGCCCCTTCTATCCTCTCTGTCACCATCTAGAGTTGTTGATCAATCTGATTTTGACAGTAAAAGATGATTTCAGACCTATAAATCACCTTTTCCAGTCCTAGAACGGAGCGAGGATTGACGAGGATGGTTGTATAAGTCTACACGTATAACCAATCCTCTCTATGATTGTGTAGACTCGCTCCGATCAGTATATTACCCCAGTTGAGTATGTTTCGATCTCCTCATCTTATCAGAGAACAAGGGTGACGTCTTCTCTTCATCCGGTGCCTTCAAGGGCCCTGCTCCCATCATAAAGATGGATGAGAGAAACTATGAATTGTTGTCCATGTAGTTGTTGCCCCTTGTGTAGTGAAATAACAAAGGAGCACATTCTGATAAAGCCGAAGCCAACATATAAGATTAGGGAGAATGCTTCATGGAAGCAAGATGACGCATGCGTGCGTATTTGACTCTCTGGGACTCTTATAACAGAGATCACCAATGACATTATGAACCAACCCACTATCAAGGCAATATGGGATATTCTATTAGCTACGTATGCCCAAGTGAAGAATGATGCCAAGATTCTTCAGCTACATTTCGATATCTACACGATCAAGCAGAATGTAGTCTTCTATATACATTCTACTCTTCGCTTCACGACACGTTTGAGAAGCCTCACAGCTTCATGCATGTTACCACATCTTCTGAGCAGTAGATGGCATACCAGAATTCTAAGATGGTTCGACATTACTTGGCATCTCTGGATCCAGAGTACGAGACATCACACACATAACTTCTTACAGGCGCAACCATACCTCTAATAGTTGAGGCCTATAGTCGCATCAGCATACTACTTGTCCTACCACCTACCATAACACAAACATCGTCAATGATGGATGCATCTTGCAATACGGGAGGTTCTACATAGTTCAAAGGGTGTGGTCCCCATGGCAAAGGAGGTAGATGACAGTATGACCCCTGCATCTATTACTGTCGCCCAAGTCATTCTAAGGATACATGTTATCAGAAGCATGGACACCCTGTATCTGCTCGTGTAGTCGAGCGGATTGAGCCTCTTGACAGTTCAACTCCTCACACAGATTCATGCCTTGATGATATTATCTTCGTTCTGAGGGAGATAATAACTCCTACTGCCAATACCACTACAGGTTCCATAGATATTGCAGCCACTACCAGAGCCTCTTCAAGCTCCTCAGGTATAGCCTATGCTTTTATAGTTATAGCAGGGCAGAAATGATTGAGTGGATCATGGACTTGGTGCTTCTCCCCATCTGTGAGGAGATAGAGCACAATTCAGTTCATATAGATCTATACCCCTTGGTAGATGGGTCGTCATGTGAATAGAGTTTATTTACCCATTACAGAGACTGTGGGAGGTGCATTTGACGCCATCCATGCGCTTGCAGAATGTTTTATATGCATCTGATTTTCAGCTGAATTTGCTTTCTAATGATCATATTACAAAGGATCTGCATTGTCGCATCATTTTTGACCCATCTTCTCTTGTATTTCAGGACATAATTACGAGCATGGTGATTGGATGTCACCGTAAGCAGCGAGGGCTCTACAGACTGGTCTAGTCTCCAAGTATTGGTGCCTTACAATTCCCACTAGATCAGTCTCACCTTACTTGTGGCATCTTTGTTTTAGCCACCTTCCTCTACAAAAGTCATGTCATGTCCTCCCCAGATTTCAATACACTTTTCCTTCCAGTACGAGGCTTGCCAGCTTAGGAAGCATCACTGCTCTTTTTTCCCTGGTCGTTAGAGTCATAGCAATAGTCAATTATTTAAGCTTATTCATTTAGACGTTTTGGGGTCCCAATCATGTTCTTGATCACCAGAGACACTGTTTTTATCTTGTTGTTGTGGATTATTCTAGACTTGCTTGAGTTTTCTATTAAGAAACAAATATGAAGTTGGGTTTGTTATTAAATCTTTTATTAATAAAATAAAGAACATTTTCTCTGCTACGGTCAAGTTTATTTGCTCTGACAATGCCTTAGAGTTCTGCATGTTATATCTATCTGAGTTCTTTAGGTCTCTTGGCATCGTACATCAGACCTCGTATGCTTATACTTCTCAAATGAATGGTGTTGTCGAATGCAAATACCATCACTTACTCGATGTGATCAGGACACTTTTGATTTAGACTCATGCTCCCCACTCTTTTTGGGGTGATGCGGCCCTCACTACATGCTACTTGGTAAATCACATGCCATCTTCAGTTTTAAAAGAGATGGTTCTTTTCTCTATTACATTTTTTGGAAGGATCTATACTCCACCCTGTGTGTTTGGCTTTGTTGCCTTGTTCACTATCTGACGCGTGGTCGTGACAAGCACTCTCCTAGAGTTGTCAAGCATGTCTTTGTAGGCTACTCTCGTGCTCAGAAGAGGTATCACTATTTTGATCTCTGATTCGACGGAAGTACTATTGTAGTGCTGATGTCACCTTCCTTGAGTATATTATGTATTTCTCTCTTATAAGTGACATGTTGACTTAGTTTGACTCTGGAGAGGAGGTATATGTGTCTCTCCTCCTATGGCTACACCATCTCCAGTAACTACACGACCTCCAATTCCTACACCTGCTACTGTACCTCTGCTACACCTCCACTCAGTATGCTGGCCCATCTATTACCACATTTCTATGTATGCAGGCCTCACACAGTTCTCCCTACTCATGGACCTTCCTCACTTTCCGGCACGCCTCAAGTATGTACTAAGCACATTGTTTCTACTGATAGCACTAGTGATTTATTCACGCATCATGATTCTTTATAGGATGAGCAGGTACCCTCTCAGGAGGATGTTTTACAAGTCGAGGAGGAGGCATGCGATTTAAATGTGTTTATTGCTTTACGGAAGCGAAGATGTACATGGTCTACCTATCCTCTTGCATCCCATGTTTCCTTGGGTCGACTTTCAGAGGATTTCAAGAGGTTTGTGGTGGGACCGTCAACCCTGGAGATATCACGGACATATCATAGGGCGATACTAGACGGTCAGTAGCGTCTTGCCATGGAGGAGGTGTACGCATTACAGTCACCTGGCACATGGAGCATTATTATAGCTCATACAAGAGCATTTGTTGTGGGATACAAGTGGGTGTTCACAGTGAAGCACCAAGCGGATGGCAGTGTAGAACGCTACAAGGCGAGCTTGTGTCTCGTTAGTTCACCTAGACATATAAGGTTGACTATTAGGATACTTTCTCTCCAATGGCTCGACATTCTACACTATGTATACTTCTCTCTATTGTGACGACATGGGACTGGCCTCTATATCATCTTGATGTGAAGAATGCATTTCTCTATGGTGACCTATAGGAGGAGATCTACATGCAACAACCATTTGAATTGAATTTGAAGGGGAGTGTTAGAAGGTTTGTAGACTTCACAAGGTAATCTCTGTCCATAAGCAGAGTCCAAGAGCATGTTTCCAGAAGCTCTTGGATTTGATAGAGCAGCAAGGGTTCGTGAGATTGACTGCATATCATCAATTGTTTTTCAGAGGTCTCAGAGAAGTATAGTTTCCCTACTAATTTATGTTGATGCTGTCATTATTGCAGGGGACGATGTGCAGGGCATCCAAGCTGCTAAGAATTTTCTTGGTCAGCAGTTTGTAACCAAGGATCTTGGCACTCTACATTACTTCCTAGGACAGAGTTTGTCAGGAACTAGTAAGGTCTTGTGATGACCCAGAGGAAGTACATTACAGATCTTTTCGTCTTAGACGGGCTTGGCAAATTACGGGGCTGCCACTACTCCCATGGACCCGAGTGTAAAGTTGTATGATTATGACAATGAGGAGGTAGACAAGAGGAGGTACAAAGAGCTCATTGGGAAGCTCCTATATGTGACCATCACCAGGCCAAATATATCCTTTGTAGTGAGCAGTATGAGTCAGTTTATGGAGCATCCTAAACATGCACATATGGATGTAGTCCGTATGATTATGAGGTATTTGAAGACCTCACCTGGCACTGGTCTTCTATTTAGTAGATGTATATCCATTGCTGTTACAGCTTGCACAGATGCGGATTGTGTGGGTTGTCCAAGAACAAGAAGTCCACCTCTAGTTTTGCAGTATTCATAGGGAGTTCCCTGGTGTCATGGAAGAGCAAGAAGCATACGATGGCCATCAGATCCGGTGCTGAATCGGATTACAGAGCTATGGCATAGGGGAGTATAGAGATGATGTGGGTCAGATATGTTCTTACTGACCTATCAGTTGAGGTGTCTCTTCCTATACACCTCCAATGCAACAACCATGCTTCTCTATAGTGGACTTCCAACGGAAGGGGAAGGAGAAGGTTAGAAGGGGTTTTGATCTGGAGCCTTCATTTCTTCCTTTCCAAATGCCACACATCCACTCTACACATCAACCTTTGCTATGATTACATGCACAATAGTAGGGGTGCACATGGATCAGATTGATCAAATTTTGGCTTAATTCGTGTCGCTTAACGGATTTTTTATTTTTCCAATCCATTCCATTAAACATGCAAATTCAATCCAATCTAGTCCATCAAATTACTGATTGGATAGGATTTTTAATGCTCACATATTATTACTTCATAAGATATGATTAAGTTTGTAGCATATCAGACCTCGATGTTTGGATTATGGTTCTAAAATATTGAGAGTATAGATAAATGTAAAAAATGATAATTGATTTTTGGAAAATAAAAGAATATGCATTTGTTATGGATTTAGTACGTATAATCATTGTATAACTAAATATAAGTAACATACATGTAATATGTAGAAACTGTAGAAGCATCATGTTAACTTTGAATAAGATTACAAGTTTGTGTATATCATATATGAACCACAACTAACATGTAAATAACCTGCTTGGATATGCGGTACACGATGAAGGGTTGTGGCATAAGGCCAGGGATGAGGACAATGCGCGGCTGTACGATGTGGACCGGCACCTGAGGTGCCTGGTTGTGCATGCACGAAAGAGGTCTAGGAGAGCCGAGGATGAGATCCGACTGCGCATGCATGAGAAAGGTCTAGCTAGGCATATGTGTGGCTGGGGACGAGGATGACACAGTTGGGGACGAGGTCAACGACTGGTTGTACATGCACAAGCAAGGTCTAGGAGAGACGAGTATGAGGTCTGGCAACATGCGCGTGAAGGAGGTTTGCCTGCGTGTGGTGCGTGGGAGATCTAGTTGCACATACGCATGCCTAGGGATGAGGACATCAACTTGCGGAGATGTGTGCAACCGAGGGTGGAGAGGTATACGATGTGGGCGGGTGTTTCATTTAGAAGGGTCCGAAGGGGGTTTAAGTTTAGGTATTATTTTTTAAGAATGGTGTTTGTTGGAGTATTTGTTATATGCGTCACTTGAGTAAAATGAGTAAATGGATCCCTCCTGGATCCATTTTATCACAGGTTTAGTCCCACATCTTCCATTTGTGAGAAGTGGAGACTCAGTGAGGGCTATATAAGAAGCTTCTCACCCTATGTATCCAGTGAGAAAGTCAATAGACACATCAACCCTTTGAGATGTTCTCTCGTGGTTTCATCCCGCTCCTTAGGGACTAGGGTTCCACGTAAAATCCTAGTGTTCCTAATATTTTATTCTTTTTCTCTCTGTTACGCTTTCGCATTATATTTTCTAACATGGTATCAGAACGGTTTCGATTCTTGAGGTTTTCATGTTCTTTATTTCCTCGAGATTCGATTGTAATGTTGTTATTCTTGAAGATCATTTATGTTCATGGTTCAAGTTCTGCCATTTTTTTCATGGGTTTTGAAAGCCTAATTTCTGGAGTTCTGATCGTCGCCATCCTTCAGATCCATGGATCCATGTGGCACATTGCCCCCTACAAAGCTCTCGGCGCATCACAACATGTCCAAGAGCCTCTGATTTTTTTCGATTTTACGAGGAAGATCCATGGATCCATGGGAGGACATCTCCTACCGACAACATGGGCCTCCAGCCGTGAGCCCTAATCCCAGGGCTCTACCTCCATGCTGCATCTTCAAGAGAGCTGTGGAGAGTCTCCACATCTCACGCGAGCCTCGGCCCCAGCCTCGGGGGAGGAGCCTCTTCAAGGCGGCTGGACCCTTTGCACCTCTTCTCCCAGCCGCAGCGAGCGGTGAACTCGATCGACAGCCTCCTCCTCCATATAGCCCCCTGCCGATAGTGTCCTAGCAACGGAGGCACCTTTCGATGTTGGCGGCGGTTTATGCTGTGCAACGAACCCTCGCCAAGCGGCGATGATAGCTCCATATTTGCATTAGGCAGCCCACCTTCTCACGCTACGCATCTCCAGGCCACGCTACATCTCCAGGCGGCGCTCTCCACCCTCCTTCCAAGCGGTGAACACTCCAACCTTGAGGGGCCGCACTTCTCCAGATTCCAGCTCCTCCCTTCGGTCGCAGGCGGAGGTTCCTTCCATGCGGAGCTCGATGTTCCATATAGCAAGGGCAGCGGGCGGTCCTTCGAATACATCGACCAAGGGGAACCCTTAATAAGGTTAGCCCAAGTAGGCTGACTAGTTTTAAAAAAAATAATGAGAAAAAAGGGTCAGGCTGCTGCAATTCGACCCAAGTGGTCGAACGTTGAAAAAATAATAAAAGGGAGAGGTATAGGTTCAACCCAACAATGGGCTACGCATTTTTGGGGGCCCAATGTTGGGCCATGTGTCTTAAAAAAAGTCGAAGTTTTTTTGAACAGCTTATTTGAAAAAAGATGACGACTATTAAAAAAATAAAATGACTAAAATAGCCGAGAAAAACTGATTTAAAAAAAGAAAAAATTGATTGAGAAAAGCTGAAAAAATGTGACAACTTATTTGTTTTTGTTTTCCCATTTTATTGTATTTCCCAACTTTGTCGATGTCACTATATTCCAACTAGTATGGGAGAAAGGGGGAGTATTGTATAGAGTCACATGCTACAGATTCATATTCTCTAGTCCAGAAGCCAGTCATATTTTCAGACTCTACAGATTTTGTCAGATTTCAGAATCGACGTCCAGATGTTTTCCGAGTCTTCAGTTCGATGAGCACATATGTGCCATCAGTTGTTTGCGGTCCCCAACTTTTCTTGTCGGCTCAGGGTTTTCATAAAGACTCCATAGTAGAGATCTCATTCCCCTATGCCATGTGGGCAAGGGTTTTCATGTGGTTTCATAGGGATTCTAGAGTAAGATCCTATTCTCTAAGCCAGTATGGGAGAGACTCAGTTCTTCGACGAGGAGATTTTTCAGACTCCATTTTTCAATGTTCTTGAACTCCAGTACGAGATCCCTCCGAGGTTCTTATGAGAGAGAACCCACTTTGAGGTTGCTATAAGAGAGACCCATCTTCAGAGATCTACGTATGGATAATTAGCAATGTTCTTTATTCAGTCCTTTCAGAGATGGAACAATTGTCCACATGTTTTGGCGGGCCAGAGTTCTCTGTGTAGAGACTCATTTTCAGTTGCAGTGATTCTGACAGGCGCGGTACAGATCACATGCTCTCCGACAAGGATATTCAGTTTGACTCACACTCTAGCCCGTTCGTCCTCCTCACCTGCACGACCTGAGAAGCAACGTCCTCGACAACAGCCGATAGTTGTGTACGTTGAGTTGATATTGTCTATAGTGTCATGTAGCGTGAGTTGAGATTTCTTTCTGTTTGTCCAAGCTGAGCATTGCATGCTCTAGCTTGAGGGGGAGTGTTGGAGTATTTGTTATATGTGTCACTTGATTAGATGGGTAAATGGATCTCTTCAAGATCCATTTACAACATCCTGTAGTTTAGTCCCACATCCACCGTCTGTGAGATGTGGAGACTCAGTAAGGGCTATATAAGAAGCCCCTCACCCTCTGTATCCAGTAAGAAAGTCAATAAACACATCAACCCTTTGAGACGTTCTCCCGTGGTTTCATCTCGCTCCTTAGGGAGTAGGGTTCTACGTAAAATCCCAGTGTTCATAATATTTTATTCTTTATTTCTCTGATACGCTTCCGCATTATATTTTCTAACAATGTTTATTATGGATAATTGCAAGGGCTTAAAGAATGGTATTTTGTTTCGGTGGGATAACGGGGTTTCCGACAAGTGCGGAGGGGTAAAGATTGAGGAATGGATTTAAACTATAAAGAGAGTAGCTTGGATAATTACATAGCTTTCAAATAAAATTAAATATATTTTTACTTATGCTCTACTAGCTGTGAAGAAGAGAGACAGAATGAGATATCTATTCCATAGGGCTAGGGTCTCTTAAATAGAGAGAAAACCCTAGAGAATACAAGAGTAAAAATACATGAATACCCCCGAGGGATTACGAACCCGAAGGGTTAAAGGTTACGGAACCCGAAGGGTTAAGGGTTACGGAACTCGAAAGGTCACAAATGTAATTGTAATATAATAATTCTAACACTCCCTCTCAAGTTGGAGCATATCTGTCGATCATGCCCAACTTGGATACTAAGTACATTAGGCGCTTCCTTGAAAGAGCCTTTGTGAGGATGTCTGCAAGTTGAAGTTCAGTGGAGATATGTGGAGTGCTGATTCGTCCTTCTTGTACTGCATCACGAATAAAATGGCAATCAACTTCAATGTGTTTCGTCCTCTCATGGAAAACTGGATTGGTGGCGATGTACATGGCAGACTTGTTGTCGCAGTATAAGGGTACAGGAGTAGCGACTGACATGCCAAGTTATGTTAGGAAAGAAACAAGCCATGTGATCTCACATGTGGCCTGAGCCATTGCCCTGTATTCTGCTTCTGCACTAGATCTGGATACCACTGTCAGCTTCTTGCTTCGCCAAGTGACAAGGTTATCCCCAACAAACATGGCGTATCCTGTAGTGGATCGGCGGTCCTCAGGAGAGCTAGCATAGTTAGAATCTGTATAGGCGGATATATTAGTGTGTCCATTTACCCCATAGAAAAGTCCACGTCCGGGAGATTCCTTCAAATATCGAAGGATCAAAAGAACATCCTACCAGTGACTATAAAGAGGCTTCTCCATATATTGACTGCCTCTGCTCACAGCATATGCTATATCTGGCCTAGTAACAGTGAGATAGAGTAATTTTCCCACTAAGCTTCTGTATCGTGTTGCATTCTCAAATGGTGGATCAGCAGATGCTGAATATTTTCTCACTTCTGCAGGGATGCCAGATGGCTTGCATCCAAGAAGTCCTGCCTCAGTCAGAATATCGAGGCAATACTTTCTCTGTGAAAGATGGAGCCCCTCTGTAGTGCGTATTACTTCGATGCCAAGAAAATAACGAAGTTGGCCGATATCTTTCGTGACAAAGACCTTCTGGAGGAAGGCCTTGGTCTCCTGAATACCATCTACATCATCTCCTGTGATAACCATATCATCAACATAGACAGCAAGGATGATCGTGCCAGTAGACCGTCGTCTAACAAAGACAGAGTAGTCAGATGTTGTCTTCTGAAAATCAAGTGTGTTGATCTCCGTAGTGAGCCTGTCAAACCATGCCCTTGGGCTCTGCTTCAGACCATAAATGGCCTTGCGTAGTCGACATACATACTCCCCCTTGACTACATACCCCGACGGTTGCATCATGTAGACCTCCTCCTCAAGATCACCATAAAGAAAGGCATTCTTCACATCAAGTTGATAAATGGGCCAAGCCTTGTTGGCAGCAACAGAAAGAATGGTACGTATTGACCCCATTCTGGCAACAGGCGAGAAGGTCTCAAAATAATCAACTCCAAAGATTTGTGTAAAACCTTTGGCAACAAGTTTGGCTTTCAACCTGTCAATAGAACCATCAGACGACTATTTGGTCGTGAAGACCCATCGACATGCCACAAGGCGAACTCCCGGGGGGCACGACACAAGATCCCACGTACCCTGGGAGGTAAGTGCATCCATCTCCTCATCCATGGCCTGTCGCCAACCTTGATCTTGCATTGCACTGAAATGATCTCTTGGAATGGTAATCGCATTAAGAGCATATGCAAATCTCTTGTCACAGCTAGATAAACCATCTGTAGAAGTAAAATGTGACATGGAGTGATATGTACATTTGCTTTTTTGCTTGCATAGAGCTATAGGAAGTTCTCCAGGTACATCCGGGACAGCAGTGGTGGGAGCACTCGAAGTGATCATATCATCCTGCATAAAAGGGACAGGCAAAGGTACAAACACTGGTGTAGGAGGTATAGAGGTACGTTGGCGAGTATAGACGATTGGTGGAGGAGGGAGGTCCAGAGGAATGTCACATACAGTCTGTGTGAAATAACTTGTTTGCTCAAAGTAGGTGACATCAGCAGATACATAATATCGATGTCCAACATGATCATAACAGCAATAGCCTTTTTGGGTACGAGAGTACCCAAGAAAGACGCATTTGATGGCACGAGAGGATAATTTGTCAGCTGCATGAAAGTTATGAACAAAGGCAATACAACCAAAAATTTGCAGAGGTATGGGAAAAGGAGACTCGGTAGGATAAAGTAAGGAAAATGGAGTTGGCCCTTTGAGAACTGATGAAGGAACACGGTTGATGAGATACACTGCAGTAAGGATAGCATCTCCCCAATATTGTTAAAGAACACTCATTTGACTAAGAAGAGATCTGGTAACATTTAGCAAGTGTCGGAGTTTCCTCTCAGCTATACCATTCTATTGTGAGGTATATGGACATGATGTTTGGTGAATAGTTCCCTGTGATGCAAAGAAAGAGGTCAAGTCATGTTGGGTTAACTCAAGAGCATTGTCGGTACGAATGATCTTAACAATGCTAGAAAAGTAAGTTTTAACATATTGAAAGAAATTTCTGACAATCTGATTAATCTCCGAACGCTCCTTTATTAGATAGACCCAAGAAGATCGACTATAATCATCAACGAAAACTATAAAGTAGCGATGACCACTTAGTGTGCGGATCGGACAAGGTCCCCAAACATCACAGTGAACAAGATGAAAAGCAACAGTACTACGAGACTCAGTACGAACAGGAAACGAAGTTCTATGGTGTTTCCCGAACTCACGTGCCTCGCACTGAAAGGGCTTCAGAGCAGAGAGTTCAGGAAACGTCATGGAGATGGCCTTGGCAGAGGGATGTCCAAGGCGTCGATGCCATAAGAGTGGATCTTCGGAGATAGATGCAGCACCAACAAAATTGGAGTCTGAGGGTATGTCAAGGTAATATAGCATGACCCCCACCAAAAATCTGTCTCGTCCGAATGTCCTGAAAATAACAAGACTCGTCAAATATCACACGACAATGAAGCTCAACACAAAGCTTGTGCACTGACAACAAGCTAAGAGGAAAATCAGGAGCACAGTGAACCCCGAAAGTCAGAGTTTGGAAGAGAATTCCATAGTTCCAATACTAGTAATATGTGATTGAGTCCCATTAGCGACTGAACTGACTTCACAGAGGTAGATGGTATGGAAGAGGTGAGCAGATTACTTTCTCCAGTGAGATGAGTAGAGGCGTCGGAATCAATAATCCAAGATGGAGTAGAAGTGATAGCAGAGTTGGCTATTGTACCTGAAGGAGTAACCAGAGCAGCAGTTGTAGTGTTACTAGTGGTGGTAGACCCTGGAGTCTGAAGGATCTGCATTAGGCGGGAGTAATCTGCATCATTAAGATGAACAGTCTTGCCATTGGAGGTAGGCGATGCTTCTTCTACATCATAGGCATCCTCATAAGCATTATTGGTGTGATAAGAAGGTACGCCAAACTTCTGCCAGCATCGTTCAGTCGGGTGGTTCCACCTACCATAGTGAGTGCATGGGGCAGTAGAGTCTCGCCCACGACCACGACCAAAGTCACGGCCTCGTAAAGATTCCCGTCCACGGCCATGACTTGGATCGCGACCGCATCCTCCTCGCAAGTCGTATTTGCCTCCTCGCCTAGATGAGGCGATGTGTGCAAAGTTCTCTGTTGAAGGTAAGACAGGAGGCTGGGCAGCGGATGTCTCGAGCTCCTCAAGTCGGCCAAAGATGACCTTCATTGTTGGCAGTGTGTCTGATATAAGAAATTGCTCCTTTGCTGCATGGTACCTAGAATGCAGGCCATCAAGGAAGCGGTATACTTGCCAGTCAAAACACTCTTGTATCTGTTTGGTGCAACATGAGGGCTGGAATATTGCAAGCTCCTCATACAAACTGGATAAATGCCTGTAGTACTCGATGAGGGTGGAATCACCCTGAGATGCCGACCAGATTCGCTTGTAAATATCTACAAGGCGTGACTTCGTCTTCTTCTGGGAGTATGTTTGCTCGAGATCCTCCCACATTTCCTTGGCTGTATTTTTGTAAAGGAGATTTGAGGCAATATGAGCCTCAACACTGTTGGTCATCCAGTTGATAACCAAATAGTTATCAGCTTGCCAGTTGTCGTACTCTTTGTCGTTTTCATCTAAAGGATCTTTAGTGAAAATGTAAAGTTTCCTTTGACCACCAATGAATACCATAAAAGATCGAGACCAGAGCACGTAATTTTCTGTGCCCTTGAGTTTGATAGTAGTGCCTTGTGCCATAATATTTGTGGCCAAGGGCTTTGTCTCGATAGAAGAAGGCGCCATGGTGGTCTTAAAATAGAAAGATGATCCTGTGATCAACTAAGGATGCATATAAGAGCTAAAAAATGCCCTAAAACTCATGTTTGCCCTTGACGAAGGGATGAAAACCCCCAATGGACAGCATATCTGGATTCTTGGAAGCGATCCAGGATGAGTTTTGGATCTCCAAAGAGTCCTACGGTACCCGTGGAGGGTAGTTGTGGGGCTGACGACCTTCGTAGGAGGTCCTGAAAGCGTCGGATAGCGTAGCGGGAGGGTTGTTGCACTGGAGGCGATTGGAGGGCCTTGCGTGGGGCCCTAATTCATGGAAGAAGGCCCGCACAAGCTTTTGCGAGGCTTGAAGGTGGCGGTGGGGATTTTAGATCAGAACCCTGGTCTAGGACCGTTGCTCTGATACCATGTGAAGAAGAGAGACAGAATGGGATATCTATTCCATAGGGCTAGGGACTCTTATATAGAGAGAAAACCCTAGAGAATACAAGAGTAAAAATACATAAATACCCCCGAGGGGTTACGAGCCCGAAGGGTTAAAGGTTACGGAATCTGAAGGGTTAAGGGTTACGGAACCCGAAAGGTCACAAATGTAATTGTAAATGTAATAATTCTAACACTAGCAATAAACAAAATTTTTTATATTATATATTTATTTATTTATTTATTTATTTTACAAATATGTTTATTTATGGATTGGATCGGATTATTGTCAAAATCAGATCTAATCTAATCCATTATTCTTATAAATCCAAATTGATCCAATGCAATGATAACAGATTGGATCAGATTATGGATGATCCATGTGCACCCCTACACAATAGAGGACACGTTCCCAGAAAACTTAATAGCAACAACCTCCCCTTTCTTTTCTCTCACACATCATTTTTCTTAGGGTTCTGATGGGACCCATTGCAACATCTCATGGAGATTTGAAATCGTCGTTATCATCTATTGAGTAATGCATTAGATTACGATCTCTTAAGGATCCCTCATGAGAAGAAGGCAGAAGGTGGAATGATATTGCGAGCCTAAAGGAGAGAAAGTGGGGCGGAGGGGGGGACGAAGACAGCCCGAGGTTGGAGAAAAGGAAGGCTATGTGTATCCCCTAGGGTTTTTGTTAAGACCTACATCCGAGGAAGCTCTGGAGATGGTAGGGCAATGATGATCGGCCTAGAAGGTAGCGCAACGACAACCAACACAACTTCAACACCTTTTTTATTCTAAAGAATGGGGCTTCTTACTTTCTTTATGTTGGGAGAAAAAGAAAAGATGTTTATTTCTTGTAACCCTAGGCTCTCTTATATAGAGGAGAGACCTATGGATAAATTACATAAGATAGACATAAAGAAATAAAGTAACTGGAAAGATACACGGAATGTAGAAATATCTCTCCCCCTCAAGATGGAGCATAGATGTCAATCATGCTCATCTTGGACGAACACTTCTGAAATGATCCCCTGAGTAATGCCTTGGTAAAGATATATATTGTTTGCTATCCTGAACTTACATGAGAAGTAAAAATCAGACCCTTCTGAATCACATCTCTAGTATAATAGCAGTCTACCTCAATATGTTTCGTTCTCTCATGGAATGCGGGGTAGTTGGCAATAAAAAGAGCAACATGATTGTCACATTAGAGGTGCATGGGAAGTGGCACTTCTATAGTCAGGTCAGTAAGAACATATCTGACCCACATCATCTACGTGGTAGCTTGTGCCATAGCCTTATATTCTGACTCAACACTCGATCTGGCAACCACAGTTTGCTTCTTTCTCTTCCATGAAATCAGGGAATTCCCTATAAACACAACAAATCCCAAGGTAGACTTCCTATCCTTTGGACATCCAACATAATCTGCATTTGCACATGCTGCAACTGAGAGAGATGTGCCGTTGCTGAAAAGAATTCTAGTACTAGATTAAGTCTTCAGGTATCTCATAATCATATGGATTGCATCCATAAACGTCTGTCTGGACTACTCTATAAACTGACTTACTTTGCTCACAGCAAAGGATATGTTGGGCTTGGTGTTGGTCACATATAGTAGCTTGCAAACAAGCTCCATGTACCTCTTCTTGTCGACCTCCTCAGTGTCATCATCATATAGCTTCATGCTTGGGTCAATAGGAGTAGTGGCAGGTCTGCAATATGCCATGCATGTCTCTGAAAGAAGATCTGCAACATACTTCCTCTGGGTCATCTCAAGACCTCATTGGTTCCTTGCAAACTCCAACCCAATGAAGTAACGTCGATGTCCAAGATCCTTAGCCACAAACTGCTGACCTAGGAAGTCTTTAACACCCTGAATACCCTGCTTGTCATCCATTGTAGCAATAATATCATCAACCTGCAAAAGAATGACAATAGTACCTCTCTTGACCTTTTACACAAACAAGGAGTGATCGGCAGTCGATCGTACAAACCCCTATTGCTCTATCAAGTCTGACAACTTTTGGAACCATGCTCTTGGACTTTGCTTAAGGTCAGAAATAGCCTTGTATAGCCCGCACACATTCTGACACTCTTCCTCAGCAGCGAACCCATGTGGTCGTTGCATGCAGATCTCATCCTGTAGATCACCATAAAGGAATGCATTCTTCACATCAAGCTGATACAGGGGCCAATCTCGTGTCACACCAATTGAAAGAAGAATACGGAGAGTAGAATGCCTGGCCACTGGAGAGAAAGTATCTTGATAGTCCACCCCATATGTCTGGGTGAACCCACGTGCCACAAGTCTCGCCTTATAGCGATCTACACTGCCATTCGCACGGTATTTCATAGTGAACACCCATTTGCGTCCCACAACTGACGCGTCAACTAGAGAAGAAACCAGACTCCACGTACCACGTGACTGTAGAGCAACCATCTCCTCCTCCATAGCCAAGTGCCAACGACTATCCATTAATGCATCCTCATAATTCCGTGGAATTTCCATGAGAGATAGAGTCGCTACAAATTTCTGAAGATCCCTTATTAGACGATGAAAGGAGACCTGAGAAGCCAGAGGGTAGGAAGCACAAGATCGCTTATGCTTTCGACCTGTAATAGGAATATCCAGGTCAGAAGTAATGTCCTCCATCTGTGTGCTAATTTCCTGCAATGATTTCTTAGAAGCTATGTTATCAAAGCAAACCCGAGGTTCCGTGGATGATGGGCGATGACCATGAGTAGAAGCAGTCCAACGAGTGTAGAACTTAGGTAGAGATGGAACAAGTTGCGTATGTGAATGGGTAGTAGGAGGAGGTGGAGGAGGGGGCAGAGGTAGTGGTGGTGGTGGAGGCAGATGAGTTGGTACATCAGGCACGGGAGGAGGTGGCATGTAAACTTCATCATCTGAGTTCGATGAAGCCAACCTATCACCTGTAGGAGAGAAGTACATCACAGACTCAAAAATGTGACATCAACACTGATATAGTATTTTTTGCACAGAGGATCATAACACCGATATCCCTTCTGAGTCCTGGAGTATCCAACAAACCCACATTTGACAGCTATAGGAGCGAGCTTGTTAAAAGCATAAGTACCTGAGGTGTTGGTTGTAGTAGAAGTACAGGCAGAAGCAGAGGCCGCCACATCCGAATGATCTCCTGAGGATGCTGAAGTAGAAGGGGGTATAATATTCCTCAGTACGGATATGAGGTGATCAAACCTCTGATCTAGAGTAGAAACAACAGGAGACTCAATCTGCTCTGCAACGCGGGCTGATGTCGGGAACCCATGCTTGGAATAGCATGTCTCCTCAGTATGACATGGGCAGTGACAGAAAGTACATGGCTGATGAGTGCGACCTAAACTACCACGAGGTCCGCGTTAACGGAAGGTAGAATGGCCTCCTCTTTCTCGAAAGGCTGCCATGGACAAGGAAGTCTGACTAGAGGCTGTGGAAGGAATAGTAATCCTGCTGAGCCTGCGAAACGCTTCCTCCATGGGGGGAATAGTGGCATCTGCTAGAATCTGAGAGCGAGAAGCATCATATTCAGGGTCAAGGGCTACTAGGAATACCCCTACCATGATAGCATTCCTACATGTCTTTTGCTGCTCAGGAGTTGCCGTTAGAGGCATGAAACTGTGAAGCTTCTCAAACATCCCACACAAAGATGTATACAATGAATGCAGAGGACATCCGTTCTGCTTGATAGTAAATATGTCATGCTGGAGTTGGAGGATCTTCGTCTCGTTCCTCGCTTGAGAATATGTTGTCGCGAGGATATCCCACATCGCCTTAGCAGTAAGCTGATGTAACAGATCATTGGCGATCTCAATCGTCAATGTTCCTGAAAGCCAAACTTTGGCATATGCGTCGTCCACCCCCCATGAGGCGTTTACCCCAATCTTCTGCACATGCTCCTCCTCGGTAAGAATGTGTTTCTTACCATTTGACCTCATAAGGCTCATGAATTGCATAGCCCAGAGCTCATAATTTGTCCCATCCATTTTGACGATAGGCGCTAGACCTCTAAATGCGCATGTGGTGGGTACATCAACTTTGTTCTCGGATATCTTCCCGGATGTAGAAGATTAGGGTTTTGTAGACCAAAGATTCAATGTCTACACAAACATACCTGGATTTGGGTGCATATGTAGACTTATGCCTCAAAATCCATCAATAAAATGAAGCAAACGATGCCGACGTGTAGAGGCGTGGCACCTGGAGGAGCCGCGCGCGAAGGACGACACACAACAATGGTGACGCGGGAACGTGCTAGGCGATATGCGTGGAGGTGTGGAGGGTGGTGCGCGTGAAGGCACGTTTAGGGAAGCATGTGTGGGCGAAAAGCAGGATGGCATGTGGCAACAACGCACGAAGATGGGGCCGACGACGCATGAAGGTGGGGGGGCAAGGTGGGGTTAGGGTTTTGGATACGAGAGCTCCGGTCTAGGACTGTCGCTATGATACTATATTGGGAGAAAAAGAAGAGATGTTTATTTCTTGTAACCCTAGGCTCTCTTATATAGAAGAGAGACCTATGGGTAAATTATATAAGATAGACATAAAGAAATAAAGTAACTGGAAAGATACACGGAATGCAGAAATATCTCAATACTTTATGTTGGGAAGTTGGGATTTCTTCTTTAATCCCCCATCTTCGAGAGTTCCAAAAACCCATCAATATCGTAAATTGTAGGGCTCTCTCTAATGCTCTTCTCACCTTGGATAGCAACGAGGGTGGGGGAGTAGTGATCAAGAACATATCTTGCTACCACCAAATCTTATGAATAGATCTCAAACTATGAACATAAAAAATGAACTTTGAGAACAAAGTATGTAATTAACTTGCTTTGATACCATGTGAAAATATATACTATAGAATTACGGAAATAATAACAAGAGAACATTATTTTATGTAGAACAATACTCCCTAAGGAGTGGGACGGAACCGTGAGAGAAAACCTCAAGCACAAACTTTTGCATTATATTTTCCTAGAGATACAAGAGGCTTTGGGTTCTTTATATAGGCCCATCAGAACACCAAAATTTCACCAATAGAAAATACAAGACCAAATAGAAGAGCATTGTAATTGGACACACCAAAGTCCCACCAATTTGCAATATGGGACAAATTACCCCTCTAAATCACATTCTAACAGTAACTTATCCCCTTTTTGTTAATTGTTTTTTCTGCGCATGTTTATTGAGTTAGAGAACATTAGAGGAGGAGGTATATGACTTCTCATCTCATCCCTATTCACTTGTAACTGGGGGAAGTCTACAACAACTTTGGTCCCACTAGTTTCAGGGGGTCCCATTTCACGTGCCTTGAGGTAAGGATCCGACTGTATCAAAGTTGTATCCGGTATCCGGGAAACAAGGGGCGTTTACAAAAAGAAGGAAATCTCATTGAAATTTCCCTTGAGCAGGCTCAGATGGGACTTGTGAGGAAATTGTCTATGTAACTCAATTATTCGCTCCTTTGATAAAGAGATTTGGACTATTATAGGCATCGAGTACTATGTATCCCTTTTGATGGAAATGCTAAACGGAACATGCAATACCCATGGGATAATTGGCCCTTCTTTCTTTTGCACCAGCTTCAATTGGTATGTCCTATTTGAACTCTTCTTTAAAAGTCTAGGATTTCACTTCGATTTTTGTCTTGCCACGTAGCAAAGTATAATAAAGATTATTGGGTGCTTGTTTTCTTCATAAAACAAACCCTTAGAATATTTACAGATTTTGATACAGGATAAGGAAAATGTATTTATTTTAGTAGAAAAGTATTATGCGGGAATTGTTTAATGAGATCTGTTTAAAGATCCATCCAAATATGATTTTGGATTTTATGAACCCATGTAACCGCATCCCCCTTTATCTTCTCGAAAATCCTAGCATCCACCCCTTCCACCATCCAATCACCAGAGCATCGATTGTGGTTGGTCAATTTATTGTGATCTATGTGGTTCTTACATCCGAACGGTACTAAAATCTCCCCTATTTTTGAGTTTTCATCTTGCTTTGAATTTAATAATGATGTTCTTTGCACGTGTGAGGATACATGGGAACACAGCTAGGACATTGGATTCACACGAGAACCTTGTGTACATCGTACCACCCTTTCTCCGTGTATGGCTTCTCCCATATCCTCATATATGGTACAAATTACATAATCAATCTAAAGAATACAAATTTTGCCAGGCATAGTCACAAGTTTTAACATTTATAACTTATATAGCTATACTTCATAATAGAACCAATTTGTTTCAAGAAATAACAAGTGGCGGTACGCCTCCCTGATCAACCTCATTGTCGCATCCGACCATGGTGACCTCGTATACATGATCCTACCCCAACCTTCAAATATCTATATTCTTCCCATGTCGCCTCGAGTCTCTCTAGAATGACCACCTTCTCTTCAACCCCCCCCCCCCCCCCTCCAAAACCCCCGCCCCACCCCTGCAACCTCATATGCATGCTCCTCCACTCCAACCACAACCTCCTTATCTCCCTCGGCTTCCTCCATTTCCTCCTCGAATCTTTCTAGGATGACCACCCCATATTCTTCTCCGCTCCTCGCTGTCCAATCGAAGAGGGATATTGTCTTGGTGAACTTTGATGTGTTGGTAGGGCTATATAAAGAGAAACATGCCTCTTGTATCTCTAGAGAAACATAATGCACTAGCTAGCCGTGGCATTTTCCAGTGGTTTCATCCGTCTCTTTAGGGATAAAGTTCCACAAAATTGTTTTCTTCTTCTTGATTCTACATTTCTGTATTTTATATTTTCAGATGTAACAAATACATTGGAAGAAAGTTACTATTTAGACAACTATTTGGAATCTAAAAATTGCAGTAAGTTTAATAAATACTTAAACTAAATTTAGTATACCTAATTCCATTCTAAATTTAAAAGATAATGGTTTAAAACATTTCATTTATATAGACAGGTCCCCATATGTTGGAAAAAAGCCTCATTACCTACGGAGGAGGGATGTCTTTGTCTGATAGACCTTGCGATGTTTGCATTATTATGTTCAATCCTGTTGAAGGGAATGAATAGGGATACATTTCCATTAACCCTAGAGCTCTCTTATATAGGAGAAAAGCTCTAGGGTAAATTACATAACAGGGACAAATAAATACTACAAAATAAACGTTACTCTAACACTCCCCCTCAAGCTGGAGCATATATATCCAACATGCTCAGCTTGGAACAACAAAGATGAAATGGACCCCTAGCAAGGGCCTTGGTAAACATGTCTGCAATCTGATCACCAGATGATACATGAGACGTTGAAATAAGTCCTTTCTTGATTAAGTCTCGTGTAAAGTGACAATCCACTTCAATGTGCTTCGTCCTCTCATGGAAGGCTGGATTATTTGCTATGAACAGGGCTGCTTGATTATCACATTTTAGATGCATGGGAAGAGGAATATCAATGGTTAAATCGGTCAAAACGGATTTAACCCACATCATCTCAGCACTACCTTGGGCCATTGCCCTATATTCTGATTCTGCACTTGATCGTGCCACCACATTTTGCTTCTTACTCTTCCAAGCTACTGGTGAGGTGCCAATGAATACAATAAATCCTGAAGTTGACTTTCTATCATTAGGACACCCAGCATAATCTGCATCAGCATAACCTGTGATAGATATGGAAGTATCTCTTCTATACAGAAGACCAGTACCTGGAGAGGACTTCAGATATCTCAAGATCATAAAAACAGCATTCATGTGAGTCTGCCTGGGCTGCTCCATGAATTGACTTACCCTATTAACCGCAAATGCTATATCCGGTCGGGTAATCGTGACATACAAGAGCTTTCCTACTAGCTCTCTATATCGTCTCTTGTCTACCTCCTCAGAATCATCATCATAAAGTTTGACATTAGAATCCATAGGTGTAGCAGCTGGTCTGCACCCTGCCATACCTGTCTCAGATAAGAGATCCGTAACATACTTCTTTTGTGTTATTACCATTCCTTGCTTGTTCCGTGCAAACTCCAGCCCCAAAAAATAACGAAGTGTACCCAAATCCTTCATAACAAACTGCTCTCCAAGAAACTTCTTGGCTGCTTGAATGCCCTGCTCATTGCTGCCTGTAATAACAATATCATCAACATATACTAAGATGATCACAGTACCTCGCTGGTCTCTCTTTACAAAGAGAGTATGATCCGCTGTGGATCTGACGAAGCCCTTCTGTTCGATCAACTCCGAGAGCTTCTGAAACCAAGCCCGTGGGCTCTGCTTCAGGCCATATATGGCCTTATGGAGACGACACACCATACTAGACTCCCCCTCAGCCGCAAACCCTGGCGGCTGCTGCATATAGACCTCTTCCTGCAAGTCACCATACAAGAAGGCGTTCGTGACATCAAGCTGAAATAGGGGCCAGTCTCGGACCACAGCAACAGCAATGAGGATCCGTAAGGTAGTATGACGGGCTACTGGAGAGAACGTCTCCTGATAGTCCACTCCATATGTTTGGGTGAACCCACGAGCAACCAATCTGGCTTTGTATCTATCAACCGTACCATCTGCCCGATGCTTAACAGTAAAAACCCATTTGCTTCCAACAATGGACGCACCTGGTGGAGGATTCACAATACTCCACGTACCACGTGACTGTAACGCCGCCATTTCCTCTTCCATAGCTAACCGCCACGGGCTGCTCTGTAAGGCCTCCTGATAGGACCGTGGAACATGTACTGCCGACAATCCAACAACGAAGTTGCGGAAGTCCGGGGACAACCGCTCCAATGACGCCTGAGAGCAAAAATCCACCCCATATTTGGAATTCATCGTCCGAGCACGCTTCTGCCGTCTATGAGCAATGGGTATATGTAAGTCATCGACAGGAGGAATAACAGTATCATCAATAGCCTGTACATCAGTACCCTGTACATCTATCTGCACATTCAAATCACCTGTGCCATCAGTAGAACTCAAATGGTTAGTACATACCTCGGGCGTGCTGGATGATGGAGGAGGCACATGAGCAGAGGGCCTTCGCTGATAGACCTTAGGATAATGAATAGTAGGTGGTGGTGTTGGTGTAGGCTGCGGTGGTGGTGTAGTAGGGTGTATCGGTGGATGAGAACAAGGAACAGAAGAAGGTGGAGGCGGCACATAGATGTCGTCTCCCTGCTCTGAGGGAGTGAGTCTGTCACCTGTAGGAGAGAAGTACATAATGGACTCAAAGAAGGTGACATCAGCACTAACGTAATACCTTCGTTTAACCGGATCAAAACACCGATATCCCTTCTGGGTTTTGGAATAACCCACAAACACACATTTGACCGCTCTGGGAGAGAGCTTGTCAAGTCCAGGAGAAAAACAATGAACAAAAGCAACAGACCCAAAAACACGTGGTGTTAGAGAAAAAAGATCCTTCTCGGGAAACGCAGTCAAGAACGGAATCTTTTCTCCTAACACTGTTGAAGGCATACGGTTAAGAAGATAACACGCAGTTAGAACCGCATCCCCCCAATAGGAGTGAGGAGCACGGCTCTGAATCAAAAGAGTTCTGGTCATATCTAACAAATGACGATGCTTCCTTTCGGCCACCCCATTTTGTTGGGAGGTATAGGCACACGATGTCTGATGTACAATCCCATGAGACATAAGAAAGTTGGAAAGTTGGATACTACACAATTCTAGGGCATTGTCAGACCGTATGTACTTCACGTTAGCAGAAAAAATATTTTTTATTTCAAGAATAAACGTTTGAATAATATGACCAGCATCAGATTTATTTTTAAGTAGAAAGACCCAAGATAGTCTAGAGAAATCATCGACTGCAACCAGATAGAACCTGTGCCCTTGAAGATCAGGGACACGACTGGGACCCCAAATATCAAAATGCAGTAACTCAAACAGACTACGATGACTCGGACTTGAACGACTCTGGAACGACGACCGGTGATGTTTCCCAAGCTGGCACGCCTCGCATTGAAAAGTAGACCTGGGAGAAATCTGAGGAAGGATATGGATCATCTTTTGTAACGGAAGATGACCAAAGCGTAGATGCCATGTGTAAGGTGAGACAGAACCAGCACGAACAGACGAGGCACCAACATAAGGAGATTGTGTCAGTCTATAGAGACCCCCTTGCTCACGGCCAGTTCCAATCACTCTGCCCGTTAGGATGTCCTGAAACACAAGAGCAGATGGATCAAATATGGCACGACAATGTAGGTCTTTAGTGATTTGACTGATTGATAATAGATTCATGGAAAAATTAGGAGCATAAAGAACATTCTGAAGCCGTATCCCAGGGGTCAATTGCACCTCCCCCTGTCCAGTAATGGGAGAATGTGTCCCATCAGCTATCACCACGGAGCGGCCTGTCTGAGTTGGAATAAAACCATCCAACTGCTTCTTGTTACCACATAAATGGTGAGAAGCTCCTGAGTCCATGATCCATTCTGATAGATCTGCACTGTAGCTACTAGTAAATGCATACATTGTACCTGAGTAGGATGCTGAGCCGGCTATCTCTGATGATCCTGAAGTACTAGCTGATCCCTGGCCAGGCATGATCTCTCGAAGTCTCGCCACTAACTCCTCAAACCGCTGATCCGGGACAATGGAAGAGCCACCTTCCTGCTGAGCCTGCTCTGCCATACGTGCCGTAGTAGTAGGAAACCCATGCTTGGAGTAGCATGTTTCCTCAGTGTGCCCAGTACGGCGGCAGTATGTGCACGGCTGCTTAGGAGGTCTACTACCTCCTCCTCCTCGACCGCGACCGCCTCTTCCTCGAAAATGTGAAGAGCCTCCTCTGCCACGAAAGGATGCCATGGCTGAAGGTGTCGAACCTCCACCATGGGATATGGAGAGTCTACTCAGCCTGCGATATGCCTCCTCCATCGGTGGGATGGTGGCATCTGTAAGAATCTGTGCTCGTGCGGCATCATACTCCGGATCAAGAGCTGCTAGAAACACTCCAGTCATCACCGAGTCCCTGTATGCTTTGAGTTGCTCTGGTGTTGCCGTCAATGGAATATATCCGTGTAGCTTCTCAAACATACCCCTCAGAGAGGTGTAGAGGGTATGAAGAGGGCGTCCGTTTTGCTTTGAGGTGAAGATATCATGCTGGAGTTGTAATATCTTGGATTCGTTCTTCGCCGGAGAATAAGTGGCTGCTAAAATATCCCACATAGCCTTCGCAGTGGGTTGGCTCAGGATGTCGTTGGCTATTTCCATGGACACAGTACCGGATAGCCAAACACGCGCATAAGCATCGTCAGCCTCCCATGAGGCATTAACCCCAGTCTTGTCAACCGGTTCCTCTTGTGTGAGGATATGCTTCTTGCCATTACACTGCATCAGACTCATGAACTGCATGGCCCACAGTTCATAGTTCGTGCCATCCATCTTCACAACGGGTGCTGGACCTTTGAAGGCACCCAGAGATGGAAAGTCTACCTTGTTGTCTGACATGACGACAACAATAACCTGTAACTGGGGTTACACAATCAGATGGCAATGTCTACGCGCACATAGACTCAACGCGGGCACGCGCACATAACATATGCATTGAAGGAGACACGACTAGGGCATATAGTGGACATGACTTTCGTGCACAGGACTTGCAGTGTCACGCTGGGTTGCACAGAACTTCTGGCATATGAATTCAGTCTTCATGCGGTAATGGCTTCATGCGAAAAGGCACAGGCTTCATGTGATGGCGCTATGAGATAGCGCTACAGACGAGATGGCGCTATGAGATAGGTAGGTCAATTGCAGGCGCTATGCGAAATCGCGCGCGAGAACTAAACTTAGGGCTCGCGAGAGAACGATGCGCGCGATTTGGGCTCCCGCGACTTCAGGCGAGACTTAGGGCTCGCGCGATGCGTCGATCGCCAGGATGCAGGCGATGCGGGCTTCAGGCGATTGGCGCGCGATGGGCGCGCGATGGGCTTCAGGCGATGCGGGCTTCAGGCGCGTGATCGCCAGGCGATGGGCGCCGCCTGCTGGGTGTTGCGGAGCCTGCTGGCTGCTGGGTGATCACGCGTATGGCGCCGCCTGCTGGGTGTTGCGCGGAGGGAAGACGATCGGAGGGGAGGCGCCGATCGGAGGCGCTGATCTCGAGATGGAGAGAGATAAGGGCGGCGGGTGGGGTAGGGTTAGGGTTAGGGATCAAGAACTCCGGCCTAGGACCGTCGCTCTGATACCATGTTGAAGGGAATGAATAGGGATACATTTCCATTAACCCTAGAGCTCTCTTATATAGGAGAAAAGCTCTAGGGTAAATTACATAACAGGGACAAATAAATACTACAAAATAAACGTTACTCTAACAAATCCCTTTGGAAGAAATGTTGCAACCCCCTTGGAAGAAACACGCCAAATTTTGCTAGCTCATTGCCACACTATGAGGTTTTTTAACTTATGCTAAAGACCATAACATGCTATAAAAGATTTAGTAAAGTTATTTATAATAAAGGTTTTTACTGTTGAGTGGTTGATCATTCTGTAAAAAAATTACTAAACTGAAATAAAGTTGATTTATTTCTTTAAAAAGGGAGATTTACTAGTGTTTGGTAGGTTATTGCTCTCTTGGTTTATTTACGGTTAAGCATTTGGGGGTGTACATCGATAGCTTCATAATTAAATCTTCTAGTTTATTTCACAGCAGGTTATCTCCTCAACGATTATTGCTATGTAGACAACTTGCTTTTCAGTTTTTTTCCTTAGTAAAGGTTTTTTGTGCTGATTTGTTGGTTACTCATTTTTTGTTTCTTTTTCTAATTGTTATGCATAGTGTTGTACACTTGTAGCTGCTTTATGCACTATCTTCTTAACTTTTCTGGGAATGATATAGGGGGAATCATTGGACTTGGAGAGGCTGAGGAGGATCGTGTGGGTCTTCTACATACACTGGCGACTCTACCTTCACACCCAGAAAGTGTTCCTATAAATGCTCTTGTAGCTGTGAAGGGAACACCTCTTCAAGATCAAAAGGTGAACTTATATAATCTGCTAGATTTTTCTCATCATTTGTTTGGATTATTCACATTCGAAGATGCTCAAATATAATGTTTTTCGTGAGTGATCTTCATTTTCACTTTTCAAGTTTGCAGATGCATGGTTTTAACTATAAAAAAATAGTATTTACTAGTGACTACAATTACATAAAATATATGTTGCAAGCACGCGTTGAAGGGGTATAATTTGCCATCTTATTGGATAGAGTGATGAAGTTCGACCTGCAGAAATATTGACTTAGAGTATTCTGTATTATCAATGCACTGCGAAAACAGTATTGAAGTCCTTATTTTGAGTAAATGGAGTTCTCAACTAAATCCTATGAGACAAACCTCACCAATCATGCAGTCCAAAATCAAATCTTAGTCTTCATGTCCTGTAAAGCAAGCAGTCCGTGTTCATTTGAATATTGTATCAATAAAAAAACAACATATCTTTGTTCCGGTTCTTGTTTTTCCACAAGAGAGATTTAGAATGATAATGTCCTGTCATGATTTTTTCTCCGAATAATAATGGAGTTCCAAGTAAACTACTAGCATCAATTTTGACTCATAAATATATTAATTGCGAAGCTTGGCATTTCCAAAGCTTAACAATTGTTGTTTGCTTACCATTTCAGCCAGTAGAGATATGGGAAATGATTAAGATGATAGCAACAACACGAATCGTCATGCCAAATGCAATGGTGAGGCTATCTGCAGGTCGTGTTCGTTTCTCTATGTCGGAACAAGCATTGTGCTTCCTGGCTGGTGCGAACTCCATTTTCACAGGGGAGAAGCTGCTTACAACTCCCAATAATGACTTTGATGCTGACAAATTGATGTTCAAGATCCTTGGCTTGACGCCAAAAGCTCCAAGTGACTATGAGAAGTTGGAGCCTTCAGAACATGAGAGTTATCAAGTAGAAGCAGCCTCTAGTTCTATGTAAAATCGTATGTATCGTTGGATTGCCAGCAACATCCATGTATTGTCTTGCTTATGTATATGAATCACCTATTCTACCAACTTACCGTGGAATATCGCTCTAGAAATGCATAATATTATACTGCAAGTTGCTAATGATATTAAAGATTATCTGTAAATTGATTTTTATGCAGTTGTATGTTGCCGGGACCTACTGAAATTGAGTGCTTACATCTTTGTTGATTTATAAATCTTAAGATATCTGCCCGTGGAGGAAAATTCGCACATGCCGTCTTCTTTGAATCATTTTGTATCATACGGTGAAGTTTCTTTTTTTTTTGGTTAAGTACTGGAATGGAAACATTCTGCCTATTACTCCAGTTAGTAGAAATGTTTCCTTGTGAATTTCGCAAATACCATTAATGCACTTCTGAATATCCCATGGGAAATAATTAGAGTCATTTGTGGTACAGCAATAACTAGAGATCCAATATTGTCTGCTTAAGTTATTTGATGAAAAGAAACTATCAAATGACCCCCAATAATGACATGGCATCTGGAAATTGATCACTATATGCAGAACATAGAAGATATTGGCAGGCATTTGGAAGATAGTGAAATTTTATGGTAGCTTAAATTCAGACTCACCTTCATGATCTCTAACTCATGCCAAAAATCTTCTTTATTGGTAAATAGAAAGAATGAAAGTGGACTGGAAATATGAGGAAAATGGTTTTATACAAGACCGACCTTATGTCTCAAACACCGATCCGCAAGCTTTCGACTGACACAAGCCTGACAATGATTTTCACACCACCTCATGATCGATTATTCACATGCCTTCCCTCCTCTTATACTTCATTGTCAACAAGAGCCCACTCCAAAAGCCGACTACACCAATATCCCTCACATTTTCAGTTGAGTCGATTTTGTCATACTTCGTTCTAGCTCCACCATTCACTCTTTATTTCAGTCTACTAGTCCCATTCACTGACTCCCTTATGTGCAGGGGTGCTCTCTTCACCACCTTGTTCCTAAAGCCAAGCCACACCCAACATTGTGGTTTTTTGAACACAGTTACAACCCAGTCGTGTGACATGTGTTTCTCTTAACACCATAGCGTGGTTGGAGCTCCAAAACCGACACATCGTGGGAAGACATCCACAGTTATCATTTAGGTATTCCTTCTATTGATTTTTTCATCATGCACCAATTCAAGTAAGGTTGGGGGAAACCCTATAAAAACACAAAAAATGGAAACTACAAAAAAGAAGCATCGCCAACCACCTGCATCATACACTTTTTATCTGCTTTTTACACCATTCTTACCATGGGGACAAGACTTTTGTTACGAACGGGAGTGCATCGCATGCCTTTTATATTTCAAATTTTGCACATAGATCTCAAAATTTTCAAAAAATTATAAAAGATCTTTAATATTTTTGCATGTTTTTACGAAAACCCCAAATCCACTGGCATACCCAAAATTTCATAAAAATTTTCGAAATGTCAGAAAATGTCAGTGTCCAAAAAATATGTATAATTGTTTTAAAAAGTTTAAAATCATGTTTTCCCTTCTATTTTTCTTAACTTTTTGGAATTTAAAGTCTAATTTTTACAATTTACTTACTCAGACAAGCGAATTTAATCCACTTAATCTCATAGGTTTTCATTAGGATTGGGTTTTCGGTTCTTTAGGCCCTCTTTGGACCAGGGTTTAAAAAACCGGACCGGACCGGTTGGACCGGGAACCGGCCCCGACCCGATCGGTTCGGCCGGTTTTAGGTAATTATTTTTTAAAAAAAAGAAAACAAAAAACCGGGTCAGACCGGTGGTTGGACCGGGTTGACCCGAGCGGTTGGACCAGGTTGACCCGGATTTGAGGTTTAGTATATTTTTAAAAAATAAAGGTTTAAATAATGAAATAATAGCGTTTTTATCACTTGTACCCTTCTTAAAGTCTACAATTTCAGTTACGTCCATCTCTTTTTTGGAATATAACTTGTACCACTACTTTCTTGGGGTAATTTTCTAAAAGCAACTATAAATAAATTATTACAATATTATATTCATATATAATGCTAGAAAATGTGACTACCTTTGTAGAGTTTTATTCAAAATAGACAATAATTTTTTATATTGAAAGATTTGACATTTAAATGATTATTTCATTGATATATAAATACATATTTACATATATCTATCCGATTTTATCGGTTCAAAAAACCGGTTCGACCGGTCCGACCAGTAAATTAAGTCCAGTCCGGTTTTTTTCGAGTCGATATGAATGATGATGTCATGCTGACATCATCACCGGTCCGACCGGTTTGGACCGACGGTCCGACCCGATTGGACCAAATCGAAGACTAACTGGTTCAATGTCCGGTCAGGTTTTTAAAACTTTGGACTTAATTCCTCGAGGTCTTCTAGTTTTGAATGGTGACCAAATTTATGTATCTCACTAGATCGACTTAAACAGCTGACAGCACCCTATCACTCTTGATTGACTTCTGAAAAACTGTACTTTTACATCGGAGCTCAATTGACTTCATGTATGTGAGACCCTGATTCAATATCTACCACGAGAATGGAAGAGTTGCAATGTCACCCAATGCCCAATTCGAGTCTAAGTCAACGATGTTTGATGATCTAAGGGGTCCATTTGTTCTTTATAAGTTACAGTCTGACAATAAACTTTCCTAGTATAATAAGGCAAATGCCAATCATATACATGTACTTTCTTGATTCCAAATGCTATATATCTCTACCAAAAAAGGCATAACAGAAATGATGCATGAGTTATTACCAAACATGCCAACGTAAAGCAAAGTTCTGTCAAAGAGATATCTAACAAAATATTCCAGCTCTACCAAATAAGCCAACTAATAGACCATTGGTGTTATTGTTTTAAATGAGGCCATAGATGTCCAAGTTTATGCTCTACAAGAAGAAATATATGAGAAAAATGGATGAAAGCAGTATTCGGATAACCCCATAAAAATCCATATTTTCTGAATCTGTTTTATTTTCTGTTGATACTCTTAGGTGAAACGAGAACGAGCCTAGGCTTAGGTAGAACGGAGGATCTAGACTTTATTTTCTGCTGATAGTCTTAGGTGAAACGAGAACGAGCCTAAGTTTAGGTGGAATGGAGGCTTCAGATTTCAGGAATTTTAAGGTACTTAGAACATACAATTTTCCTGTTCGATAAAAACTCAAAAAAGTTATAACCTTCCTATAGTTCAAAAGCAACTCAAGATTAAAGAGAGTACATGTTGATCAGGATGATCTAACTTGGCCTAAAAATAAAATTGACTAGGTTAGTAGAACTTGAGAACTGTTGAGCCTGTTACTTGAGCCTAGAGGGAGTTTGTCAAACTTTCAATCCAAAGGATGACTCAGACCATGTCTATTACTTGTCTAAACTTGGTTGAGAAACCCAAAACTTTGTGGGTGAGTCTGGTGCAAACTTTGAACATTCTTTGTTTTTATTTTCAATATCTTTTCAATAATTGTCTTGCTTAATGTAATACACGTTTTGTATAGTCTTGAGTTTTTGTAGAATATCACTATGTGTATACTATGTTTGGATGTTAACAAGTATTATTTCAAGGAAATATTGGATCGATAGTATTCACATTTTACGGTTAACGCAGTCAATAGATTTGCCTTGATGCAACGACTTTATGGAAATTTGTTGTGTGTAAATCAGAGACCATCTTGTATAATTATGACTTTAAAAGGATCTCTGGATTTTGTAGCACATCAAACATAGTACCACATCTAGAAATCTGGAAGATGGTAGTAGCTTATAAGTAGTATAATCCACTACTAGTATAGGACCACAATGTTATAGATTTATACTCATTAGACCATAATCACATCATTAAGACTAATTAAGCATGATTAGCACTAATTACCCGTCATTAGTGATAATTAAGTGTCATTGGCAAAAGTAGCACATAGAGAGGAAATCATGGGACACGTGTCATTTTACATTCAGGACAAGTGTCAATACCCAAGAGTGCCATGTGTCATCATCCTAAGACTAACATGTGTCCTAGTGTAGCCTCTTGCTTGGGCAACAAGTTTTCTCATGATTAAGCCATGTGCCATGGTGTATGAATGGCAAGTGTTGCCATGTGTCTTCATACATGGATGAGAGGCAACATGTGTCTTGGAGCCTCCCTTACATGTTGACACATGTCACACATGTAAAGGGGTTGGGGGCCTATAAATACCCATGACCCCCCATTCTCCTCCTCACTTCATCCCACGCCCATCTCTCCCCCTTAGAGCCGCAAGGCCGCCGAGGTTGCTGGAGGAGCACGATAGGAGTCACGGCGAAGCTCTGTCGGTGACCGAGAGCGCATTAGAAGCCGTAACGAAGTTCTGTCTGCCATCAAGCCGTAGTACTCAATCTAAGACGGCTATAGGGGGATTCACTAAAGAAGGAGATCTCGACTCAAGTTAGATACCGATCAGGTGAGGGATTCTCAAGCGTTATTTCAAAGCAATAATCTTTAGCTTTTTATGCATGGTTTTGAATAGAAAGTATGCAATCATGTTTTCTAAAGCGTTTACATATGAATTGCAAGTAGTATACAGTTGATAGGAAATCATATCTTTAGAACGTATTTCAGATGTCATTTCAAGTGTTTTATCATGATAGCATGTTTCCAAGCATATGGTTCTTTGTGGAAGAATAAACATAAGTTTTACTAATTAGATTTGAGTTTTATATAAAAGAAACATGTTTGAACAGTCATTATGCAATATATATCAGTTTTCAAGTCCTTAATAGTTTCCAGTTGCAAGAATATGCATGCTATGCTAGATTGTTGTATGATCATGAATTAGAGCTGTTATGAGCATGAATTAGTAAGAGTACAGATTATTATTGGTAAGAAAAGAATCAGAATCAGAAAGTAAGCACCACAGTAGCTATTTTATACAAGTCATGAACTAGCCATTAGATATGGTGATGTCATTAGATATGACCCTGAAACCGCCATTAGATATGGCAAACCATTAGATATGGTATCAAGAGGACTTTGGGTCCGCATTCTGTATACATATAGGCTTAGGGTCGTATGCAGGGTGTTTTTTGTCTTTGGGACCGTCTGCGCGTATGACTTAGATTTGTTTCAGCGATCATGAGTCGATAACTTAGCCACAGTGGTGATTAATGCAAACAACTTGATAGTGATTCAGTTTATCTTCTTTTGAAGCGATTTCAGTATTCAATTGCGAAACTAGCATGTTGTTATATGTTTACCGTGGTAAAGTCTCGTTTTCAAGATATTTCAAAGTTATCAGCATAAATTTTGGCATGATGCTCATATTTCAACTTTTAGCTATATGTAAAAAGCTTGAGATCCATTCACTGAGTCTAACCTTGTATACGAGTTTAGACTCATCCCGTTATATTGTAATTATGTACAGATCAACAGAATCACGACCAGAAGGAGAAAGGACTGCTTACACACTAGAAGGAGGTGGTGTTCGTTTTTTTTTTGTACTGTCTACTATTTTGTAAGGAGATGTAATAGAACTTGTGTAAGGCACTTCTTTGTATTGTGAACTTTAAATATATAGATGTTATGTTTGATGAGATTGCCACATGTGTACTATGAGGAAAATAGAGATGAAGAAAGATGTCTGTCGCGGCACGTTCCGGTTAGCGGGACGGGTCATGACAACTTGTGGTATTAGAGCCAGGTTTAGGACCTTGAGCAAGAAACATATTAGGAGTTGATCATTTAGTTATCATAAATTGATTTGAACTTAGAAGAAAATTGATGTTATAGTCTTGAGCATATTTGGAATCATTATTGGAGGATTTATGTTAATGAAGGATCTAATTGAGGTTTTATTTTATAGGAAACAATGGCAGGAGAGCAGCCACAAGCGACCACCCATGGCCCTAGTCAGGAGAATAATAACAAAAACAACAACTGTATGACACGTTGACCTTGATAGCACAAACACTAGGAGGCATGGCTGCCCAGTCCATTAAAAGACAGGAATTCGAGTACCAATTGCCATTTGAACATGTAAAGAAGCTGGGAGGAGAACCATTTGTAGGAGACACTGATCCAAAGAAGCAAGGGAATGGTTCAAGAATATGGAGAAAATATTTGCTCTAATAGACTGTACGGATGAACAGAAGTTGAAGTATACAATATTTTTACTGAAAGATAGCGCTGATGATTGGTGGACATCGGTGAAAATGAAATATCCAAACCCATCTCACATTACATGGGAAATCTTTGAGAAAGAGTTCAATGAAAAATATTACCCAAGGATTTATCAGGAGGAGAAACGTAGGGAATTCCTATTCCTTACTCATGGGAGCAATATGTTTGATGAATATGAGAAGAAATTCACAGAACTTTCAAAGTTTACTGCTTCTCTGGTTGCAACAGAGGAAGAAAAGTGTAGACGTCTCGAAGATGGTATGCATATTGATTTAAAGGAAATGGTATCGGCCACAGGATACACTGATTATGCAAAATTAGTGGAGGTTGCTCGTAGGGCTGAACGCGTAGTGATAGAAAGAAGAAAATGTAATGATCACGGAAAGAAAAGGTTTGCAGATAGACCTCAGTGGAGGGGAACCATGAACAAAGAATCGAGAATAGCTGGGAATACTAGGCAAGATAATCGGTCAGCCTTTAAAGTACAAGGGAATCAAACAAATAGATTTACAGTTGGGACTTCTGAAAATAGAACACTTTCTTTTCCGCAGTGTACAAACTGTGGAAAATTTCATCCAGGAAGTTTCCGTAAGGGGACCGCTGGGTGTTATCAATGTGGCGAGATGGGCCACATACGTCAGAATTGTCCCGCACTTGTCCAATGCCGTCGGGTTATGGGAAGACTAGCACCAAATGAAAATCGTGATATCATTATACGTCGTCCTCCACCTGCAAGAGAACAAAATAAAAGCAATACACAGAAGAGATCAAACCAGATAGAGGGAAAAGCTTTTGCTATGACATTAGAGGAGGCCATCTATGCAGACGATGTTGTATCAGGTACCACTATTATTTTTGGTAAAAGTGCACATACTCTTATTGATTCTGGTGCAAGTCATTCTTTTATTTCACAAAGATTCTCTATATATGTTGATAAAGTAACAAGTATTCTCAAGCCTGCTTTAGCAATTTCTTTGCCTAAGGGAGAACCAGAAATTATTAGGGATGTCCTCGAACTTGTTTGATAAAGATAGGAGAAAATTATATTGAAATAGACCTGATTCAAATGGAGATAAGGGAATTTGACGCTATCATAGGAATGGATTGCTTAAGTACATATCATGCTCTTCTAGACTGTCATAAGAAGCATGTTACTTTTAGAAAACTCGGTGATATCGAATTCACTTTCTATGGAGACAGAAGGATATATCCTACCCATGTCATCTCCTGTCTCTTAGCCCAGAAGTTGATAAGGAAGGGATATTCCTCTTATGTTGCTTATGTGTTTAATACTAAGGCAGAAGTAATCAGTTTAGAAAATATCTCTGTGGTGAGGGAGTTTCCAGAAGTGTTTCCAAATGAACTGATAGGAATTCCTCCTGATAGGGAAATTGAATTCACTATTAACCTCACTCCGGGTACAAATCCAATTGCCTTAGCTCCTTACAGAATGGCCCCAGCAGAACTTAAAGAACTCAAAACCCAATTGCAGGAGTTGACAAATAAGGGATTTATACAATCCAGTATGTCTTTATAGGGTGCACATGTTCTATTTGTCAAGAAGAAAGATGGTTCCATGAGACTTTGTATAAATTATAGAAGACTAAACAGAGTGACTGTCCGAAATAACTATCCTCTGCCCAGAATAGATGACTTATTTGATCAATTGCAAGGGGCTTATGTGTTTTCAAAGATAGATTTGAGATCAGGGTATCATCAGCTCAAAATTAAAGTTGAAGATGTTCCTAAGACTGCCTTTAGGACTCATTATGGACATTATGAATTCCTCGGAATGCCTTTTGGATTGACAAATGCCCAGCTGCATTTATGGACTTGATGAATAGGGTTTTTCATCCATATATGGACAAGTTCATGATCGTGTTTATTGATGATATTCTCGTATATTCTAAAACAGAGGAAGAACATAGAGAACACTTGAGAATTGTGCTTCAAACTCTGAAGGAACATCGATTATATGCAAAGTTTAACAAATGTGAGTTTTGGTTGAAGAAAGTTGCATTTCTAGGCCATGTCATATCTAGAGAGGGAATAATAGTAGATCCATCAAAGATAGAAGCAGTTGTTAGATGAGAACGACCGATAAATGCATCAAAAATCCGAAGTTTCCTTGGATTAGCTGGGTATTATCGAAGATTTGTATAAAACTTTTCTAGAATTGTCGCACCATTGACAGAGTTAACTAGGAAGAATGTGAAGTATAGTTGGAACGAAGAATGCGAGAAGAGTTTTAAGGAACTCAAGAGTCGGCTCACCTCAACACCTATACTCAGCCTTCCTTCAGGACAAGGTAATTATGTAATCTATAGCGATGCCTCAATACAAGGGCTGGGATGCGTCTTAATGCAGAATGATAAGGTGATTGATTATGCTTCTAGACAGCTAAACCAACATGAGCTAAATTACCCAACTCATGACCTTGAGTTAGCAGCTATAGTCTTTGCCTTAAAGATCTGGAGACACTACCTATATGGAGAAACCTGTCGAGTCTTTACGGATCATAAGAGTTTGAAATATATTTTCTCTCATAAAGAGTTGAATTTAAGACAAGAAGATGGTTAGAGCTAATCAAAGATTATGATTGTTCCATAAAATATCACCCGGGGAAATCCAATGTAGTAGCTGATGCTCTCAGTCGAAAGTCTAAGGGTCATATATCTCACTTAAAAGAAGAGTATTTACAGTTGAAAGAGTTACGTGCAAAGTTAACTATAAATTGCTCTGGAGCCTTATTAGCATCCTTACAAGTGAAACCCATATTATATGATAAAATTAAGGGAACACAAGTCCATAATTCTGAAATCATTAGAATGATTGAGAAGACTAAGGGAGGAGATGAAGCCGGGTGTACAATAGATGGTCAAGGTGTTTTATTCTTTAAAGGAAGATTGTATGTTCCGAATAAATCTGACATAAAGACAGAGATTTCTGGAGGAGGCACATAACTCCATGTATACTATGCACCCAGGAAGTACTAAGATGTATAGAACGCTTAAGAGTTACTATTGGTGGTCTGGCATGAAGAGAGAAATTGCAGAGTATGTTTCTAGATGTCCTATATGCCAACAAACTAAACCAGAGCGTTTGAGACCTGCGGGGACATTACAGCCACTTCCAATACCAGAATGGGAACACATCACTATGGATTTTGTTACTGGATTTCCAAGGACCCGTCGAGGTCACGATGCAATATGGGTCATAGTAGACTGATTAACTAAATCTGCACATTTCTTCGCCATTAACATGACATACAGTCTAGACCGCTTGGGAAAGATCTTTGTTAATGAGATAGTTAGTCGTCATGGGGCTCCTGTGTCAATTGTATCTGATAGAGATCCACGATTCACTTCCAAGCTTTGGTCAAGCTTACATAAAGCTATGGGAACAAAATTAGCATTTAGTACAGCCTTTCATCCTCAAACAGATGGCCAATCAGAACGGACAATCCAAACTCTAGAAGACATGCTTAGAGCTTGTGCACTGAGCTTTTAAAGAAAGCTGGGATGAACATCTCTCACTTATAGAGTTTGCATACAATAACAGCTATCATGCTAGTATTGGGATGGCACCATATGAAGCCTTATATGGTAGACCATGTAGAACACCTATCTGTTGGAGTGAAGTTGGAGAACGAAAATTGGTTCAACCTGAATTAATACAAAGTACAATAGAAAAAGTTGACGAAATCAAGAGATGCTTGAAGGCAGCGCAAAGCAGACAGAAAAGTTATGCAGATAAGCGAAGGAGAGACTTAGAATTTCAAGTGGGAGACCATGCGTTTCTAAAAGTATCCCCATGGAAAGGCCTAATCAGATTCGGGAAGAAAGGGAAACTAAGCCCAAGATACATTGGCCCTTACGAGATCACAGAGAGAATTGGAAGTGTGGCCTATCGTCTTCGACTTCCATCTGAACTAGCAAGGATAAATGATGTCTTTCATGTCTCCACACTTCGGAAGTATATTCCAGATCCAACCCATATGATACAACCCCAAGATATTCAATTGAAGGAAGATCTATCATACGAGGAGGTTCCTGTAGAAATTCTAGATTATAAAGTCCAAGAGCTTTGTACAAAGAAGATTCCTTTTGTTAAAGTTTTATGGAGGAGTCACGCAATAGAAGCAGCCACATGGGAACGAGAGGAAGAAATGAGATCTCAATATCCTCACTAATTTTTCTAACTAACAAAGGTACTACAATTTCGAGGACGAAATTTATTTCAAGTAGGGGAGAAATTGTAATACACGTTTTGTATAGTCTTGAGTTTTCGTAGAATATCACTATGTGTATACTACGTTTGGATGTTAGCAAGTGTTATTTCAAGGAAATATTGGATCGATAGTATTCACATTTTACGGTTAACGCAGTCAATAGATTCGCTTTGATGCAACGATTTTATGGAAACTTGTTGTATGTAAATCAGAGACCATCTTGTATAATTATGACTTTACAAGGATCTCTGGATTTTGTAGCACATCAAACATAGTACCACATCTAGAAATCTGGAAGATGGTAGTAGCTTATAAGTAGTATAATCCACTACTAGTATAGGACCACAATGTTATAGATTTATACTCATTAGATCATAATCACATCATTAAGACTAATTAAGCATGATTAGTACTAATTACCCATCATTAGTGATAATTAAGTGTCATTGGCAAAAGTAGCACATAGAGAGGAAATCATGGGACACGTGTCATTTTACATTCAGGACAAGTGTCAATACCCAAGAGTGCCATGTGTCATCATCCTAAGACTAACATGTGTCCTAGTGTAGCCCCTTGCTTGGGCAACAAGTTTTCTCATGATTAAGCCATGTGCCATGGTGTATGAATGGCAAGTGTTGCCATGTGTCTTCATACATGGATGAGAGGCAACATGTGTCTTGGAGCCTCCCTTACATGTTGACACATGTCACACATGTAAAGGGGTTGGGGGCCTATAAATACCCATGACCCCCCATTCTCCTCCTCACTTCATCCCACGCCCATCTCTCCCCCTTAGAGCCGCAAGGCCGCCGAGGTTGCTGGAGGAGCACGATAGGAGTCACGGCGAAGCTCTGTCGGTGACCGAGAGCGCATTAGAAGCCGTAACGAAGTTCTGTCTGCCATCAAGCCGTAGTACTCAATCTAAGACGGCTATAGGGGGATTCACTAAAGAAGGAGATCTCGACTCAAGTTAGATACCGATCAGGTGAGGGATTCTCAAGCGTTATTTCAAAGCAATAATCTTTAGCTTTTTATGCATGGTTTTGAATAGAAAGTATGCAATCATGTTTTCTAAAGTGTTTACATATGAATTGCAAGTAGTATACAGTTGATATGAAATCAAATCTTTAGAACGTATTTCAGATGTCGTTTCAAGTGTTTTATCATGATAGCATGTTTCCAAGCATATGGTTCTTTGTGGAAGAATAAACATAAGTTTCACTAATTAGATTTGAGTTTTATATAAAAGAAACATGTTTGAACAGTCATTATGCAATATATATCAGTTTTCAAGTCCTTAATAGTTTCCAATTGCAAGAATATGCATGATATGCCAGATTGTTGTATGATCATGAATTAGAGCTGTTATGAGCATGAATTAGTAAGAGTACAGATTATTAGTGGTAAGAAAAGAATCAGAATCAGAAAGTAAGCACCACAGTATCTATTTTATACAAGTCATGAACTAGCCAATAGATATGGTGATGTCATTAGATATGACACTGAAACCGCCATTAGATATGGCAAACCATTAGATATGGTATCAAGAGGACTTTGGATCCGCATTCTGTATACATATAGGCTTTGGGCCGTATGCAGGGTGTTTTTGGTCTTTGGGACCGTCTGCGCGTATGACTTAGCTTTGTTTCAGCGTTCATGAGTCGATAACTTAGCTACAGTGGTGATTAATGCAAACAGCTTGATAGTGATAATTATGTTTCAGTTTATCTTCTTTTGAAGCGATTTCAGTATTCAATTGCGAAACTAGCATGTTGTTATATGTTTACTGTGGTAAAGTCTCTTTTTCAAGCTATTTCAAAGTTATCAACATAAATTTTGGCATGATGCTCATATTTCAACTTTTAGCTATATATAAAAAACTTGAGATCCATTCACTGGGTCTAAGATCGTATACGAGTTTAGACTCATCATGTTATATTATAATTATGTACAGATCAACAGAATCACGACCAGAAGGAGAAACGACTGCTTACACACTAGAAGGAGGTGGTGTTCGTTTTTTTTTTGTACTGTCTACTATTTTGTAAGGAGATGTAAAAGAACTTGTGTAAGGCACTTCTTTGTATTGTGAACTTTAAACACATAGATGTTATGTTTGATGAGATTGCCACATGTGTACTTTGAGGAAAATAAAGATGAAGAAAGATGTCTGTCGCGGCACATTCCGGTTAGCGGGACGGGTCGTGACACTTAAGAATAATAAGATTTAATCATTGGGATGTGATGAATAACTAATTATCATGGTAATCTATCGAAAATTCACAAAACAGGGAGCTAATGCCTTGCATTCCATCTCATAATGTGCATGTCGCATACTTACTATTTCTGTGCATTGCATACAAAAAATCCTCTAAAAAGTTAATAAAAGGGAACCCTAAAATATGAAGCCCCTTGTAAATCATCACAACGAAAATCATCGCTAACAGTCTCTGATCGCATCTAAATCTAGTTTTACACTCTTTCACCTAAACACTACATAGTTTTAAGTGCATCTTCATTACATGAGGTTGTCCTAAAATATAACTTGATCGGAAATGCCATCTTTAAATAATTACATAGGCCACCTTTACTTACACAAACACACATGCACGCATGCATGCATATCCACCCCCTCAAAAATATTTCATAATTAATTATAAATTGGTTTAAGAAGTTATAAAAATGCTAAAACATTCTCCCACTATAAGTAGGATCAGCTACAAGGATTCTTGCTCAAATCCATGTTGAAATATTCGACTATTTTTTATAATGGTTATCGACTACCTAACGCAACCCCTGCAAGGGAGGATTTGAACACCGGTCTTTTGGGTTGTAGGCATACTGTACTGGTATACTAAATATAAATATTCATCTAAGAAAAAAATATATTTCATCTAAAAGTCATAAATATATTTTCATCTATAAATGTTACTCAAATACAAATAGAACTAACATATGGGCTTAAATCCCATTCATAATTGTTTGCACACTAACTTTTTGCTTTTGATTTACTTTATTTCAAGATTAAATGCTTACCACTTTCCATCCTATAAGGGGCCCAAGAGCCCCTTTATTAAAACATAAAAAGGAAAAATCAGATAACGGATACGTCGCCTGTAATCGCCCTCCACGACAGTTCATCTTTAATCGTGCATGCTCACCTATGCCCTCCCAACTGTTACTATCTATCTCTATCATGCCTATAAGAGAGACAAACCCCCTTCATCAATGGGGAGAATCCATATCGGGGTTTCAAGATCTAGCTGGTATCCTCATCTGCTGCCACCCTCATTGCCTTATTCAGTAGTGAACACTCCCTCCCTTCTCTGCCCCACTCACGAGGAGTGTGTTTCCAGTGCCAGAACCTAGCTCAAGCAGGATTTTTGATGCCACCATAAATTGCTCCATGCTTTGAGGCTCTTAGATCCACCCTCTCCACTGCAAGCTCTCCACGCAGCCATCGCTGGTGGCCCACCCCTCCAAGTGGACTGCTGCCATCAATGCCTCTCGTCTGTTAGTCTACTCCACCATGGATAAATGCCACCACCTCAACCACCCTGGGTTTTTTGGACTAAGGGCTTGCCTATAAAAAAGTTATCTCTTTTTAATATTTTCTTAACTTTTGGATCAACCCATATACATGGAACTTCTTACGTGGTTTGACAAAGGTATGCATTGAGCTATTGACGATATTGTGGTTTGCAGAGGCTCCTTCCTTGGCGACCTTCAATGGTGTGTGTCGTCCCTACCCATCAGACTCGGTGTCTGTGGTCAGCTATTGAGGCTTCTTCATATACTTTCTTGTCTTCCAGAGCGTAATCTTGGTTTCGCCAAGACCACATTTTACGAGACAGTGGGATATATAGCATAGATTCTGATTTTCTACATGCTTTGGAGTGCCTACGTGCCACATTTCCATCTCTTAATATTACATGTTTTCTAAAAGGGATATTGCCCCCCCTAAATCCTATAATGTTTTTGGTGAGATCTCTTTTTAGCAAATTTGTTAAAAATATGGAGGTTGAGTTTGACATGATTGCTAGACAAAAGATAATTTTTCGCTATTTACAAGCTGACCAAGCTCAATATTTCCTTCTTGTTATCCTATTTATGGTCGTGGAATGCATATCTCACCTATTGAGTATCGTACTAATCTCAAATACCACCTTATGATTCCTCTATTCCCAGGTGATGAGGCATGTCCACTATACCGCAAATCCTGCCTGGATGCTTTTGATGAGCATGCAGTTCATTGTCGTGAATGTTTTAAATATAGACATGATTTTGTCAGGGATGTCCTTTATGATGTACTCAGATATGATGTGGTTGCTTCTAAGAAAGAAACACATGTGAACTTTTTTGCGGATCCACAAGAGGGGAGATTAATACTTAAACCAACATATATTTTAATATTTGGATGGGATGGAGAGATACATGCGTGTATTGATTTGACTGGAGTTTCTCCATTGATAGGTTTGATAAGGGGTGATTTTATTGCAGGATATGCGGCACAAAAATTTATCTCGGCTAAAGTTGATAAGCATGAGAAGGCATATATTGACAATCAACAAGTTTTCATCCCTTTCGATTTTGTTACCTTTGGGTTCATGGCAACTGAAGCGGTATAGATCCTCAAGAAGGTCCAAAAAATTATGCATAATAATGTTACGATTCACAGGTTGGTTGATGTTGTATTTCAAAGAATTGGATTTGTCATCCAAAAGGAATTGGTGGTACATCTTGTTGTTATTGATCAACGTATATTTGATAACCTTTTATTTTATTTATGTTAGAGTATATGTGTTATGCATGACTTATGTTGTAAATGGGTAAATGGATCACTCCATGATCCATTTACCACATCCATCTACCAATTGTGATATGTGGAGACTTAGTAAGGGCTATATAAGAAGTCCCTCTCCTGTATATTGAGTGAGAAAGTTGAATACAACATATGACCCTTTGACGCCTTCTCCCATGGTTTCATCTTGCTCTTTAGGGAGTAGGGCTCCATGTTAAATCTCAGTATCCGTAATTTTGTATTCTATCCATCTCTAATACGCTTCCACATTTGTTATTTTCTAACATGGTATCAGAGCATGTTGATTTTTGAGGATTTTTATGTTCGTTCATTATTTTATTCTAGATTTTGATTTTTTATTCTTGAAGATGCACTCTTTGAAGATTACTATCTTGTATCGTTCAAGTTCGAGTTTTAGTTTTTTTTAAACCTAATCCTGCAAAAATAGTGTTCTGTTCTTCCACGATTCTTGGAACCTTGTTCTGTTCAATTCTCTCTAGTATAGGCACGTCACATCTTCTAGTCATATCTACGCGAGGCCGCTAGGAGGCGCCTCGCTGCACCCACATGCTCCAGCAACCCTAGGCGGCACCCCTTTTTGCGAAGACGGTGCAACATCTCCTTCCAGAAAGGCCATGCACCGATAAGCAAAACCATCTCATAAAGGTATTTCCATATTATGCACCGAGAAAAAGTGGGGGAGGTGATAGTGACCTCCATATACAACAAACCCCATCGTGCCCTACTCCAGATGGCAACCCTCGACAGTACGACACCAGTGATCTTCTCTCTTCTCAACTCCACGTGAAGGCACAAATTGTTGCGATCTCCTCTATCCAGACATAGGCATATTGCAATCTCACGCAGGCGGCACACATCTCACATACATCGTGTTTCTCCCTTTGAGCACCAACAATCGGTGATCCCCTTTGGCACCCTTCGGGTGATGCTCTAGGGAAGCATTTCCCATGCTCTCCATCGACAATCGCCTCCAGGATGAGATGTTTAACATGCCCACGAGGCACGAGACCTCCAGGAGGCACGTGCACCTTCCAAGCCAGCCAAGCTCCTCCAATTGGTATCGCCGCACGTCGGCCATTCCAAGTTGTGGCAAACAGATCTTTCGAACGCTCCAGGCGGTGCTTGTAGATTCCTCGTATCTCCTCCTCCTCGTGCATTGTGCCTCTCCTCCATGTGCGTAGGCGGCATGCAGGCGGTACTCCACCTCTCATCGTTGGTGATGGAAGCAACAGAAGCCTCGTTGAGGCAGTTCCTGTTAGAAAGGGTTCCCAATCAGGGAACCCTAAATAAAGGAAAGGGTGAGCCAATGATGGGAACCCTAAACAAAGAGGAGGCATGGGCTAAATGATTAAGGGGGAGGATAAAAAAGGGAGCCCAGACTCTGTTTTAAAAAAAAGAGAGGACTGGGCCTATTTCGCCTGTGTTAAAAGAGAGAGAGAGAGAGAGAGAGACGTGGAGGGAGCAAGGCCAATTGGGCTGCTTGTTTTTTCGACCCAAGTAGGCCACATTTCTTTGTTAAAAAAAGGAGGTGTATACGAAAAAAACGTACACGAAAAATTGTAAAAAAGAGAAAGGAAAGCCAATGCAACAACTATAAAAAGGAAAATATGATTTAAAAAATAAGGAGAGAGGAGCCAAAAAAAGTCAAGATATACTTCGTGATTCATTGATATTTCTTGTTTTCTCCATCTTCATTTACCTTCTCCCAACTTGGTTGATGCCATTTTTTCAACAAGTATGGGAGAAAGGGGGAGTATTATGTAGAGTTCTACAAGAGGATAGATTATCATATTCCAGTTCAGATTCAGATCTCCAATCTAGATGCATGACCAAATTTTCAGACTCTACAAATGTTCAGACTTGACGTCAGATTGGTTCTGAGTCTTCAGTTTCAGATACGCACATGCATGCGGTTTTTAGTTTGATGTGCACATGTTTGTCATCTTTTGTGTAGTCCCCATCTTTTGTTTTTGGTCAGAGTTTTCATATGGTCTATAGGGACTCCAGAGTAGAGATCCCATTTCTTATGCCATGTGATTTCATAGGGACTCCAGAGTAGAGATGTCATTCTCTGAGCCAGTATGGGAGAGACCCAATTCTCTGATGAGGAGACTTTTCGAGCTCCATTCTCCAGCGATCATGGACTCTTACGGGGATGTCTTCATGGTTTTCAGTCGGCCCTTTCAGAGATGGAGACGTTGTCCACATGAACCAATCTTCTACATGTGATGGGCCAGATTCTCCAAGTGGAGACTCAAGCGGTTTCAATGGTTCTGACAGACGCAATACAGAGCAGACTCAGTTTGACTCACACTCTAGCTCGTTTGATCCTCCTCACATGCACAGCATGAGAAGCAACGTCCTCAACAACAACCAACGATTGTGTGCGTTGAGTTGGTATTGTTCGTAGTATCATGTAGCGTGAGTTTGAGATTTCTTTCTATTTGTCCAAGTTGAGCATTGCATTCTCCATCTTGAGGGGGGAAAGTTGGACTATATGTGTTATGTGTCACTTATGTTGTAGATGAGTAAATGGATCACTCCAGGATCTATTTACCACATCCAGTTGTTTAGTCCCACATGTGAGATGTGGAGACTCAATAAGGGCAATATAAGAAGCTTCTCACCCTTTGTATCCACTAAGAAAGTTGAATGCAATATATGACCCTTTGAGGCCGTCTTCTGTGGTTTCATCCTTCTCTTTAGGGAGTAGGGCTCCACTTTAAATCTCGGTGTCCATAATGATTTTATTTTTTTGATTTTTTTGATTTTTTCTTATAAACAGGAAAAATATAGGAATAAAATGGTGGTGAATGTGATTTTATAATGATGTTAATAATGGGAGGATGATGGTGGTGGTGGTGGTAGATGATAAATGTGGTGATTGTGATATGAATCAATAAGGGAAAAATTGGTTAGATAAAAATAAAATGACAAGGAAAAGGAGAGGGATTACTTACCTGTGATTTGCCTCGCTTTGGAGGAGCTATGTTGTAACTCCGATCGTCGCCTCGAGAAGTGTGGCGGATGCGCCACGAAGCTGAGTAAGCCTGATTAGAAGCTTGCGACATGACAACATGGTACCGTGGATCTTGCCTGAAAGGTTGTCACCGCTCAACTTATCTCCTTCAGTTGTCACCCGTAGGTTAAAGGGGCTCAAAATCTCTTCTCTCGAATCGGCGGATGAAGATGAATGAAGGGGATGAGTGGAATAAAAAGAGGAGGAAGAAGTGGGTTGGAAGTTGGAGGAGTGGTGGAGGAAGTGGAGAGAACGGGGAGTTGGTGACTTGGAGTGGGGAATAAGTAAAGGAAGAAGAAGTAAAAAGGAAATAAAATAATAAAAAATATAGTAATAGAAGTAGGCTACTAAAAATAATAAAGAAAAAATAAATAAATAAAAGTAATTAATTAATTAATTAAAATATAGCAATAATAAAATAAATAAAATAGAAATAGAAATTAATTATTTCATTGATTAAATAATAAAAATAAAAAATAGAGTGACACGTGGTGGCTCCAGGAGCTTTCATGTGTCGCACCAAAAAAATAAAAAATTAAATATAAAAAAATCAAAAAATAAATAACAAAAGGGGTCAAATCAAAAGTGGTCAACATGAAAGTTGCTCGTCTCAATGAGATCTACAACTTTTATGAAGAATCAAAAATCAAATGAAATTATATGTACAAAGTGTATTTTTGAGTGGTATCTTAGGTATAAAATACCATATTTTTGTCTTTTGTATTTTTTGTCATTTTTAAATAAGAGAAAATCGAAACAAAAATAGAAAAATATGAAAGTAATATTTACAATTTAATCTATTTTTTTAGATTTTTAATAATTTAGAAAATAAAAGGATAAAATACAAGGGTATTTTGGTCAATATGTATAATATACAATAGGGGCCCAAAACACAAGTTTCACGTACGATCTCCGATTTTCATGAAATTAGTCTTGCTTTGAATGTATATTACTTTAAAAGTGAGTAGACCTAAATTGGATATTGTATGAGAGAGATATGTGTATTTAAAGGTTTATAGTTTCAAACTTGGATTTGGATTTTTTTTGGACAATTTTACAAGTTAGTATTTTTTTGATATGTTTTCTTTATTAGTGTTAGTAATATATACACTACAGAGTCGATTTTATTAAATCTGCAATTAGTATAAAATATATACAAATAGGTGATTTTAGCTAATATACAAGTGAATATTTACAAGTGAATGTGTCTCCTTATTTAATACAAATAAGAATGCTAAAATGCAGATATTATTTACACATGCATGAATGCTAATTATGCAATATAAGTAGAAATATGCAGCTAATTACTCAGGAACAAAGCTCTATTTTAAACTTTCAGAGTGTTGAATCACAGATTCATCAATAGGTCGGTACCATGTCTTAAGGAAAGGAAGCCTTTGGGTTTTTCCAAGAATGAAACATGTCCAAGGAGTATCACTTAATATGAAGATCCCAATACCCTCTGCTCTTTGCTTCTGAACATTTTCATAACTAAGATCTAAGAGGTATCTTGAGATCATATCTCAAGGTATGGAATAGCAATCTTATAAAACAATTATATCATTCCAAATGATTAGGATATCTTATACATTTAGCAAGATGATACAATGGTACTCCCACTAAGCTTCACATGATACATCAAGATTCTATCTGAAATCATAACTTTTATAATTTCATCAAATCTTATATTCCAACTATAAGAAGCTTATTTGAGTCCATAGATGGAGTTCTTTAGCTTGCAGACCTTTCTTTCCTTATCTATGAAATCATGGGACTACTTCATATAAATACCCTCGATGAGGAATTCATAGAGGAGTGCAATATTGACTTCGTCAAAGTCAAGTTGTGTAGCTACAATTACCAATATTCTGATGAAGTTAAGCACGGTCACCGAAGAGCATGTCTCATCGCAAGCAATGTCTTCCCTTTGAGCTCATGGCTACGAGCCATGCTTTGAAGGTCTCTACCTTCTCCTCAGGTTCCTTCTTTTTATTGAAGATCCATTTACACCTTAACGGGTATTACACATATAGGTGGATCCTCGAGGGTCCATATACAATACTTTTATATGAAGTCTACTTTAGACTTTACTTCTTACATCCATCTTTCCATGTCATGATCTTTAGAAGCTTCATCACATGAAGTAAGATCATTTTCATATTTAACTGACATATGGAGTCCATCCTCAAACTCATATGAAGAGGTATGAGTGCTTCATCTTTAATTGTACTGTTACTTTCTGATTTTAGGAGCCTCATTATATTTTCATGATTCAATGAATTCCTTCACTTTATTTTTATCTTGACTCTCAAGAGTCTCATCCTCTAAGAACCATATCCTTAGCGGTGAAATCTTTTAAGAATCTCAAGGTCATAAAGTAGGTATCCAATACCATCCATTATTTTCCTAATGAAGTAGCACTCTCTAGTGCTAGATTTTATTTTACTTGTATCCGTGACAAAGTTATGAACCAAGCAATCCTAAATCCTTAAGTGTCCCAGGCGAGGTTCCAAACCATAGCTTATGAGGGTGTTCGGGTTTAGATTTGCATAGAACCTTATTAAGGTTATATATTGTAGTCTCTACGACATATATACTTGGAAACTAAGAGGTAATTATGCTAAGATTCATCATTGATCAAATCATGACACACATAATCCAATTGTATTCCCTATAACTCTGTTGAGTTTAGTTGTATCGGGAGAAGTGAGATAGGACATATCTCCGTAAAGGTATTCCTTTAATTCATCTAATAGGTACTTGCTACCTAGGTCAGCTCAAATTCATTTCATCTTCCTTCAAACTTTGGTTCTAAACCAAAATTGTGATATCATTAAACATTTCAAAGCTTTCTAAGATGAAGAGAATAAATCTCATATCCCAAATAATCATCGAATGATATCACATATCATCGATGTTTATTATGATATAGATGATCTACATACATCAGTCTGTATGAGATCTTGAATACATTGGCATCTAATACCATTCTCAAAGAAGGGTGCATTGGACATTTTCGACTTTGAATACAATATTCACAAGTATGTAAGATTTGAAATTTCAGATATTGTAAAGTTGCATCTCTTACTATCCTATTGATCTCATCAATAGACAAATGTTCAAGGCTTGATGTCAGATCATTGTCAAATGATCTTCATCCTCCTCTTGATCTTAAAAGGTTTAATTTTTAATATTATAAATGTCAATGAACCATTCATTAATATTATAATTTAGTAGTGTCCTTTATATATTATATTACTATCTGAAATATATCCATCATAACTCTTTATGATAGGTCTATTCCAAAATTCATGTGTATTCCCATCATTTAGAAATAAACTATGAGTGTATTATAATATCTAGGTCATAGAGACATTCTCTAAGACTAAGGGCTCTCTCACTAAAAATAGGAAGTCTATCTATCCAATAGAGATTGTTACAGCCATTGCATCGGTATCTAAGGATGACTATTAAATCTTAAGATCAAATTTCTAGTTTTCTACTGCATATGCAACCAATTAGAAGTGTTATTAGAATAATGAGATACAATTATTATACTTTTAATCTTATCCAATAAGTAAGTAAATTTCAATGATGATATGTAGATATAGATTATTTCGATGCACTATATGGGTCCTTCTCAAGGATCCAAGATAGTCTAGATAGTCACACTATCAGTGCATTGGCTTATTGCAGTATTGGCATTCATCCAACTCTTTTGATGTCATATGGAAGTCACAGAAGTACAATCAACTCTTTGACTTTCCTTCTTATTTGGGTCAGACCCATTCTTCCACTACGCTCCCTTCATCTATAAACAACCATTGTTTTACACAAAGGATCTCTTCTGTTGAACTCAAAAAATTTCAATATAAGAGTATTTCAACATTTATACATGCTTCATTCAATTCATACAATATGAATATTATAAAGCTTCATGAATGACTTGAGTATAGACACTATAATGATGACACTCATCGTATCTACATCCATATAAACTCTAAAAGACTTCGATTCAAATAGGTACTCAAACATTTTGAGTATATCATCCCTTATCGAGCCACCATTCTGCATAATGCAGTGAACCATGTCATTCATGATTAAATATTGAGAGCACATATTCTTACCATAACATCTTCTTCGATTTTATAAGGATTATTTGACAATTACGATCATCATTGACATGTCACTTCCAAAGTACATTTGATGAGAGATTAAGACTATAGAGGCATATAAACCCTAGGGTTGTAGTCCTATTGTCTATTTAATTGTCAGTCCTCACATTACAACCACATATATTATGTGTCCAACTACAAGTACAATATCTTTATCATGGATCCAATCCATGATATTTTACTGGTCATTATTGAGAGTATTGAGTGGGTTTAATGAGGATTATCTGAAATACAAATCTTGCATAAATATATAAATATATATTTTACTTTGATTTAGGAATTTTTATATCCAAGTTGTCTTGCCTTGTCAACGCTGAAAGTTCATTCCCTTAATCACTTTCAATGTAAGAGATATACTTATCATTACATCTCAGCAAGATCTGGGATCTCCTCCTTATTTTTATTACATCCCGATAATATGAGAACTTGCAACTCGAATAAAAATAAGAGGGAACACATTCTGCCTTGCAAGTATAACTTGCATTCCCAATTCGGTCTTTAACACCCGGCCCCACCCCCCCTAAGGTGGTGTTGATCGTTGTTAATTAAACCAATGATCAACATGATTAGAACTCTCTATGTGCAATCTAATATGGCTCCATTAATACGAGGACTCCATATTGGGGTTATTACGTATATGGTCTTAATCTTTCGAGAAGCAAAGAGACCGATCCATAGCATTTGTATGCATGAGCTGTCACTTCGGACATGTGTCTCCTACATACAATCCATGGTGACGGTACCCTTCGCCTTGACATGAGACCGTGGATATCACTTATGGGATCCTCTATATCATGTTCAAATTTTAGTTATTTATTATGAATCATATTCACATAATTAATTCTTCCAAGGAAAATAAAAACTCTATTCATAATAGAGTTCTTTAATTTTAATTGGATCTAATTCATTTAATCATTTTAAATAAATTATCATTCCAATCAATCAACCAACAAATTTGATTGCTACTTGAAGGATGGTATTATCTCAAAAATACGTATTATTAGAATTTTCATAATGAGAAAAGTACATCATGATCCTTTCAAACATTATCCCTTCTTTACTCACTGTCATGGACAGTACCGAGGAGAGCGGAACAGACCGCTCACGGAGCAGTCTGCTACCCCAACGCTCCCCGACTAGACACCATATCCGCCTCAGGTTAGGATAATGCTAAATGATCACTTTGTACTTGAGATGATAATCGGTCTTTCAACCTAAGTTATACCATATAATAATAATCAAAATATTTTTTATTAACATCACAAGGATATTTGCTAAACAAATCCCCATCCTATTCAAGCATCAACGTTTGTTGGAAGGTTCATGTAACCAATTGTGATATAGATCATATCTAATCAAGTTTTGATTATGGTCAATGTTATTCAAGAAAATAATCATAATTTTAATATTAAAATATATTCATCAATAATTATCTCAGGAAATTAATCATTAATTTATATTAATTTAATTGAGGACAATCATAAGATTCATGATCAAGTATGTAATTTCCAACAGTGACTCCTGCTTATTAAATTTAGCATATCTCAATCAATTTAAATCCAAATCAAGCAAAATAAGTTTTCATAATTTAATAATTTGATTTACAACAAAATCCAAGTGATATTAACTCATTTCTAGGTATTTAGAAGACCATAATTAACTCTTTAATTGCGCCAAGATGACAGTGTGGATACATGTCTTGAAAATGATCATAACTTGAGCAATTTGATTCCAAATCATGGAAACTCAAATCCCACAGTTTCCTTATTTAATGAGGATCATTATAAAAGTTATAATCATCATTTTAAATACTTTAAACATATCGAAAAAGTGCACTTAACAGGGTTGCGTGAATGAAATGCGATGAAACATCACACAATTAAAAAATACCCAAGTCATATTAGGTTTATGGATCATATCCAAAAGCTCCAAGCTGGATCTGATACCACTAGAAGGATATGAAAAAATCATTAAGCGCATCATAGAAGCGTAAATATCGCATCGTATACGATCGGTAGCGATTAGTCACACTAGTTGCTCCGGGCAGCGGGATTTAAAAATTTTAAATAATGAAACTACGTCATTCAAGAACAATTCTCGGATCATTTCATCTAAACCACAAAATAGGTATTAGGTTTGTCGCTTGAAACATGGTTGTAATCGAGTCTCTAAACGAAGAGACCTCTTGTCTCAAGTCCAATCCAACGGAGGAGACGCTTGCGAGCATGTTCATGAGATGCTTGTTCCTCGCAATCCATGTTGATGATCCAAGTGATGAATCTCCTGATCTGGTCACACGAGATCCAATGTTTTCTTCACAATCGAGGCTTATCAAAAGAGATGGAGATCCACGAGCAAACAATCCGGCAGCATAACGACGATGCTGCGGCGATGGCAACTCTCTTATAGGGCATCAAGGTGGACAACCATAAGAGAGAGAGAGAGGGAGAGAGAGACTTGGTGTTTGGAGAATGAGAGAGAGAGAGAGAGCATATGTTGTATCTCTTGTTGTCCTTTGAAGATCAAGGATTGCCTCTTCTTGTGTAGTATTTTAGGATCCACGGATCTCAATCCATGGACAACACACAATCAATGGATGAGATTGATTTATGTTTCTTTCAATGGCTATGATATTGTTGTAAAAACACAACAACAATTAATTTAATTTAAGTTAATATATATTAATAAATAAATAAATATAAATTTAATTCCAAATTAAATCAATTAATCATGGAGATTGCCCTTATCCATTTACACCTAATCCACTTAGGACTTGGTGGTCGTCCACCTCCTTTGACTTGGGAAGGGTAACTCCTTCCAATTCGTAAGATTACATTATCTCACGAAATCTCCAAGATTATATCACAAAAATAATTCATAATTATCTTGTGAAAATTGCAAACATGCCATCACATTCTCAACCCAAAATAAAATGTAAAATATATTTTCCACTAATCTTCCAATATGAATCCAATTCACATCAATAATCAATCAACAAATATAAATTACAGTTGGTTCTCTCTAATATATTATAAATCATATTTATAATATATATGATGGATATGGATAGTGATATCCACATTATTCTTATCAGTGATAATTAAATCACATTTAATCATCTTAGATCTCTATTTTTATGGGCCCAAATAACATGAATCACATTCACATTATTCTCATCTTTGATAATTAAATCACATTTAGTTATCTTAGATAACTCTCTTTATAATATAAATAAAATTCATATTATTCATGATAATTAAATCACATTTAATTATCAAATTTATCAATGCTTGGATACAGAATATCAACAATGAAATTATCAATGAACTCTTTCAAGGATAACGTGCTTTCTCCGCAGATACTTATAAATAAGGACATGGTGATTGTATTGTTTCACATATAATGAATTGGATATTGGGATCATATCTCAAATCTAAATCTTACGGATCTCTCATAGATGCTTGATTAAATCAAGATCGTAAATCTAATCTTCTCATTGCATAGATTAATGTCCAACATTTGGACAAAGATCAGATCATTTCTCTATTGAGAGGAGTCAACTAAAATCCTGACCTATTTCATCACTCCCTAGGAATGAAAGCATCATGGTTATACAATCACATCAACCTCAGATGTGTCCTAATACCTGTACATCCTGCATAATGGAAGACTCAGAGTAAATCCGAAGTTTTAGATCTCTTTTAGACTGTCTCCTTTAGATTTTTATCATTAAATTTCTTATTTGGCTATTGGGAGTTGGTATCGATCATATACTTTCCAAAAGCATATATCATACCCAAGTGTTGATTATATACTTTCTAAAAATATATATCAAACCTAAAAAATTCAAATCAAGCTTTCAAAGCAAGATGAGCGTGCACGAAATTTAATTATTCCCAATATCTCATGAGTGAGCTCATGTCTTCCGGTTCAGTAAATGAGCATGTATGATCCATTTGAGAGATCGTATTACTCATATGCCCTTGTACGCACGCCAGTAGGTCGGTGTATACATACTTAGACATATAGTAACATATCGGTCTCTGGTCAAAGGATGTGTGCCCATATCGCGATAACATATGACATAGGTATTTGGTTATCTCGATCTCGTTAAGTCAACTCTTTGACCTAACTTATCTTTTACCTTCGAATCTCTATTCCTATGCAGAGTATCCGCATCAAGAGGTCGGTTAGATATCAACCTTTATAAAAAGGATTGTTATCTCCTTCTCATGTTGGAGATCATCTCTTAATATCATTTGACGGTGCTTGATGGTTCTTCAATCTAACTCTTTATATATTCATCCAAGCACCAACCTCTATGTTTCAGTGATTGAATCATTAGTTGTATGATCATTAAGATGATCATGGTACATAATCCTTATTATACTAAGGGACCTATTATACGAATTAATTATTCTTCATTTCAGATCAGAGAATGATATTTGCAATAACATTTATTTCATAATGGCTTGTCATGGGCTCGCATGTCCAATAACCAAAATCACTCAAATCTGATTAATGGATCAAACATTATTCAAATATTACTCTAGGCGCATAAATGAAAGACGAACTTTCTACAAATAAACAAAACATTACAAACGAGTCCTTCTAGGGGCTAAATGGTAATTACAGTTGATCGCTTGGGTATATAAATACAATTTCAGCTAGGTAGGTATTTATCTGCAATTATATAAAATCGGGAGCGTATGCCTGCAATATTCCCTCAAGCACGTGTGGAGGTTGCATGATAGGGCTAGGCTCAGAAGCTTAGGCTCGGTCCGGATGTCACCTTATGGAGGATCAATTGTGGCTTGGATACTCTTGAGATTGATGTGTGAAATTATGCTTCATTCAATGGTGTGGAAAGAAGATAACAGTCAGGTTTTTCCCAAAATGGGGGATCCGATGGTGCCTGCTCTTTCTTCCTCACTATGTCTCCTTCATAAGTTGCAGTGCAGATCTTGTTCTTCGGTGGAGTGTCCACTCCTCCTCTATGCTTCTTATCTCGAAATGAATGTCATGAGACCTTCGTTTTGCTCCTGAGAAGATTATGATACTCACAAAACTTGATGGGAAGTCTTGAATACCTGGTTCGATGTAGGCTCGTTAGAGTAAAAGTTCTTCAAGTAGACTCTGGCAGATTCTGATCATTAAGGACCTACAAGGGTTAAAAACAAAACACACAAAGAAGGAAATCTATTGATGCTAATGAGGTGAAATGAAGGGGTAATTGTCATGTGCGATCCATCCCCAGATGGGTTCTTATTTGTTAAGAACAAGAAGATGGGTCGATATGACGATCAAGCATACAAAGAATACATGTGAGGAAGATGGATTTGAGGTGAAGATATCCGCGGTCTCATATCATAAAATAGATGAGCCTTGTGAAAGAAATAAAATGGCAAACAAGAGAGCAGTAAGATGAAAACACTTACCAAGAGATGTGAAGAAGAAATCAATGGAGTTTGAGGATGAATTGTTTCCTGGAGTGGATCTTGATGACACTCCAGTCATCACTTATCCGTCTTGGCTAAGGTTGGAATCTCAATCAGCCGTGATAATGGATGAAGCATGTCCTTATTTAGCCGACGATCTCACAATAGAAACTCTCTGTCTTGGCTATTACTCTCTCTCTCTCTCACACTCATTGTCACCAAGGAGAAGGAGAAGTTTGGAGTGTTCTCAGGAATGGCAGTGATAACCATTAATGGTGGCTTAGAGCGGGGTTTTGAGTATGAGGAGGTTGTAGGAGGTTTAGGGATGGTGGTGGTTTCAACCACCTGCAACATGTTATAGGAGTTGGAACAAGGGAAGTTAGAATATTTGCAATGATGAGGGAAGTTAGTGTAATCTGAGGGCAATGGCAGTTGTCTGAGAGGTTGGCTGAGATGGCTTGGGTAAATATAGGGAATTTGGCAGTTCGGCAGTTGGAGGAGATGAGGGAATCAAAGGTTACCTTGGAGACGATAATTCTCAACTATCAGATGAGTGTATCGAAGGGCAGAGGATGGAGCGGATGCAGGTGTCTCAGATCTGATCAGAGGTTATGATCAAAGGGTATAGAGTGATCCAAGTGTGATGAAACCTCAACCGTCTGATCAAGAAGATCAGATGGCTAAGGAAAGCAGTGGGTGGTGAAACAGATGTGGCTATGTAGCTTGAGCAAGCAGTGCCACGTAGCCCAATGGAAATCAAGAGAAATAAATAAAATAGCGATAACTAAAAATAAAAGGGATTTTTACTCGGCAAACCCTGTAATCTTTTGCAATTACCGCTACGACCTCTGAAACATCCTAATTCCTCTCTCGACCCCGTAAACTTGCTCCGTCTTACCCCACGAACCCTACCGTTAAATTGACATATCTAGAGTTAATTTTCTTGAGTTAAAAACAAGTTAATCAAACCAAACCGTGATCGGACGGCTAGAATTAGCAAAAGAAAAAAGGAGCCGTCTTCCATCTCTCATCCCTCAACACTGGCCTGGGCTTCGAGCTATGGGGGGCTTGGGCTGGAGGCAGTCAGCTTCTAGGGATGGGGCTCGAGGGGAGGTGCTCGACCTGCATTTGGTGGGGGGGACTCGCCTGGAGGAGGTGGGGCTGGCGGTGGTCGAGGTAGGTTGAGAAGGGGTTGGCAGGGAGGCAGCCATCCGTCTGGGAAGGAGGTTGGCGGGGCGCAAGAGCTCTGAGCGGTGCGGGAGGGGACGGGAGGCAGAGCTTGGGCTGGAGACGCAGGGGAACCGAGATCTCTGAATAGCACGGCCGGGGCCTGCAAGGGGGACGGGAGGCGGAGGGTGAGGTCTACGGGGAAGCAGGAGAGGCGATGGTCGAGCCCTGCGGGGGGGGGGGGGGGGGGGGGGAGGGGGACTCGCCTGGAGGAGGTGGGGATGGCGGTGGTCGAGGAAGGCGGAGAAGGGGTTGGCAGGGAGGCAACCATCCGGCTGGGAAGGAGGTTGGTGGCGCGCGAGAGCTCTGAGTGGTGCGGGAGGGGGACGGGATGCAGAGCTTGGGCTGGAGACGCAGGGGAACTGAGAGCTCTGAACAGTGCGGGCGGGGCCTGCAGGGGGGACGGGAGGCGGAGGGTGATGCCTACAGGGAAGCAGGAGAGGCGATGGCCGAGCCCTGCGGGGTTGGGCTTCGAGAGGAGTGGGCGGGGTAGCTCTGAGCGGTGTGGGAGGCGGAGGGCGAGGCCTACGGGGAAGTAGGGGATGCGGTGGGCGAGCTTGGGGGGGGGCTTCGAGAGGGGGAGTTGGCAAGGGAGCTCTAACCAGCGCAGGAGGGGGACGGGAGGCAGAGGGCGGGCTGGTGGTTCGAGCAGGGGCTGGAGAGGGCTCGAGCAGGGTGGCGGCGGGCTGGTGGTTCGAGCAGAGAGGCGGAGACCGGGCAGAACGAGCATGGGGGGGGGGGGGTTGGGGGAGGAACGAAATCCGGTCAACTTTAACGGTTAAATGGATGGAGGTTAACCACGAGGTCTGCGGGGTAAGGGTTAATAAGTTTACGGGGTCGAGGGAGGAATTAGGATGTTTTAGAGGTCGTAGCGGTAATTGCAAAAGATTACAGGGTCTGCCGGGTAAAAATCCCAAAATAAAATAGTTATAAGATGACTCAAGTAAAACGTAAACATAAAACTTGTAAATTTCGATGAGATCTACAACTTTCATATAGAGCTGAAAGAGAAATAATGTCATCTGTACATAGACAATAATTTACAAGTAATTAAAACAAACAAAAATATTTTATTTTATTTTATTCTTATTTTTTTGGATTTTTGTTTTATTGTTTATATTAAATTAATTAATTATAATATTATTCTAATTTTAATTTGATTTTTAATAATAAAGAAAGACATAAAATAATAATACAATAATATGTTATATAATATAATGTAATCAGGGTTAATAATTTATAACACATATAGAGTTAACTAATGTTAAATATTAATGAATCTTGTTGAATTACTTAAGCAACGGAGATAATAGATGTATTTTATGTTGATAAATATGGGATTTATCAAGGACAAGATCTAAATTACGGATCCAATCCTAATAATTTGGCTCGATCAACTGATTTATTTAGAAAGCCTGCTAAGTGGGTTCAAGGATTTCATTATCTGAAATTAAGAATACACTATATTAGAACATATAAATAATTATATATTAAAAATAAAATCTTTTATCAAAGATTTTAAATCAAATAGTCTTGCCTTTTTAACTTTGAAAGTTCATTCACATGTCTATATTTAAAGCAAGAGATATACTTACTATTATATCTCTAGCAAGCTCCGATATCGCTTTTTTTCCTTTGTCAATCCCAATAATATGAGAAACTATAACTCAAATAAAAAGAAACATGAACTCATTCTGTCTTGCAAGTCCAACTTGCATTTCTCAATTTGATCTTTAACACCCGAGGTCACCACCCCTAAGATGATGTTGACTCGTTGTTAATTGAATCACCCAACAACAAGATTAGAATCACTATGCGTAATCCAATACTATCCTAATAATATGAGGAACTGATATTGGGGTCACTATACATGCGACCTTACTCTTCCGAGAAGCAAAGATCTCGATCCATGTGTACTTGTATGTATGAGATGCCACTTCAGACAAGTGTCTCATGTATACAATCCACAATGATGGAACCCTTTTTCTTGACGAGAGACCATGCATGTCATTTTTATGATCCTCCATATCACATTCAAAATTTAATTAATTATTATGAATCACATTCACATAATTAATTCTTGCAAGGGACTTACAACTCTATTCGTAATAGAGTGTTTATTTTAATTGGATCTAATTAATTTAATCATATTAAACTAATTATAAATCCAATTCAACCAACTAAAAAAATTTAGGGTTTATTTTATATTATTATATAGTATATACCCACACAAGTACGTATTATTTTGTATTTTAATAATTAGAGTACAACTTCACTTACTTATATTATTCTTTCTTCAAAAATAGGCCCGGCCAGTACACTTGAGTTTTGTTAGGAGGGAGCATTTCCTTGAAATGCAAAGTGCTAATTAGTAAACCAAGGCATATCCGAACTAGACACCTTCACCATTCTGATTGAGAACAACATAAAATAATGCCAATTTACTTGCGGTTTTATCGATCAACTTTGATGATTGTAATTATACTATATACCAGTCACTCATAAATATTAAGATCTTAAAATATTTTTGATATCCTAATTTTCTAAGCAAAGCAACCATGTTTTGCATAATAAAGTTGTCCTACAATTAATGTAAGGTAAACTAGGGTTTTCATGAAACATATATTCAATGGTCACTAGTGTTTAATAAATTTTTTATAAAATATAAAGCACCAATTTTAATCAAGTAAAATTCATAATTTCCACGATTTTTCATTGAATGATAAACACATTAAACAAGAAGATTTGATACATCCGACCCATCTCCACAAAATATGGAATATCTAGGGAAAACAGAGTTAGAATCGTGCGAAATAAATTCGAGAAGTTTGATGGTTTAATTCTCTACTTAATTCAAGTGTTTATTTCATATTTCATGATATGAAAACATCAAGCAAAAATAAATTTCTTACATATCCGTGAATACATGCAACAATAATTTTGTTGCGGAACTCTTCGAATGTTTATTCATGCATTTTTAGTATCAATAATTAGCTACTATTTTGGGACATAGTAAGACATTATAAATATATTTTATTATCTAAAAGATATTTCCAAAACATTACATAAACATGGGGTGTTTATCTTAGCAGAAAAATAATTTGAAATTCACATCTCAAGCAAAACAACAAGTCCCAACGCATCTGATATACAAAACCTTGTTCACCTAGGGTTTCGGATCATATCCAAGATCATGACCAAGAATCTGATACCAATTGAAGACTAGGGTTTAGACCTTAGAGCATCATGGAAGCGTGAAGATCATATCATATGTGATCGGGGCAGCGAAAAATTTCAAAAAAAATAAAAGAGATGAAACCACATGATTCAAAAATACTTCTTAAATTATTTAATCATAACCACAAACAAGATATATGAATACCTCTTGAAGTGTGGTTGTGATAGTTGTCTCTAAAGGAAGAGACCACATGTCTCAAGTCCGACCAACTGGAGGAGATGCCTGCGAGCGCGTTGATGAAACACAGGTTTCTCGCAATCCAAGATGAAGATCCTAGCAATGAATCTCCTGATTTTGTCGCACGAAATCTAAAGTCTTCTTCATATGCAAGGAGCATCGAGGAAGACAGATATTCATGAGCGGTCGAAGCGGTGGCACGACAACATAGCGACGAAGATGAGTTTCTCTAGGTAAAGAGATGGACGACCACTCTTGAGAGAGGGAGGGCATGTGATGAGAATGAGAGGGAGAGAGAGCATGCAAATTATGTTATGTAAAATAAGAGCTAGGATTGCCTTTTCTTTTTATAATATTTTGAAAATCCATAGATTACAATCCATGTGCTACACAAAATCGATGGTTGAGATTGCTTTATGCTTTTATTCAATGGCCATGATTTTGTTGCATAAATTTGCAACAAAAATTAATTTAAATTAAATTATATATATTGAATAATCATCAATATAATTTAATTCAATCAAATCAATATGCATAGAAGGATTAAGAATGAGGTAAAACTCCTTCCAATCAAGGAGTGGACGACTACCTTGAATTACGACTAGGGGGTGGCCGTCCACCCTCCTTACATGGAAGGTGCTTTCTTTTTCCAATTATGTGAAATTACATATCTCATATAATCCTTCATTATTTACAAACAACTTTTACTGCAAATAAATTCACAAAAATAACTCCAAATTATTTTGTTACAATTTCAATCATGCCACTGAAAATTGTGAATCATATTCACACATCCAAAATAAAATGCAAATTGTAATTTTAAATAATTGCCCAATGTGAATCCAATTCACATTAACATTTAATTTGTAAATACTATTTACAATTAGCTCTCTCTAATATATTATAAATCACATTTATAATATATATGATTAATGTAGATAAAGATATCCACATTATTCATCTCCAAGATAATTAAATCATATTTAATTATCCTGGATCTCCATTCTCATGAGTCTAAATAGATAAATCATATTCATATCATTCATGATAATTAGTCATCTTTATGATCAATTTTCCTATGCTCAGATATATAATTCAGCAATGGAATTATTCTTGAACTCTTTCAAGAATAATACACTTTTTTCAATGATACTTAGATATAAGGATAGGGAGATTGTATGCTCCACGTATAGCGACTTGGATGTCGAGATCATATCTCAAATCCAGATCTTGGGGAGCTCTCAAAAATGCTTGATTAAATCAAAGTTGTAAATCTAATCTTCTCATTACATCCGAATTATATTCATATCAATATACAACCTTTGGACTAAGATTAGACTATTTCTTTATTGAGAGGAGTCACTAAAATCCAAGCCTATTTCATCACTCTCTTAGAATGGAAGCATCATGGTTATACAATCGTTTATGATCACATCACCCTCGATTATTCCTAATCCGTACTTCCTGCATATTGGAAGACCTAGAATAAACCTGAAGTTTTAGATCACTTTTAGACTATCTTCTTCATGGTTTTATCACTAAGTTTCTCATTCACTCTTTGGGAGTTGTTATCGATCATATGCTTTCCAAAACATATATCATACCTACAAAATATTGTCATGATTCCAAAGCAAGATGACCATGCATGGAATTTAATCGGTCCCAATTCCTCATGAGTGAGCTCATGTCTTCCGGTTCAGTAGTGAACATATATGATCCCTTTGAGAGATCGCATTACTCATATGCCCTCGTATTCATACCACATTGTCTATGTATAAACTTTGATTAGTTCATCAACCTAGCAGTCTCCCAAGTGCACATACTTAGATATAATAATACATCTATCTCTGATCAGAGGATGCATACCTATATCGTGATAGTATACAATATAGGTCTTGGTTATCTCGATCTTGATAAGTCAACTCTTTGACCTTAGTTATCTTACACCTTTGAATCTCTAATCCTATTCACAGGGCTTGCATCAAGAGGTCGGGCAAATACCATCCTTTAGAGAAGGATTGCCATCTCATTCTCAGGATGGAGATCATCTCTTAATAATCGTTTGACGGTGCTCGATGAGTCCTCAATCTAACTCTTTATATAGCATCCAATATCCAACCTCTATGATTCAACCATTGAATCAACAACTATATGATCATTAAGATGGCTATGGTACATAACTCGAATGTGCTAAGGGATCTTATAATTGCACTCATTCGTTTAATCTCAGACATGGAGTGAAAATAAACCAATAACTTTTATTGATATATTAGAGATTACAATAATATTTATTGTGGAAATGGTTTGTCTCGGGCTCACATGCCTTACATCGTTGGCCTTGATGACCCATGTAGCCCGGGGGTTCGCATGGGCATGCAAACCTTCCATAGTGCCATTGTCAACTTCGTCTCGACTGTGTTCTTGGGTTAGATGCCTCTGACCTCCGCATAGATGTTGTGGATGAACCTCATCATGGACATGTTGGGTGCATTAGCGTTAGCGATGGAGAAACCCATGGACGATCTGACAAAGAAGCCACAAGTGGGCTGCATGGAGCCGTTGATTACGAATGTGATGGGAGGAACGTGATGTTCCAGGCAGCATTACAGATGCCCATGATGGTGGTAGTAGTGTTAATGGGGAGGGGCTGTTGGGGTGAAGGGATATGTTTAGACAGTTATGCCCCTCTTAACCATACCATGATTTGAAAAAAATATGATTAAGTTCAACTCATTGGCAAATAAATTAACAGAAGGGAACACGTGATAGAATGACAATAAGTCCAGGGCGCAACTGATATCCGAAAAAGGGAGGGGTATAACTTATATTGCAATATCTTAGAGGGACACAACTAAGAAAAAAACCTTAATAATTTGTAGTTCAGTAAAGCAATACAAAAATAATTTGTAATTGACCTTATAAAAGAAGTACCTTTACAACTTTTCCCGGGGGATTCTATAGATAACAAAAACACCCATATGCTTTAGCTTTCTAATCGCAAATAGGCCATTGTTATTCTCAAACATTACAATTATATCCCCAAAATTTTATATAATCATAAAAAATAACAGGATAACATGAAAAGTTCCAAAAAATGCACAGTCTTGAAAAAGGGACCACCGTATTTTGAGGTTTAGGAGATAAAAAGGAAAATTAGGATATTAAACAAGTCAGTAAAAGTAAAAAAATTTCTTTGAAAATATAATAAAAATATGTGCAAATGCCATTGTTTCTATGGATCGATCATCTCTTTCCATGTGCTTTGTTGAATTTAGCTTGTAACTGTAATAAAATTACGTGAAACTCATCAAGTTTCAGTGCACAATTACAGATAAAAGCAACTTGTTAACAAACAGAAAATCTGTGTTTCATATACTCACATGAGGATACATGTAAAAATACAAAGGAAAAATGTAAATAAATAAAAAAAATTATTACACACATAAACTGCTATCTTCAAGAAAAATATTTTTTAAGATAGAAAATAATAGTAGAATTTAGTATCGTAGTAGGACGAGTCTAATGCAATAATTGTGTAGGACATGTAAAATTTGTAGCGGGTCTAACGATGATGCTCCAATAATTGTAGGGATTATTTTTTAAGATTTTTGCATCCCCTTCTTTAGATGTAAAGATTCATATATTTTAGCAACTTAGTTGACAACTTTTACGAACTCACAATGCACAACTATCTTTGATTCTGTTTAAAGATAATGTTATCTTGTGCAAGATATTTTAAATTGTAAAAATCGCTTCTTTTCTCTTCTTCATTAACTTGTTATTAACAAGCTTTACCATGCATTTGATTTTCAAATATGTAGACCTCATTTCCAGCAATGCATATTGTCTACTAATTTTTGAGGATATAATGTCGGATACAAAATTCAATTGTTTATTTATGTAGATAAGTTCTTTCTATTGCATATAAATGTGAGGTGTTGCTGCTACTACTACTAATATTTTATGTTGTTACCCAATATAAATATGTAATTGTCCTTTCATATAAGTTGATACAATCATTAATTTGCCGCCTTATGATAAATTTCTATAAATGTTTTGCTCCTCTGTCAATGTACCTATTGGAATCCTTCATCTTCATCTCACCACATTTGGCATCATGACTTTCTTCCCTTTTTTATATTTGTATTTTTTTATGGTCATATGCATGGTGATTTGAACCTTTTGGAATTTCTATGTAACTTGTGAAGTTCAAATTAGGGAGATAAATAGTAGAAACTATTGGATTGGGACACCTATTGAATGCAACGATCAAAATTAGATACATATGTTCAAATTGTTAATCTTAGTTGTGCATATCGTAAAATATGAATATTAAGCCTTTTTTGTTGATTATATGTAGTTATGGTTCGTTTACCATAGTTTTGGAGAAAAAGAAAGAAATATATAAAATTTATTGTTGTGATAAACTATTAGATGAAAATGTTACAATTTATAAATCCTTTCTTTATCTTTACCTGAGAAGTTATGTTTTGGTACTATACAAAAATTACTTAAATAAGGGAGGCAGGATTGGGTGTTTATAGAAGTGAATCACTTCAAAAATTGTTAAATGATAATAATACCATTTGCCACAAACCTACCAAGGATAGGTATGTTTGTTTTTAAGGAATTATGTGTCTTGCTCAAGACCATTGACAAATTGAGTAAGATACAAAAGATACAAATGTCGTGAACAAGTCATTATCTTTCTACAAATATTAACATATCGTATAAAAGAACATAGTTATTAATATTTACTTTATTCGATTTGAGGAGATATTTAGTAGATATTTTCATTGAGTATTAAATGTTATCATACATCTCCACAAGGAACTATAGAAGAGGGCATGACCTATCCCAAAATGTTCCACCAATGATCACTAGAAATGATTTAGGGTAATTAATTTAAATATGTGCATTCTACTTATAATAAAGATTTTAATTGTTCTCTCGTTCGGAATTGTCTTGGTGCTCTTGATGGTACTTATATTGATGTAACTATTGTTGTATTAAAATTGTACATATATAGGTTTTAATTGGAAAATCTATTATTTACAATTGGTATTGATTTGGTTTCAATTGGGAAACCAAATGGTTTGGAGGGAAAGTTGGGAATTCCCAAATTTGAAATATGGAAGTTTGGGTGGAAGTTTAGTACCACACCGGGGAGAACTAAAACTTTTGGTGGACTTATATATGAGTCCACACCCCAAGCTCTTGTAGCAATAGTAGAGAGGAGGAATGGAGGACCACACGCGCGCGCGCGCTCCGCTGCGCTTCGCTCCGGCTCCGGCTCCGGATCGGGAGAGTCAATTCGGATCTCGATACTTTTGCTGCGGGTTTCATTTGGCTGGTCGATTAAATTAATCACACGATTAATTTGGTAAGTCGACTTAAATGGGAATTCAACTCGTCATTATGGGTGCGATTTTTGGGATCCGAAAGGCTGCGTTTTGGGACGCGTTTTCAGAAACCAAAGGTAACCGCGCGCTAGGGCACGCGAGCCCCTCTCTATATATATCCCTCACTCGACACGGTTTTTCTTCACTCGCAAGAAAAACCTCTCACGCCGTCTCTCTCTGGTTCTTCCTCTCGCGGAGGAACGTTTTTCTTCTTCCTCTCTCGGCTGCAGTTCTCTGAGGTACAATCGAGGACGATCCCGTTGGTGTGCGCCGACGACGATCGTGAACCGTCGTATCCTGGGAGCGGATCTCTAGTACCCTACGCACCAGTATTGTGGGGGCGATATCTTCTCTAAGGACAGTCCATTTCATGGACGCTTCGGTGATTTCTAAACTGATCTTTATCTTATTTTGGTTGCCGCAATATGTTTATTGCTTTACCCTTTCTGGATCATGCCCGTGTTATTTATGTTTATGTTCTATTAATCGGTTCCTGTTTGCATTTGTATAATCGGAAAATGATTGGGAAACATACGTTTAACGTATTTTTATTCCGTATTGTTTCTCTGTTAATTCATTTGTATCCGATAATATACTGTTTAATGTATGCACTGGTAATCCTATTAACAACAACTATACCATAAATCGATAAACCAATATATAATATAAAAAACAAACATCGCAATCAGTGTAATGGAAGTCTGCATACAATATATGCAATCTATCTATATTTTTTTGGTTCGGAAGGTTTAAGATAGTCATATTTACTCGACTGCCAACTAGAAGAAACAACTTAGTTGTTCAACATGGTAAATTCATATATTTTTACATCAATCAAGTAGTGTTACATTACAAGACTTATTATGAGTTTATTGGAATATATGAAAATATTACTTAATGGATTGCAGATGTATGGATGGAGAATGATTTTTTCCTTTGTATAGAGGTCAATGTTACCATCTTAATATATAGAGACATGCTATTAACATGCGGCATCATTATAAGACAACTCTTGCTTGGTGTCTGCTTCACAACCATATAACAAAGGAGATAGAAACATATCCTATGAAAAATAAAGTTCTTGACAAACATGTTGAAAACTCATCAGTGATGAAGATGCTGATTTGACAGCAATTATTGAAGCATTTAATGAGTGAAAAATAAAGATATATAGTTTAGTTGCTGAGATGTTTAATATATAGTTTTAGTGGAACTTTAAGTCCCTAGCTTTTATAGTTTATGTTATATTTTCTCCATACTTATTTTCATTATTTGCACAATTATATTTATATTAAACAATATTGTATTCCTCAAATTTGCAGGAGTCAAATATTTGATAGTAATTTTGGACTTCGTAAGAATAAAGGTAAATGAACATAAGAAGATCAACTTAATCAAAGCCTTCTTAGAGTTGGTACAAATAGGGAAATGCAAAGATGGTAACTACCTCAAATCTAGAAACTTAAGAATTTTAGAAAGGAGACATGAACAAAAGCTACCGTGGCTTGGAATCATAGAAAAGACACACATTGAGTCGTAGATTAAAACCTTTAAAGCTTACTTTGCTACCATACATGGATATGTATACTTCAAACATAAAATATATCATCATAGAAAGTCATGTTAGGGATACACACACACACACACACACACAGATATATATATATATATATATATATATATATTATATATATATATATATGGGGGCCTTTCAAATAGGACGCAGTCCTTCCTGAGTTAAGGAAGGCCGTCCCTTTTTTGTATAAAACAAGGCACTTTAGTAGAATACATATATAATTTGTATTATAGGTGCACGTTATAAATACAAAGCTGCATACAAAACTGCGCATTATAATACAAACATTAAAACTGCACATTATAATACAAAACTGTATATGTATTCTACTAAAGTAATCCTATTTTATACAAAAAAGGGGCTGGCCTTCCTTAGCTTAGGAAGGGCTGTGTCCTATTTGAAAGAAATCCATATATATATATATATATATATAGGTGCAAATCCACTTTAAATTTCATACATTGTATATAATATTGTCTAAACCTTTATGTGACGAGTCATAAACATGCAATGGAATTTAGAACCAATTTCCATATTACAAAGGATTTTGCATACCCATTGTTAAAGATCACGCTACATGAAAATCTTACATAAGAGGCTGTAGAGATAACTATCAAGATCGATGTTGAAACATCAAATGAAAATGCTACTCACTAACTGAAAATAATGTACAGAGTGAAGAACCGCTCCTATTAAGAGATTAATGAAAAAGTCATTGTCACAGAAGACGGAGAAGACGACGAGTTAATAACATGGGGAATCCATTATGATTTCACAACTTTAATTTCTTCATATAATAGAGAGGAAATAATGTAATTTAATCAAGCATCATGTGTTAATTCTGCACAATATTGATTAAAGATGAAGAAATACAGAAGTACTATATATTTGACAAAGAAGAATGCCTATGATCTAGAAGCAATATACACCTTCACCCTTTTGCACGACGACAAAGAAGATTTACTCTGAAATTTCTTCGGAGAAGTGAATAATTCTGGGAGTAAAATCAATATGTTTTTCTTAATTTTGAATAATGTGATACTTAGTCTTTCATAATTTATAATAAATAGTTGAAAACTCCAAAAATAAGGTTAGATTTCTATTAAAAGGAACATTTTTACATTATTATTAAAACATGAGTGACAATGTATCTTTTCACAAGCAAAATAACATGATATTGCAATAAAATATGCAAAGGATAAACACTGTAAAATATCAAATTCTATTCTATTCATGCAAGGAGCACCAAGCTCATCAAATGAATGGATATCCTATCAAACTATTTCATTTCTTTTTCTTTTTTCTTTTACAGCAATCATTATGATGAAAATATCCATTCATTTACATTCCTGAATTCATTGTATTTCATCACAATTCTTTTCCTGTATAACGAATCCACAGATACCAAACGGACCGTTGTGAATTATAACTCCCGCATAGAATGGATTTGTATTGCCATCGTAATTGCTATTAAAAAAACGAATACAAAAAAAGCAACAAACGTGGATCCCAAAACAGCATAACTTACCTAATCCCCGACATTGCAATTTTAATGGCTCGGAGAGAGAGAGAGAGAGAGAGAGAGAGAGGTGGCGGCCGTCCTTTGCGGGCGGAAGGAGAGGTGGGGAGAGACGAGAGGAGCACAACACACGAAGAACAGAGAGGGGGAGAGAGAGAGGAGACCGCGGGGGAGGCCGATGATTTCCGTGTTCTCTTCGCCATCTGCCTAATCGTGTTGATCCCAAGGGGGAAGCTCCCCCCTCGGCTTCCCCCTCCCAACCCCTCTCCGATCAGCAGGACCTCCGTAGGTGACCCATTTCCCCTTCCAAGATTCGATTTTTACTAACCTTGATTCGACCGACGTCCCCAATTCCCCTCCTTCATGCGGATTCCCTTCCTGGGTCGCGATTTCTTGACTGGAATTCCCGACCCATCTCGCCAAGATGGCTCCTTGGCTTTGACAATGCTATGAATCCTTTGATCCCCCGGTTTACTCGGGATTTCTCCTGATCATTTCATTTCATATGTATATACGAAATTGCCAAGTGGAGTGCCAATTGAGGCGTGCTTCTCGAAAACGGTCTTTTCCTGTTATTAAGCTGCAAACTTGAATGGGGCGGTTTTGTTGGCGTGCTGATCTTTTCTTTTCTTTTTTCGAATTTTGCTCGATATTAATGGAACGTGAAATTGACGTGGATTGTGCATTGATGCCTCACGCCTTTCAATTTTCTTGGATGCTGGCAATTTGCTGCCTTGCTGAATAAGAGTGTTGAGTTGTACAGGATCGAGAGCTTTTCTTCTACTCAGATTCGTATGATGCTCACTAGTTGCAAATGTCATTGGACAGGGAGGCCGTTTATTAATCGGGAGGGAAACAGGGGGGCAACGGGAATTCATGCATGAGTGATCATGATGGGCGTGATGTCAAGAAAGGTTTTACCAGTTTGCGAGAGCTTGTGCTTCATTTGCCCATCATTGCGGGCGAGGTCCCGCCACCCGGTGAAGCGATATAAGAAGATATTAGCCGAGATATTTCCTAGATCACAGGTATTATTCCCCTGTTGAGGTTATTTTTCGTTTTGCATTCTCTTTATCAATTATACACCGCTGACAATAGGAAGGAATCCAAAACAACATTAAGTTGTATTCAATTGTTACCCGTTAGTCGTCATTGGTTGAGGTCTTGAATTTTCTAGGTAAGGGCTAGTTCAGTGCGATCAATGCCTACCTAGCAACTATCTTCCAAAAAATACGAATTTTCCTGCTTTTAATGCAAACATACAAAAAAGGATGTTCTGGTCTTCTTCAGCACCTCTATCTCTCTCGTCGATGTCCTTTCTTCCCTACTTGGGTTCCTAGTCGAGAGGTAGATTTTGCCGGTGTCTTGCTATTCTGGAATGACAAGGAGTCATTTCATTAATGCGTGCCTGTTGGGTTAGAGGCCTATCACTTCTAATGATGCTAGGATTAGGACAATCCACCACATGGAAACATTTGTCGGTGTTGTTGCGTTACCTCTTCGACACTTTTTTAATTAAGGATCAGGGAAACATATCCATGATTTTTGTGTTTTGTTTATCCCTTCTATGTTATTCCTCAGTTGGCGGAAAGTCCTCTTATATTTGTATTTAAATCATGCTTCCTTATTCAAGTGTGGACATATAAAAAATCAAGGAAAAAAATTCAGTTTTATAATTTTATATCTGTGGCATCTCATATCGTGTTATCAACAAACCTTAAATATGTTAATGTCATAAGCATTCAATATGAAAATTTCATAAGGTAGCATTGAAAAAAATGTGCCTGCATTCTTACCTGGATTGGAAAAATTTGGAACAAATAGGTACTAGTAGTAATAGCTTCATAAGTTGTACAATTTAAAAGCGCCTACATTTGGCAATAAAATTGTAATAAATTCTTAAACTTTGAAGTAATTTATAGCATTCTGAGTAACACAAATATTATGTATAAATATCTAGGAAATTTGTGCATACTGAAAGTAAAAGATGCCAACACTTTGCAGGTGAGTATTCTGGAAAGTTGATAAATGTCAAAGTGGAGTGCCACATTTGCTACCTGAAAATAGCTCCAATTTTGTCCCCATTTGCCCAGATAGCTGATATGGATTCCGTTTTCATGAGTGTGTGGTTGTGCCTCGTGAGTTCTTTCAGACCACTCCGAAAAACATAGAACAACATTAATGGAAAGGGCCACCATCCTGCCCATGCTCATCTCGTGAATTGTTATTGGAAAAAATGGTCAATATCCCCATTTCGATCTTACATAGCCTTAAGGTAACCACGACACAACTTCAAATCCCCATATTTTCTTAAGATCTTTCTGTCAAATATTCCGCTTCTCATTTGTACCCACTCCAATGGTCTGGTGGTAATGTGGTGTGCCTACTACCCAAAAGACCAGGGTTCAAATCCCTCCTTGTGGGAGTTGTGTTTGGTAGCCGACAACCATCGTAATCTTTCAACATGGATTTGAGCAATAATACATGTAGCTGACCCTACTTAAAGTGGGAGAAGGCTTTACCAGTATATTCCTTGTCTCATTTGACAAATAACATCGCTTTCTTGGAGGGCCTGAAGCCACCATTTCTGTCTCCAATCCCTTAAACTCTAATGTAACATTCTCATGGACCACACCTGCCTACGATGTCTGATGAGGATCTTTTTTTATAAAAGAAATGAAAAAATGAATCCCATCTAGAATATAGTCGTTCCTATACCTTTCCCGACATGTTTCCTAAAAAAACTTTCCCAACAAGTAAAACTTCTTAACAAAGAATGATGCAGATTTCCAAACCCGTGCATCTGGCATATTTACCAGTCTGCCACCAAAGGTCAATGGCTAAAAGCCTACAAATAATTACTCTAGCTCCTCTTCTCCAGACACTGACATATCATGTTCTCTCCACATAGATCCATTCCAGCAGGAAGTAACTATTATTTCCTTTTATGCAACCAAAATGAAGCATTTTAATACCCTGAAAGTATGCTACCTTGACCAGTCATTTATTGTGAACTAGAAAGTTCTTTCCATCACCCAGTTTTATTATGGAATATACTGCAATCTGACGCATGGCACCATAAATGTCTTTGGAAGAAATAGCGGTACCTTTTAAAATAAAGTCTTTTCACACGATTAAAGAAAGTAGCAAGAATGTAACCATAGTATTGTATAGTCGGTTCTTCTCTTTATCTACTTGACCATTTAATCACTAGAAAGTAGCATTAACCAACCTTAATGAGATTGCTTCTAGGCACTTTACCAATTTATTTACAAACCTCATCTTAAGCTACAAGATTCATCTTTCTTGCATCACCTTGAGGACCTTTCTACAGAAACGGCTTGTGGACAATATCAATGCACCTCATCCTTCTTCAGTAGTATAAAAACAGTCAGGAAAAGCAGAGAACGCCAATCTTGGGACTGGATTTTCTCATTAGCTGTCAGGCATACTCCAGATTCTCCAACTACAGTTGCCAATTCCTGATTGTTAAATGATTTGCCGATAGTGGGAACATAAGATATGTGATGGTAGAGATCAAAAAGAGGTTCCCAATGCCAAAGCACAAGGCGTCCTCATTTGCATTGCGAAGGCGATAAATTCAATTTTAGTGCTTATAGGTTTTCCTGCTGACTGCTGAGTATATGTATCATTAGCGCTTATTAATGATAGTTGGGTCCTCTGACTTTTTGAAAAAACTTGTCATTCTCTGACTTTTCAAAAAATGAAAATCCATTCTGCAAATATTTCATTTAAATGGCAGAAAATGTTCAGAAAATTGGTAGATCTTATTATTATGATAACAACAGCTTAGACAAATTGCATATGTATATCATGCTCCCTTATTATAGGCCTAGATAAGTGCTTGTATATGTTGTCTCAGAATTGGGCTGGAGACCCCAGTGTATGGCCTTAAATGTTGATATCTGTATTATTTTGCCAACCCTAAAATGGCATGTTGTCAATATATCGCCGATATCGCCAGAAATTCTGAAAACGACTGTAAAAATCAATTGTTTCATAAAATTAATGACTATAAAAATCGATTGTTTCACAAAATTAATCAATAATAAGATATAAATACACACTTGTTTGCTGAAAAATAGATCTAACTACAAGTTTTGTAGTGGTATCGACATCATAGTCATCACACAAGCATGCTGATATTCAGTAATATATAAGGCATGCCATTAGAAGTTTAGTGTGAAGAACACATAAATAAGTTGAAATAAAAAATAAGTCATAATTCATACCGTATCTGATATCCCAATATAATACTTACCAAATAAATATGTATTCAATACTCATCGACACCAATAGTGATGCAAATGAAAATTTGCAACGGTTAAACATTTTTTTATGGTGGAGATATTTGATGGAATAAATCATAGGGGAAAGGAGAGAGAAGGCTCGCCGAATCCGAGGAATTTGAGGAAGAATAACCACATAGATCATGTGATGGAGAAGGAAGAGGGAGAGAGATGAGATAAAATCTCAATTTTTAATTATCTCTCAATTGAATGAATAAAATATTGGAATACCATCCCCTTTATATAGGAGGGGTGGGTTACAAAAATAGAAAAGGATAAAATAAAATGAAATCATAATTTGGACTCTAAATATCTCTAACCGACTAACTGCTAAATATAACTGACTAACTAATTTAATTTGAAATCGCATGCGATCTCTTTATTTAAAATAAAATTGCAAAGGACTCAATAAAACATAAATTAATTTGACTCTAATTAACATACAGAAATTAAACCCAATTTATTTATTTCACGCTTCAACTCTCTGCCGTTTCGAAAAACCCATCTCATGAGTTGCCTGGCTTTGATTTGCAACGTTCTGGGATTCGTGTAGAAATGAGGCACATGTAGCAGAATCCAGGCCATTGGCGCGGTTTTCGTGGAGTCATTTTCAAGTCGGAGAGGATGATGATCAAAGAACTGATATGGCGTGTGTAGAGGCTTCCATGTCATGGCAGAGATTCTCTCCAAGCTGTGTAGGAAAAATTGATGTGGCATCTTCATAGATGGAGTCTTGGAGTTTGAAGAGGACATGGAAAATAGTATCCTCATGATAATGGTGAGGGAAGATGTGAATAAAATGTCTAGCCTCCTTGTTCTTATATAGGGAGGTTCACTATGCCTAATCCCAATAAAAATCCTAATAGAATTAGGTCTGAATTGCCACTTGCTTGTTTCATCATACTATTTCCATTTTTCGGGATGGCTTGTATGCAAATTTTGTATCCCTTCACTTAAATGAAACCCCACCCATATGTGTTCCAATCCTATAATCTTCTGGTAAAGAAATTTTAGTAGGGGAAGTTTCTTGCAATATTCCCAAATCAGTTCCATATCCCTTTTGTTGGGGATTGGATTCTCAATGGAGGCACATCTTCAAGAAAAGCTAGGGTTCTCATCCTCCCCTACCATCGGTTGCGGCGACGTATGTTCGAACGACGACCACCTTGGCTTCGGCATCGGTGGCGGAGGTTTGCATGGATGCTCCCTCGACCAGTGGGGCGGGGTTGGATCTTACATTGGTGCTATTTTTTGTGGGATCGATGTGGTGATCAATGGGTGGATTTGAGACCAGATCGACACCTAATTTGACCATTTCAACAGGTGCAATGGTGCTGAGATGGCGGAGAGGGGCTCAGGGGGAGGTGGTGGGGTTGGTTTCATTTAGGTGTGTTGTGGAGGTGGAGAGGGGCTGCGCAAGAGGTGGTGGGGCGGATTTAGGTGTTGTGGCAGTGGAGAGCGGCTGCACGAGAGGTGGTGGGGCAGATTTAGGTGTTGTGGTGGTGGAGAGGGGCTGCAGGGGAGGTGGTGGGGTGGATTTAGGTGTTGTGGCGGTGGAGAGGGGTTGTGGGGGAGGTGGTGGGGCTGATTTGATGGCGGAAGGGGGTTGCGGTGAGGCTGAGGGGGTCGTTAGAGGTGCGGAGGAGGTGTCGGGAAACGGAAATATTTTTTTATGGTGGAAATATTTGGTGCAAAAAATCGGAAGAACCGTGGAGACCGCGTGGAGGGAGAATGAAGAGGGAAAGAGATGAGATAAAATCTCAATTTTTAATTAACTCTGAATTGAATGCATAAAATATTGGATTACTATCCCCTTTATATAGGAGAGGTGGGATAGAAAAATAGAAAAAGGATAAAATCAGATAAAATAAAATCCTAATTTGGACTCTAAATATTTCTAACCGACTAACTGCTAAATATAATCGATTAACTAATTTGATTTGAAATCACATGCGATCTTTTTAATTAAAATAAAATTGCAATGGATCAATAAAATGTAAAATTAATTTGACTCTAATTAACATACAGAAATTAAACCCTATTTATTTATTTCACGCTGCATCAAATAGTATTTAGCTAGATCTATTTGCTCGGTTTGTTATCCTTTTTTGTATCTTTTTCTGATTATGTATCTTTCTTCCATGTAAATTTCCCTAGTCGTATTGTGGTACGTAGCTGTATAGTCCATCAAACACACGTCATAGATTTGAAGATAATTGGTGGTCTCGAATATCAAGTGCTTACTGAGCAGCCAATATCGAATATCACCCATATTGATGGCCTTCGCAAATGCTCACTGTGCGAAATGGTAGAAACAAATGGCTAATATTGCCCAATGGGAGAAACAAGTGACTAATATCACCCATATCGGGTGAAACATATAAAAAGAACAATATGATTATTCATCGTTTTACATGTTAATATTTGGGCAATATATCAATGATATTGTTTATATAGCCGACATGCCACCAACATCCTGGAAAAAAGGTATATCCCCCTTATCGATATTGCCAATTTGGCAATATCAACATATTACTGACATGTTGCCGATATTTAAGGCCATGCTGCAGTGAACCTTCTTAAAGTTCCATTTTCCCACTCTTATCAGGTTTTCCTTGCAGCTACATATTTTGGTTGAATTGATCAACCAAGCAGGAAAACATGAAGTGATGAAAGTTTTCTGTTACAACCAAGCCATTTTACTTGTTCCTTGTTATTTCACCAGCTTCACACTTGAATATGCATCATGAATTTTTATCCAAAAGATGTCACTAGCTTCTCAAGAATTTGTATTTGTCATCTAATGAGCTACACTTTGAACGTTCTTTTATAATTTTATTTAAAAATATCAGCTTGAAAATGTTGGAGGTTTCCTTACTACATGTGAATTAGACTTTTCCATTTTAAAGATGCAAGTTAATGATGACTTGCACTGTTTTACAAGCTTTGTGCATTTTACTTGTCATATAAATGTCAACATTAATTCTATGGTATATAATTGCAACATTAGGCAATATTTCGGCTTGGCTGACAAAGTATAATGGCTAATTATGATTAAACGTTGATGCCATTCAACACTCGACTTTTACATATTAGTCACAAGTTGCCAAACCTAACTCTATATGTAAAGCAAGAAAAAAATATAAATCTGGTCCCATGTTGGACATCATATTGACATGGCCATCTAGCATACCGGATTAGGTTGACAAGCCAAAAACTAGTACTGGAGAAAGCATTGGTTCATATCATGCATAGTTATTGAAACAATATAACAAGATTTTTACAAGATGAATTATCCTTGGGTTACAATTTCAGTTAGATCATTTTTGGTCTCCCGTTTATCTTATTCATGATTATAATTGTGCCTGTCCCCGTTGCTGTGTCCAGTTCTTTACTTCTTAATTCTTAGGTCAAAAGGATACGCTATTTATTTATCCATGCTTCTACTATATGCAATTAGATATTGCATGGAGAGCAATGCCTAATGACTTGTATTGACATGCCAGGATGGAGAACCAAATGAGAAGAAGATTGGAAAATTATGCGAATATGCTTCTAAAAACCCTTTTCGCATCCCAAAGGTATTCTCAACTATTTCTTTCTTTGGATTGTAATGAACTGGTGCCTTAGTTTGTCTTTGGAAAAGTACCTCGTTTCTTGAACAACCTTCCTCAAAATATGGTTACGCCTCCTAATATGGCATAATGCACTTCTTTTTTTACTTTCATGACTTGGCTCTCACTTGCACGCTGCTGCATTGGCCGAGGTCATTGGGAGGCTGTCATGGGAGGAAGCATTGTTGGGTATAGGTCTAACAAGATGCTGATTCTGTTGATGTAGTATGCTAGTGGCACTTGATTTTTTATTTGGGGGAGCCATAGAGGTTCGACTGAAATGGCCATTGGTTAAGAATTTTGGTGATCATTCTGGCCTAGCATGAAATGGAGAAATCTGCATTCATTTCATTTAGAATGATGGAGGGTTTGCCAGAGGAATATGGTAGAATTTGGGGCATATAATCCAAGAGCTTGCCTTTTACCATATCTAGGTTCATCACTTTCTGGTTATAGGCTCAAGCAATTAAATAAGGCTCCCTTGTTGGAGAAGATGGAATGTTAGTTGACACAGTGGAAGGCCAAATGCGTGTCTAACGGAGGAAGGTTGGTACTTCTCAAGTCGATTTTACTATCAATTCTAATCCTTTATATGTTGTTGTTGGAGTATTAGTTTTATGCGCTATTGAGTTGTAGCAGGGTAAATGGATCCTGGAGAAGATCCATTTACCCCATCCTGTGTTTAGTCCCATACCGCCCAATGGTGGGACTTGGAGGCTCTGGGAAGGCTATATAAGGAGCCCTAGACCTCCTGTACTCATTGAGAAAAAGCAATGAAGCATATGCCCCTTTGAGGGCTTCTCCCGTGGTTTCATCCTGCTCCTCACGGAGTAGGGTTCCACGTTAAAATCTTTGTTCTTATTGTTCTATCTTTATTTCCGCTTCTGCATTCTTCATATTTTATAACATGGTATCAGAGCGGGTTCGATTCTTGAGTTTTTATGGTCTTTATTTATTGAGATTCGATTTATGTGAAGACTATTGTTCAAGTTCATGTTCCGTCTGTTCGAAGTTTTTTCAGGGTTCTCTAGAACCCTAGATTTATCGTGATCCTCCAGTTCTGTTCCTTCGGATGCAATGGGGGCGCTCATGCAGATTGCTCGCAAGCAGTTCCTCCAGGCGAAGGTCTATTCAGATTGCGACCTCCTCTTCCCGCCGCATCATCCAGGCGGCGATCCCCGCCGCACCAGCCTCAGGTGTAGGCACTAGTTCCAGGCGAAACTCCAGAAGCGACGGGCATCTCCAGGCGCGCTCGTGTGCACAGACGCCAGGCAAGCATCTCCAGACATGCCGCATCTCCCAAGGATCCAGGCGCAGGCGGCGCACCCACAAGATGCAGTGCCTCCCTCCTCCCTTATCGATCTCCGATGCTCCTCCAGTCGAGGAGATAGCGCGCGAGGCGGCATCGCGACCTTCCAGGCGCTGGCGGTGCCATCTCCTCCGAGTCCAGGTGACGCGCTGCCCCACCGTAAACCCCCTTTGTGGTCCCCTCCAGCCAAGGCGGCACCACCACCAGCGAATCTCAAAGCGGAGGCCTACCTTCCATCACGCGTGCCCCTGCGCGTGACACCGCAACCCCTCTATTGTGCGCTGGCGATTCTCCATCACGCAGAAAGCTCCAGGCGGAGCTCGGTGCCCTTGCGCAGCGCAAGACGACACCCCCATCGGGGGCGGCGATCCCAGAGCCCAACCGCTTCCCTTTCTCTCCTACGAGCAGCGACGGAGCCGCGCGAGCCAGAGCCCATACAGAAGTTCCCCCAGGTGGAGCCTCATCACACACCCAGTTCCGATCCCCGTTGGGAGTCGCGTAGAATCCTATCAGGGGCGGCGGCATTCCACGAAGGGGTTCCCGTGTTGGGAACCCTAAAAGTGTAGTGGGCCTTATAAAAAAAAGGGTGAGAAAAGGGATGGGCCCCAAAGGGCCACCGTCAGTTGAAAAAAAATGAAATGACGGTCTTGATTTTTTTAAAAAAAAGAGAGGCACAACAACAACAACAACAAAGCCTTTTCCCACAATTAAGTAGGGTCGGCTACATGGATTCTTCGCCTCCATTCAGATCTATCTTGGGTCAATCTCGGACTTATATCCAAAAAACTAAGATCCCTTCGTATAGTCTCTTTCCAACACTTCTTGGGCCGTCCTCGCCCTCTCTTAGCCGGCTCAACATCCCACCACTCGCATCTTCTAACCGGTGCATCAGTTGACCTTCTTTGCAAATGACCAAACCATCTTAAGTGGTTTTCTCGCATCTTATCCTCGATCGGAGCTACACCAACTTTCTTTCTGATTGCATCATTCCGAATCCGATCTTTACGTGTATATCCACACATCCATCTTAGCATTTTCATTTCTGCTACAGTCATTCTCTGCACATGTCTATGGTTCACAGGCTCACATTCAGAACCATAAAGCATAGCAGGTCTCACGGCTGCTTTGTAAAACTTTCCTTTAATTTTTAAAGGAATTTTCTTATCACAGAGAACAACGGAGGCTCCTCTCCACTTTAGCCAGCCTGCATTTATTCTATTAGTAACATCTCTATCAATTTCTCCATCATGTTGCAAAATAGATCCCAGATATCTAAAAGAATCTCTCTTCTGAATGTTATCGTCACCAATCTTCACCTCGATTCCTTCATCATTGCTTCCATCAAAGGTACATTCCATATATTCCGTCTTAGCCCTACTTATACGAAAACCTTTAGTCTCCAATTCATATCTCTAAACCTCAAGCTTCTCATTTACTCCATCTCTAGTCTCGTCAATCAACACAATATCATCAGCAAATAATATACACCAAGGTAACTCATCCTGAATGTGACTTGTCAACTCGTCCATAATCAAAGTAAAAAGAAATGGACTCAAAGCTGAACCTTGATGTAAACCATTGTTGATATCAAAATAGTTGGTCTTCCCCGTCGGAGTCCTTACACAAGATAAAGCCCATCATACATATCTTTTATGAGATTAATGTATAGGACAGGTACTTGTCTCTTCTCCAAAACTCTCCACAGTATCTCTCGTAGGACGGAATCATAAGCCTTCTCCAAATCAATAAAGATCATATGGAGATTCTTCCTTTTAGCTCTATAAATCTCCATTGTTCTCCTCAGCAAATGGATGGCTTCAATAGTTGGGCGACCTGGCATGAATCCGAATTGGTTTTCTTTTATTTGGGAAACTTGTCTCAACCTTCTTTCGATCACACATTCCCAAATTTTCATAGTGTGACTCATCAGCTTGATACCTCTGTAATTTGAACAATTTTGAATGTCTCCTTTGTTCTTATAAAGAGGCACCACAATACTCCTCCTCCAATCTTCATGCATTTTCTTGCTTCGCCAAATAACATTGAATAGATTCGTAAGCCAGGTCAAACCACGCTCACCTAAAACTTTCCATACTTCTACAGGGATGTCATCCGGTCCAACACCTTTCCCAGGTCTCATAACCTTCAAAGCCTCCTCTACTTCTTTTCTTTGTATTCGTCTATAGCATGCACGATTCAAGTAACTTTCACTACTAGCTAGATCACCCAAAGTGATCTCTCTATTTCCTTCTCCAATGAAAAAAAGAGAGGCACGTGCAATTAAAAAAAAGAGAAAAAAGCCGCATGTATTTCGGAAAAGAAAAAGAGGAAGCCGCAATATTTCAAAAAAAACAAAAAGAAAAAAAATGGCGGCATTTGTTTGGACCCTATTTGGGTGAAGTTAAAAAAAGGGAGAGAGAGAAAAATTTTGCAAAAAAACCCAAAAAAAATAGTTGAAACGGCTGAAAAAAATCCTTTGAAAGAGTCGCATACAAAGAAAAGCCGTATGCATTTTTTTAAAAAAATGTGCTACGCAAAAGACGAAAAGAAAAATCATCAAAATCGGCTAAGAGTTTTCATGTTGTCTTCCCCATTATTGTTGTCTTCTCCCAACATTGTCGATGTCCATGTTTTCCGACACGTATGGGAGAAAGAGGGAGTATATATGTAGAGTCACAGGTCTAGATCCAGAATCCAGATTCAGATATCAGTCTCCAGACCAGCCAGATGATCAGATTCTACAGTTCGGTTTCAGACTCGAGGATTGTCTTCCGAGTCCAGTTTCAGACACGCACGAGTGTGCGGTCATTTTCAGATGAGCATATGTTGCCATCATTTGTTCGTGGTTCCCATCATTATTCTTGTTTTGTCGGCCAGAGTTTTCATGTGAATCATAGGGACTCCTGAGCAGAGGACCATTCCCTATGCCATTGAGGGCAAGGGTTTTCATGTGGTATCATAGGTACACCAGAGCAGTGCACCATTCTCTGAGCCAGATGGGAGAGACCCAGTTCTCCGATGAGGAGACTATTTCAAGACTCCATTCTCCAGCGACCGTGGACTCCGACGAGGATTGCACAGCCACGACCATTTTCAGTTAGGCCCTTTTCAGAGATGGAGCAGTTGTCCACATTGTTGTGGCGGGCCAGAGTACTCCGACGAGGAGGCTCATTTCAGTTGCAGTGACTCTGACAGGCGCAGTTCAGAGCACATGCTCTCCGACGAGGAGATTCAGCAGACTCACACTCCAGCCCGTTCGTCCTCCTCACCTGCACGGCATGAGAAGTAACGTCCTCGACTGCAGCAATGTGCGCGTTGGGTTGATATTGTCCGTAGTGTCCGGTAGCATTGAGTTGAGTATCTTTCTGTTTGTCCAAGCTGAGCATTGCATGCTCCAGCTTGAGGGGGAGTGTTGGAGTATTAGTTTTATGCGCTATTGAGTTGTAGCAGGGTAAATGGATCCTGGAGAAGATCCATTTACCCCATCCTGTGTTTAGTCCCATACCGCCCAATGGTGGGACTTGGAGGCTCTGGGAAGGCTATATAAGGAGCCCCAAACCTCATGTACTCATTGAGAAAAAGCAATGAAGCATATGCCCCTTTGAGAGCTTCTCCCGTGGTTTCATCCCACTCCTCACGGAGTAGGGTTCCACGTTAAAATCTTTGTTCTTATTGTTCTATCTTTATTTCCGCTTCCGCATTCTTCATATTTTATAACAATTGTCTTATAAGGTTCTTGTAGGAGAGCAACCGGAGAAGTTGATGGGAGATTTTTAGTCATGTTTTGGACAGTAGGACTTGGGCACTTTTATGGACTGGAGACACATGTTACGAAGACCTTGGAGTAGTCTCGGTGTGATGAAGCTAAAATAGATAAACAATGGCCTTTTTATAAAGTAGTTGATTTGACTATGGGGAGATGGGTGTGATATGGTGAATTTTGAGAGATTCTATGGCCTCTCTTTGTTTTTGGACATGTTGAGTAAGAGCACCTTCGACTTTCTAAAGAGGTATCTTCTTTGTTGTGTCGTATGTGATGCCTTTTCGTAGGTTGATACTTGATGATAGTTTATCATTTAGTTTTGGAAAAAAAATGTAGTAGTCTCGGTGTGATGAAGCTAAAATAGATAAACAATGGCCTTTTATAAAGTAGTTGATTTGACTATGGGGAGACGGGTGTGATGGTGAATTCTGAGAGATTCTATGGCCTGTCTTTGTTTTTGGACATGAATTTTGAGTAAGAGCACCTTCGATTTCTAAAGAGGTATCTGCTTTGTTGTGTCGTATGTTATGCCTTTCGTAGGCTGATACTTGATGATAGTTCATCATTTAGATTTGGAAAAAAATGATTAGTTAGAGAGGGGGCCATTATGTAACTTCTTTCCGTGTCTCTTTGCTCTGGCAACCAATCAGGATGTATCTGTGGCAGAAATTTGATTTGATTCTCGAGATGGTACGGACTGGGGCCTTCTATTTTTAGTTCTCTGAATAATGATTACGGGAATCTATGGCATTGACTAATGTACTCAACACAATGGAGGGGGCGTCTATACACAAGGATCATTGAGTTTGTATGATGGTTTCTTCCCTACCATGAAGGTATAGGAGACATTGTTGTTTCCCATAGTGCATGATGTCGGTAACCTCGTCAAGGATTATACTTTAAGAGTAAATGATGTCTTTTAGGTGAAGATAATAATGTGATAGCTGTACAGAACCTAGGGTTCATCAACTTTCTTTTTCATCCAATTTAAGTCAGTTGGGCTTATTTTGTTTGAATAAATTGAGATTAAATATAATCTCTAAAAATAAATTGGAAAATTTATTTATTTAAATTTGGAGTTTTTTCAGGAGTCCAGTTTGGGTTTATTAGGTTATTTATTTTATTTAATTATTTGTATCTCATCCTCTCTCTATATTAAAAGATTTATGGGTATGGTAAACAAGGGACTTGAGATTATAAAATAATTGGAGTCTATGTAGTTCTCTTCCCTTCTACATCTCTTCTCGCACATCTCTGCGTGTCTCCAGCTTAATCCCGTGCTACAGGTGCTTCATCTCCTTCCTCTCATCATCTCTATTCTATTTCTCTCACATAAATTCTGTTCCACATCACAATCCCTCTATTGTAACATGGACCCATTATCTCTTGTATTGGTAGTTTATGATTGAATGCAACCGTAGCCAATGCATCATGAATTGATCGCCTTGAATAACAGTTTTCTAGATAAGCCTCTTGCCACATAACACATGCCATGAAACTATGATCTTGTTCAATCCAATGAAACCACTAATTGGGTGCCCAAAGTTCTAGTCCCTCAAGTAAAAGAAACAGCATCCTGATTTTTGAAATTTAGGGTTAGTATCTCCACCATTTCTCATGGCTGATTTCTTAAGCTGGTTTAGTATAATTCTCAAAAGCATTTAATGGTGGAGACAACTCCCTGATGCAGTGTTATCAAGACCATTGAGTTCTCCTTAAAAGGATGAATTGACAACTGATCAAGACCTTTTTCAACTAAAGTGAGACTGTTCCCTTTAAAAACTCTCAATAAGAACTCCATCTTCTCATAACCTTGCCCAATTCAACAAATTTGGGAAGAGGATCCGAATTCCTCAAATTTCAAGATGAAGAGACAAGCAGCCCTTAGATCAAACAATGTTGTATGAAGGGACTCCTACAAAAGTTGTATCCAATATATAACTTGGGAGTTTAGTTAAAGAACCATTTGATGTGACAACCACTATCATAGTTAATCACTATAAAACTGTGAAACCATTAAATACAATTTCTTCCCAATCCAACAACATCGCAACATGATGTATTACAAAACCTCCCCCACCCCACCACAACATTCTACACAATCAATATTTTTGTTGAAATATCAGAACCACAGCTAATGAGGAGAAAAAAATCTTTACATGGAGGACTATAATCACATGTTCATGTGATCTTTAGGTAGTGAAGACTTATGTTCCATCTGACTAAGCATATGATTTTAACCTTAAGCTCATTTCTAAAAATGCTTTTGATAGTGCGTGAGGGGTTACCTTGATCATTATGCAGAACAGAATTCATGCAAAAGATAAAAAAAGTGGGTATGAGAGGAATAATGAGAAGACATGCCTATAAAGGGGGATTTTGCTGGAGAAGCGTGGAGACATTGGAGAAGAAAGGAAGAATGCAGGAGAAAGGGAGAGCCTCCACTTTTTTTATTATCTCAGATGTCCTTATAACTGAACCTATAAGCTCTATATATAGGATAAACTACAAAATAGATAATACAATAAGCAATATCTAACAAACCTCAACATGACTCCTAGAAAGACTCATAATTCAAATAATTAAATTATCTATACAATTTTTAGAGATAGTATGTAATCTCAATTTAGTAAAAAAATCCCAATGGATTTATGGACAAAAAAGAAAGCTAACAAACTCAAATTTAGCACAATCTCCCATTTTATGCTGCATCAACTCCCCACCGCTTCAGAAAACTCATCTTATGATGAGTTTCTTGCCATAGGACGCATCACGGAGAGATTTGCAGTTGCTTTGTCACTTTATTTTTCTCAATAGGAATAGTTTGTCGACCTCTTTTTCTATCTCTCAGCATTTCTTGTGTAATTTTATTGAATCAGTAATCATAATTGCAACTTTTCTGCACCTTCATTCCAAAGACATGCCATTTAATCTTTCTTCAAGTTTAGCATTTGGATAAATATATTTTGCTGTACAGATGTCATCACAAATTTCTTGTGGCAATGAATTGTTTTTTTCTTGTGGAATACGATCCCATTGGAAATAAACACCCACTCATTGTCAGGGTCTGGTCTCCCTCAAACTAATGGCAGTGGCACCAATTTTAGATGCTCGAATATTGACAATCATATCGGGGTCTCTAGTTGTGCCGATGTGGTATTTGGGTGACCGGGGTAGAGGTTGGTCATGGCCTTCCATGCAATGCGAAGTTGCGCCGACAAGGCAATGGAGGTTGGTTTCAACCCTCAAGCAGAGGTCAGTTACACCTATGTCTATCAATGACAATTGGTAGTCCACCCCATGTATGGAAAGAGGGAGGATACAAAGGTTTCATACCCTAGTTTCAACACACACAAAGTGAGAACTATAGCTAAGTTAGGGTTTGTTGGCATTTTTTTCCAACCAGTGTCCATCAGGATGTTTATTAAATTAATATCATATGTGATCTTTAAAAATAGTAAATATACTTATTTGAATTATGAGTCTTTTATGACTCAACTTAGGATTCTATTTATTTATTTCCCCCAATTACAATACCTTTTCTGTTTACATCATCATTTTTTTCACATCATGTTGGATATTAGACCTATTTTATTCGCCACGTCAATTTGGTATCAAAACCTTTTGATCCACATTTCGAGTATCTCATTTGTTTCCTTCATCCATCTCATTTAGGAAAAACTATCATGGACTCCTTACATGCAGCCAAGGGCCATTCTAGAGATGACCTTCTTCTACCAATAACAACTATTTGGGCTTTGCGGCTGGTTAGAAATGGTCCACTCTTTGCCTCGCAACATTTTTATATTGAAAATGTAATTTCTCATGCTAAGAATCTCCTCAAGTCATGGCTTCTGTAAGCCTTTCATTTTCATCTCTTTTAATATATTTGGGAGGGGCACCTTAGCACATTCCCCCCTTTTTGGACTGAAAAAAACTATCATGGTGGAAGATAAAACACATCCTAATCCATGAATACCCTACCAACACTCACTTTCTGTTGTTGGATATACTCCATGATGCAGCTAATGTGCTGTGGGAGTTGGTTTCAACATGGGTCAACGAAGGTGGTAGTCACCATGAGGATAACTACTTGTATATTGAATACAATGATTCTTAGGGTGGAGTGATCGATGTTATGGGATACACATATTACTTATATGGAGAAGATTGGGTACTTTCATATTGTGTTTGGATTGTTAAGGTTCTTACGTTGTTTATTGTTAAAATCTAATGTACTATACTTATTAGAATAAATTTCATGTGTATCTAAGAGTGTTCTTGAATTTCTTATTCTCGTGCCTTGGAGTATTATCAGATCGTGAGAATGATTTAAATTCATTCTTTGTTAGGTATATATGTAGATGAATTGACACGAGGGGAATAACAGAGGGGATTAGAGGAAGAAGGAGAAGACATGCTTGTAGCATGGGATTTTGGTGGAGAAGCATGTGTGGGATTAGATGAAGAAGGAAGGATTATTTTTAAAAAAGAGAGGAACAAGTAAGGAGAAATAGAGAGACTAACTTGGTTATAATCTTAAATCTTCTTTTTATCATAGTTTCAAGCCTCTTTATATTGATGGAGAGATTGGGATTATAAAATACAACAACAAGAAGGCTTTTCCCACACTAAATAGGGTCAACTACATGGGTGCTTTGCCTCCATTCAAATCTATCTTGGATCATTCTTGTCCGTCGATCCAAAAAACGAAGATCCCTTCGAGTAACCTCATTCCAATTTCCAACACTTGGGCCTTCCTCGCCTCTCTTTGCCAGCTCAGCATCCCAAAACTTGCATCTTCAAACTAGTGCATCAACCAACCTTCTTTGTAAATGGCCAAATCATCCTAAGAGATTGGGATTGCAAATAGATAAATAAAATTCTAAATTAATTAACTAAATTAAACTAAATTCTAACTTGATTCCTAAAAGATTCTTAATTTAACTAACTAAATTAAATGTTTATGTATTATTTTTAGAGATCTCACGTGGTTGCATTTTATTTAAAGAATATAAAAATCCTATGACTAAAATCGGATGCAAAAGCTGACAAAGAATAACTTCGCCATAATTCGTAATTTGTTGATGCATCAATGCTTATGGTAGAGTTATAAGCTAGCATTTCATTATCAAGTTTTGTGTGTTAGTAGTATTATAAAATATGAAGCGGAAGCGAAAACATGGATAAAGATAAAGAAACAAGAAGAACAACGTGATTTAACGTGGAACCCTACTCCGTGAGGAGCGGGATGAAACCACGGGAGAAGCCCTCAAAGGGGCATATGCTTTATTGCTCTTTCTCAATGAGTACAGGAGGTCTGGGGCTCCTTATATAACCTCTCCAGAGCCTCCAAGTCCCACCACTAGACGATGTGGGACTAAACACATGGATGGGGTAAACGGATCTTCTCCAGGATCCATTTACTCTGTTACAACTTAATGGACGCACAACCAAATACTACAACACTCCCCTCAAGCTGGAGCATGCAATGCTCAGCTTGGACAAACAGAAAGAAACTCAACTCAACGCTACATGACACTACGGACAATACCAACCCAACGCGCACATTGCTGCAGTCGAGGACGTTGCTTCTCATGCCATGCAGGTGAGGAGGACGAACGGGCTGGAGTGTGAGTCTGTTGAATCTCCTTGTCGGAGAGCATGTGCTCTGAACTGCGCCTATCAGAGTCACTGCAGCTGAAAATGAGTCTCCTCGTCGGAGTACTCTGGCCCGCCACAATAATGTGGACAACTGCTCCATCTCTGAAAAGGGCCGAACTGAAAAGGCCGTGGATGTGCAATCCTCGTCGGAGTCCACGGTCGCTGGAGAATGGAGTCTGAAATAAGTCTCCTCGTCGGAGAACTGGGTCTCTCCCATCTGGCTCAGAGAATGGTACTCTACTCTAGAGTACCTATGATACCATATGAAAACCCTTGCCCACATGGTATAGGGAATGGTCCTCTGCTCTGGAGTCCCTATGGCTCACATGAAAACTCTAGCCGAAACAACCACAAGAATGATGGGGACCACGAACAAATGATGGCAACATATGCTCATCTGAAAATGACCGCAAACTCGTGCATGTCTGAAACTGCAGACTCGTAACAACGATCGTCGAGTCTGAAATCGAACTTTAGAGGCTAATCATCTGGCTGGTCTGGAGACTGATATCTGAAGAAGACCTGTGACTCTACATATATACTCCCCCTTTCTCCCATACTTGTCGGAACATGAACATCGACAAAGTTGGGAGAAGACAAGATAAATAGGGGGTGAAAACAACAGGAACATCAAACTTGCGGCTTTTGTCATCATTTTTTTTAATAGCCGCCTTAAATTTTTTTTAACATAGGCCATTCAACCTCCTTTTTTTATATACGGCTTTTCAAAATTTTTTTGATAAACTTTGCGTGCGGCTTTTTTTCCGATGTACGCGCCTCTTTTTTTTTCTTTTTTTCCCTTTTTTCTCAACATTACTTTTGCTTACGATTTTTTATCGGTTGTGGCCTACTTGGCCCATAATGACAACGAAACATTTTTTTTAAAGGGCCACGGGGCCCTAGGGTTCCTACACACGAAGCTGCCCCCTCCCTTTCTTCTTGCGCTGCCTGCTTCTTCCATCCTGTGCACCGCCGGATCTGGAGGAGCAGGAGGGTACGCGCGCGTCGAGATGGCGCTCGATGGAGGCACTGGGGTCTGAGACGAAGGTGCGGCAGGCTGGGAGGTAGCCTCTGCCGTTGGAGATGCATCGCCTGCTGGGTGGCTCTGGGAGGATTGTGAGTCCCTGTTGCGAGCATGAGAGACCATCTCGCTCTGCCTAGAGCTCCTGGAGGTCGCCGCGTGAGATGGGGCTCGCCTGCGATGATGGGATCTGCTGAGGAGGAGCGCGGTGGCGACTGGGCTGCTTGAACATCGCCGCCACGCTGGGCTGCGCGAGAGCCACACTGGGCCAACGCCGTCGCCGGGCGTCGCCTGGATCGTAAGCTCCACCGCCTGGGAGCTTCTTTGCCGATGCCGCGGTTGCGATGGGTACTGGAACTGGCAGTGATGCTACCGCCTTCTCATGCGCGATGCCCGGGCGTATGGAACGCCTGGAAGCTAGGGTTCCCTGGACTGCGCCTCCTTCGCATGGAGGATGGACGATCGTCGCGTCGAGATCTGACAACGCTCCCTAGAAGAGATGATGCGCTAGGGCTAGCCTGGAGAGGATGCCGCAGCCTGCGGCTTTGTTGGAGGAGATCTCCCTGATGGTTGGGCGCCGCCTGCGCCTGCTAGGGTTTGGAATGAAGCCGTGGAAAACTCCTTATGTTGAACATATCAGAAATTAGGGTTTCGATTGAAACCCTAGAACTCAGACAAAACATGAACATAAATAATCCTCTTTTTCAAGAACAACTCGAATCTCGAACAAATAAAAAAAACATAAAATCCTCGAGAATCGAACCCGCTCTGATACCATGTTATAAAATATGAAGCGGAAGCGAAAACATGGATAAAGATAAAGAAACAAGAAGAACAACGGGATTTAACGTGGAACCCTACTCCGTGAGGAGCGGGATGAAACCACGGGAGAAGCCCACAAAGGGGCATATGCTTTATTGCTCTTTCTCAATGAGTACAGGAGGTTTGGGGCTCCTTATATAACCTCTCCAGAGCCTCCAAGTCCCACCACTAGACGATGTGGGACTAAACACATGGATGGGGTAAATGGATCTTCTCCAAGATCTATTTACTCTGTTACAACTTAATGGGCGCACAACCAAATACTCCAACAAGTAGCAACTTACAATTCTCTTTTACCAATAGGGCATCATCTACCTTGCCTTATTTTATACATAGTTAATTTGACAAACTAAATAATTCTAAAATAGTTCTTGAATAGGGTTGCCGATCATTACTCATTTATTATAGGTTTCTCTTAGGCTCCTGTCTTAGAGTTCTTAAACTACTCTCATGTTTGGTCCCAAATTGCTTAGTAGTGGGATTTAGGTATGTTGATGATGCTATATAAAGAACCTCTTACCTCTTATTTCCTTGAGAAGTTCCCTTCTCTTGGAGTAGGACGATCCTTTGGGTCTGTCTCGAAACATGTAAATCTATGTTTCCATTTCTTATATATTGCGGTCAATATCGTTTTTTTGTTCTCACGAAGCATGGGAGCAAGTTGTTTCGGTTGGTCTGTTCCTTCTAGTGTTCAATTTTATTCCAATTTTTGGAGATTGTCCATGTTTATGCGGTTCTTGAAGATTAAATGATAATATTGCAAGTGTTTTCAATCTCCAGTCGGTCATCTTCTTCGAGTACTCATTCTAAGCACAAGTCTCCTTTAGTACCATCTTATTCATGTGGGTCCTGTCATAACACGGACTACTTTGAATTGGTCTCCTCCCAATTCATTAGAAGAGGTATCGGGTGAAGATGTGTTGATTGTTTTCTTTTGTAACAAGTTGCATCTTTTCTGGCTCTAGCTGGAGGGGAATTATAACGATATGCATTTAGATGGATAAATGGATCTTCACTATCATGGATAATCAAGACATTTTTGTGGCCAAGGTGTGAAAGGAGGGGACTTAGGCCCCCTTCCTTTATTGTTGGATTTGTTGAATAAAAAGTACATGAGTTCTTTAGCCTGATTAAATTGCTTGGTAAGATAGAAGGCTCGATTTAGGACCAATATTATCAGACTTGGAGGGATGGTCCATTCTCGATGAAAAAGCTTCTAGAACTCTTTCTATGCCTCTATAGTAAGCAATACCGAGTACGTAGAGGCTCACATCTTACTTCGTAAGTTCGCATGGCTTTGATATACACTTTTTCTATAATAAAGAACACAACCATACCTATTGTGTCAAAATATATGCCAAACCATCCACCTGCACTACACTATCTATAATTTTCGAGACCAGACCACCTAAAGTTTTCCTATAATCTGCTCACGATGGCGTGCGGGGAACATCAAAAGCTAAACCTCACCTCACGATTGTGGGTCTACCAAGCAAGGTGGCCTTTGGTCTCTTCCATAGCTGCTACCGTCCCCCAGATCCCAATTTCTCGTCTTCCTCGATCATCCCCCCATATACAATCTGGGCCTTCGCTTTATTCTGGGAGATAGTTGTCTCCATGAGAGGATCCAATAACTATAACCAAAAAAGCTCCTATCTTCAGTATCTTTCTCTTTGTTGCATCACTAAGCACTTCATTTCCTGAAGGGGAACGACTAGGTTGTATTCAAATGTGCTAGAAATGAACGAGGAGAGCGTGTCGTAGTGATTAAAAATGTAAAAGTTGTTACTTGCCAGTGGCAAAACCTTACAAAGCTATTTTTCCTATGAGACTGATCTCGAAAATCGAAAAGTTTCATCTCACCAGTGAAAATCTTGTAAAATGACGAGAAGTTGTCGGTGTGCCTGTTTGGTTTCTGCAATTGCCTAAAGCAGACAGAAAGTGGAAGCGGTGGCTTACCATCTCAACTGATGAAGGTACGAGTCAAAGATTACTAGACCTTAAGCTTATATGTAGGGGAGAGGCCATTAGTCCTAATATCCTTAAGGCTCTCGACACCAGCTTTTGACGTGTCCAATGGAGCTTTGTACTGCAAGGATAGCGTTGGGAGGAAGAAAACGCATCTTCCATCCCCAAAGTATTAACATTAACATCACTTGGTGTTTGATCACTATGATGTCTCCAATGGCTGCGATCTAATTTGAAACTCTACCATGCTTCTGCATGTGAAAGCCTTCCTTTGGCTGCCTAAAAAGGGATGTCTAATGACAAAAGTTTATAGAGCCATCATACTTTGTGGAAATGATGTTTCTTGCCCGAGATGCTATGATTTCCTATAGCACCTGAACACCTTTTCTTCTCTTGTATGTGTTCACGATAGGCCTTGGTTGGGTTTTTGCTTATTTTTTATCCTAGGACAGGAGCTTGCGGCCCCTAGCAGTGATGAGGTCATCTTTAAGCGAGATCGATTCTATGAGGAAAATATAATTGTAAGGCATGGACCCTGTAATCTTACTTAAATATATAATCTTGTTGAGTGACCCCCATCTTGAGTCCACGTCCTTTCATATAAAGGATAATAGGATCACTCTAAGATCCAATTTCACTACTCATGTTATGCCCCACATTGCTTAGTGGTGAGACTTGGACGTGTTGGTGGGTAAATGATCCAACACCGTTTGAGTTCCATGAGAATTTCAATACGAAGATTGAACCCATGGAGTCTCTTCTCATGTGGAGTGGATGGTCTTTAGAGACCAACTTGATCCATGCAAATTGATTTTTTTATCCTGATATGCTGCAATTTATATCTTTAAATTCAAATTTCTCACGTTCTTTAGATGCAAGCCATGGTTTTTCCCCGAGGAAGAGACAGATGGAAGAAACTCGTGAAAATGTTGAATTTGAGGATTCATTGTTTATGGCATTGAGATTTGGGAGGTAGTAGGTGTATCATGGGGGTAAAGTCTGTATGAACAATCTTTTGTCTTGGTTTGTGCATGGAACATGGGATTTATTGGTACTTGGCTCTCTGAGAAATCCATAGTTAGCGACCTTATTTTTCCAATCAAAATGGACATCAACAGGATAAGGTATAAGTAATACTAATTATATTTGACCATATAAATATTTGGACCATAAGAAAGATTTCGACTGTAAATAAGGGAGATCAAAATAAAATAATTATCACATGCCCTAAAAGTCAACAAGAGTTTGATTTATGCTCAATACATTTTAGTTTTGAACTGAAAACAGGATGTCCATGCCCAGTTTTAAACGGAAGAAGGATGTCTATGTTCTTTTAGGGTATGAATTTACTGAAGGGGAAGATATTCTGGAATTAGGCCAACATCATTACTCACCATCATTAATTTTTAAGAAAATGTCAAATCTGGAAATATTTTTTAATAATAAAATTAAATCCTTCTATAATGTTTAGGATGTGGCCGGATGAACCACATATGCCTACGCAGTTGCGGTACTAAACCGAATTCCTGAATTTTATAGGTCTAGACTATATATTCAGTCTATATAAGTGCATACTCAAATGCATATATGGTACCCCACATATTCTGTTTGCATTTCTGAAGGATGGCATTAGAATTTAACTTTTGATTGTTTTGAGATCTTATTCTACTTCTGTTAGCAAATTTGTGACTTCTACTGCTTATATTATAAACTTGTGTCTTTTATTATAAAATATACGTACAATACACTTTCTAACCTAAAAAATTATTTTTGAGCCTTGACAAACTCTATCATTTTTTAAATGAACCATCAAAGAATTGCTGATTATTAATTTAAAAATCTAAAACTATGCAAAACAGCATGCTTCCCCACATGCAGCATATACACAATGTCGTTGCCTGTTTGATTGAATCCACATAACAAATTACTGAGCACATGCCTTCGAAGAAGAAGTTTTTGAAAAAGCCTGTCTTTAAAAGAATTGCCTTTTTTATTTATGCATTTTATCATGGAAAGTAGAATTGTTTCATGAAAAATGTTTTCTGTGTCTATTTTCTTTCCTTTAGACTTGTCTTTATTTGACTGTAGATTACAAGTTATCTGGAGCAAAAGTGTTACAAGGAACTGAGAACTGAACGCTTCAAAATACCAAAGGTCGTCATACTCATTTATCAGAAATTGATAGTATCTTGTAAAGAACAAATGTAAGTTTTCTTCCTGCTAGTTGTATTTATTACATATTCTCAAATGAAATACATGGACATCGTGCCATCACAATCCAAATTTCTTTGCCTTGGGAAAGATAAACTAACTGAATTTTTTATCATGATTCTGTCAAGATATTTATGGATATATTGCAACATTGCCTCCTCAAAAGAATGTACCCTTTCACTATATAATGCTGATTATTAGGTCTTTTATTTTTATTGCATAGTCAAGGAAAACTGCAGCCAATATTGAAGGTTATTGACAAATTATGATATGTGCTAGAAAAATAGGAATGCAGAAGCCCATCGGAATAAAAGATAAAGAAATTGAAGAACACACTGGATTTTACGTGGAACCCTACTCCCTAAGGAGCGGGATGAAACCACAGGAGAAGACCTCAAAGGGCCATATGCTTTATTGCTTTTTCTCATTTGACTACATGGGTGTAGGGTCTATATATAGCCCCTACTGAGTCTCTACATCTCCAAACTGGTAGATGTGGGACTAAAGACCGGATGGGGTAAATGGATCCTGGAGGTATCCATTTACCCATCGACAACTCAACAGGCGCACAACTAAATACTCCAATACTCCCCCTCAAGCTGGAGCATGCAATGCTCAGCTTGGACAAACAGAAAGAAACTCAACTCACAATACATGACACTACAGACAATATCAATTCAACGCGCACAACTGTCGGCTACTGTCGAGGACTTTGCTTCTCATGCCGTGCAGGTGAGGACGAACGGACTGGAGTGTGAGTCAAACCATCGAGTCTGAAACTATGTTTGGAGAAGTCTCCTCATCGGAGAACCGGGTCTCTCCCATCTGGCTCAAAAGATGGCACTCTACTCTGAAGTCCCCATGATACCACATGAAAACCCTTGCCCACATGGCATAGAGAATGATCCTCTACTTTGGAGTCCCTATGGCTTACATGAAAACTCTGGCCGACACAAGAAGAATGATGGGGACCATGGCAAATGATGGCATACATGTGCATATCTGAAAAGACCGTGTACATGTGCGTATCTGAAACTGAGGACTCGAAACCAATCGTCGAGTCTGAACTTGCGCATCAAACTGTGGACTCGGAATCTGGACGTCGAGTCTGGAACTGCGCATGGATAATCTGATAACTTGTAGAGTCTGAACAACTGGTTGGTCTGGAGAATCTGACCTCCGGAGAAGACCTATGACTCTACATATATCCCCTTTTCTCTCATACTGGTCAGAATGAAGACATCAATCAAGCTGGGAGAAGACAAGATGGATAGGGAGAGACAGAAAAAAACAATAAGCCGATCACACTTCTTCTTCGGTTTAAACATTTTCTCATCTATTGCATTCATTTTTTTAAAATAGTCGTCACAAATTTTTCCTCAAATAAGCCATTCACAAAATTTTTTGGCTTTTCATTCATTTTTTCCGTACGGATTTTTTCTACGATTTTTTGAACATTTATAGCTGTTTCATTTTTTTTACGGCTATCATTCCCCCTTTTTTGCAAAAATTCTTGCATACGACCTTTCTTGTACGTGCTTTTTTCTCAAAAATATTTTTTTGGAACTTGCGGCCTCTTCCTTTTTTAAAAAAATCAGGCCTTCCTTTTTCTAAAACCAGAACGCTCTGGGTTTTTTTAATTGCTCTCTTTTTTTTGTTTACACTTGGACCGTACATTTCAAACCCATTCGGGTCATTTCTATTTCCCTCTCTCATTTTTTGTAATAAATGACGGGTCATTGGGCCCTTTATTTCCGCAAGCACTAGGGTTCCCATCGTGGGAACCCTCCTTCCTCAAAGTCGTCGCTCGTGAGGACTTATGGATCTACTGCTCCCGATCTGCTGCTCCCGCTGCCTCTTGGATCTGGAGGAGCAGGAGGCTTCCACGGAGCCTTCGCGTGAGTGGGGATCCGCCGCAGGACTGGGAGAGATCGGAGGAGAGGTGCAATGGGGCGCCTGGACTTAGGGATGTCAGTGGGGCGGGTTTGGGGCGGGTATTACTATTCCCAAATCCATACCCATGTATAATATCACTACCCATACCTGCCCATTTATTAAACGGGTAATTTCTAGTGGATACTCATATACCCGTCGTATAACTATGTACCTAATGGGTACCCATATCGTTGACATGGTAAATCTTAAGTTGTTTTATAAATGTATACAAGATTTCCACAGATAGACGAAATAGAGTGAGATCGTATAATATGGTGACTCATAAAATTGTGCAATATATATAGATAATATTAAATGCTTATATATGTTAAGTGTTTAACCCTTTTGTGTTGATAATTTTTATTTATTAAAGATACAAAAAGTTAGTTGAATATGAATAAATAGTTGGAGAGGAGAAATTGAGTTAGATATTTATACATGTAGATCGATACATATTAGATATGAAATGGATTTGGATCTAGTTTGATTAAAATGCAACACATACATCTATCTTTTATATTTTTTTATTTGGGTTTGGGGCGGGTTCAGGTTCGGGTACCCACAAAGCAATCTCAAACCCATACCCATACCCGCATGGGTAGTCAATTCAAAACCCAAACCCATCCAAAAGTAAATGGGCGGGTTTCGGATCCTTAAATGGGGCGGGGTCGGGTCAGGTACCCAATGGGTAGACCCAGATTGACATCCCTACATGGACCTACGCAAGGGGTTGCATGGTCGATGGAGCTCATCGTGATGAGGTCGATCACCTCTGCCAGTTGGTGAAGCGTCGCTTGCGATGTGGCTTGTAGCAAGAGCGGCGATGGCACGTGGGAATCAGAGGAGCTCTCCTTGCACACAGAGATGCGCCGCCTGGGATGCGCGCGAAGATCAGCACGCGATGCGCTATTGCGGCGAGTTGCAACAACGGATGTTGCCAAAATCGTGAGGGGGAGATTGCGCACAGGGGGGATTGGGGGCTGGAGGCGCGCAAGGGTGCGCCGCCTGGGAGCTCAAGGGTCGCACGCTATCTGATACCAAGGAGCCTCCAGCGCCTAGAAGAGGCACATCGCATGGAGTGTAACAGAAATCTCTGCCATAGAGATCGCCTATCTGGAGATGTCGTGCTTGCGCAAGTAGTGCCATCGTCGATAGGGCTCACCAGCGGCTGTGGAGTTGTGGTGCACCCTCGGATGTCTCCCCACTGCCTGAAAAGGGCATCACATCGCCTGTGTGATGCGGCTGGAACTAGAGATGCAGCAAAATGGCAGACAAGATTAGGGTTTTGAATGAAACCCTATAACTTTCAAGCATGGCATTGATGGCAATATGTTTCCAGAAATATGAATAAATCTAGAACTTTAGAAATACTCAGAAATATAAATCTTCAGAACTTGGCCGATGATCCATCATGAAAATAATCTTCAAGAACAAACTTTAAAATCGGCCAAGAATGATCCGCTCTGATACCATGTTAGAAAAATAAGAATGCGGAAGCATATCAAAATAAAAGATAAAGAAATTGAAGAACACATGGGATTTTACGTGGAACCTTACTCCCTAAGGGGCGGGATGAAACCACGGGAGAAGGCCTCAAAGGGCCATATGCTTTATTGCTTTTGCACATCTGACTACATGGGTGTGGGTGTCTATATATAGCCTCCACTAAGTCTCCACATCTCCAAATTGGTAGATTTGGGACTAAAGATTGGATGGGGTAAATGGATCCTGGAGGTATTCCTTTACCCATCTACAACTCAATAGGCTCACAACTAAATACTCCAACAATATGTATATGATATTATCAATTGTGTACCTTGCAAGCTACTATCGGGCTCAAGTTTCATTATGCGAAAAATATGTGGCAAAAATATTATATGGTAACTTGTGGGATAATGCAAATAGAGTCCAGCCACAACGATCGAATTTATTATCTTCATGCATAAGGATAATAGATTGACTATTAGAAAAGATTTCAAAATCATCACAAACATCTGTTTTTTCTTTTCTATTACCCTTTCTCGATTACCATATTATGATTTCTCAACATTCCATATATAGAAAGAGATGTACTGTAAGTGCCATCTCTTATGTTTTTGATACCAAAGGGATATTAAATGAGTAGAATTGGGATATAGACGGGTTAACAATGACGAAGCCTTCTCGCATTTTTAAGTAGGGTCGGCTACATGGATTCTTGCTCAAATCCATGTTGAAAGATCCGACTATTTTATGATGGTTGTTGGCTACCTATCGCAACCCCCACAAGGAGGAATTTGAACATTGATCTTTTGGGTGGTAGACACACTGCACTACCACCAGACCACTGGAGTGGGATATATATGGAATATAATGAAAATAGAGCCACTTTGAGGTTCACTATGATTGTTGAATAGTAAATAGAGATTATTGCAGCAATAATAACACCAGAAAGGTCAAGATGGAAGGTGGTTCATGATAGCAAAGGACGGTCTTACCCCATGGGAGAAGTGGTCCAGCCATGCGCTTTTAGTTGTCATCGAAAATAGTGGTACATGGCTTCACATATATGCCAAACTACATTCACCGACTTTGCAATGGCGTTGAAACTTCTTGTTGCAACCTGGCACATGAGGGGAGTGATGTGAATACAAGTCATGTACATGTAACCTTCAGGATGTACTCAACCGTGTGAATCTTGGTATGGAAGTTAGTATGAGTGTAACACACAAAATTTCCTCTTGAGAGGAAAGTACATCTTCACTTTGTCTTGAAGCAAATATGACGAGGATGGGAGTGTGTGGCCTCTTGTTGGAAGGGTAGCAATTGTTTGAATTGGTTGCTAGTTAGCAACCTAGTTGTAATGGTGCATAGAGGAGTCAATTTGGTTGGGAGAATGGGAGGAGATTGACCTTAAAACATTAGGAGGATGAGAGGATTTGATGCTGTCATAGCTACATGTTGTTGTCGCATCTTTGCTGGGTTATGGGAAGGTGGTTTCTTCTGACTAGAGTGGAATAAGATAACGCCATCGCCATGTAGTACCAAGATTGATGCGGTAAGGTGGGCCACTGCCATTGTGCTAGAGGTTGTGATGGACTCCATATGGATTGAAATGGCGGGAGGGAAATGTCATGGCTAGCATGTTTGGTGGAGATTGCATCAAGTAGTATGGAGAACGAGTCAACCATCATTGTTCCGGATATTGTGAATGGTGTCAATATCATGGGGAGATGGGATGCTGTAAAATGCTGGGAAAGCATGCTGTTAATTATTGATGTTGTTGGAAGGCGGAAGAGGATGGCTTGAGTTGTGCTGAGGATGGGGCGAGGCAACATGAAGATTGGGTGAACATGATTGCCTAGGATTGCCAATGAGCAGCTAAATTTAAAAACATTGTTGACATCAAGTACGGATCTTACTAACTTCAAAATTTTGGAGCTAAACTAGGATACTTTCAAAGTGGGGAACTTGATTGAGTTTGACCCCTACCTTTTAAGTAGACTCGTAATTTGTAAGGTCGGAATGAGGAAGCTTATTATTGGAAATATTCTGTCTTTCATTAGAGAGGATAGTAGCCAATGAAGGCCTCCACAGTTCAGAAAAATTTTTATGATGGTGTTGCCAAAAGTGGTACCATTTCTGTCAAGGCATCTTGATAGTGAGGAGTAGATACATGTTTGGCTTGATGACTTGTCAGTGAAGGCGGTGTTGGTAGATGCATAGCCGGGTTGTTGAGCTTTGCAACAAATATGCATGTGTTGGTCGCACGATGTTGGAATGGTGGATGATTTCTGGATTTTACCTCTCCCCTCTCTAAGAAGGGGGTTCGGGAGCTTGCTTCTTGACCATGTTCCAAGGAATGATATGCGACTTTTAGGAGTGGGGAAATGCAATTTTATGCTTAATATTATAGTACTTCGGGAGAGCATCCTTAAGATCTAGATAAGGGTTTCATTTTAGACTGTTGAACGATGTGGAAGGTAAATGCATTATCTAAGGGTGCCCTTATATGCTTGCTTGCTGCGGAGTGAAGGGTTGGTGATGGAAGTTCATTGGCAGATCATTAACATGGATGGACAATGCTTGTCCCACCTGTCTGTGCGGGAAGAAGGATGTAGATAATTACTTCTTTGTTCTTTTTTAGGAGAAAAAGTGTGGGGTTCCTAGATGGAACCCACCACCGAAAATTACATTAAATTAACGAGAAATAAAGTACAATCAATGATAATTCCATGCCGACAAGGTGGCTCTGTAATGACTTAATACATTCTCAGGAACCTCTGCTCACTAAAGATATCTTCATTTCTAGCACACCAAATAGGCCAAAGAAGTGCGAGCCCATGATTGATGTCATCATGTTAATTACCACCTACGGCACGGATAGATCTCCAAAAAGAAGAGACATTGTCAAACCCGATCCAAGCAATATTTTCACAATTCCATACCAGGCGCGAGAGGTTACATTTGAAGAAAAGATTATCCATATCATTTTCCTCCTCACCGCATCTTATGCAAATCCGATTGTCCATGTGAAAAAGGCCACTCCATCTCACCTTAGTAAGTAGCCGTCCATGTCTAGGCAACTATAGAAACATCTTAATCCGTTGGCAGATTTTATAGCTCCAAATAATCTTGTAGTTAGCTTCATATCATCTTGAATTACATTGGGACAATGGGAAAAAAATTTGATAAGCCTTTTTGACGGAAAAAGAACCATTAGCCCAACGGAAATGGTCTCTCCCTTGAGACAAACCATGAAAATCAGACAAATCATTTAGCATTGCCAAATAATCATTCATCCTTTGCTTCGAAAATCCACTTCTAAAGTTTGGCGCCCATGTTCCATCTTTCCAGGCATGTCGAATATATAAGTTTTGGTCTTTAGCCAACACAGATAGACGAGGGTAACGTTCCTCCAGAGGGCCCAGGCCCTATCCAGTTGTCTCGTCGGAAGAGAAATGTGTCTCCATTCCCAATGGTCGGTTGAAGTAAATCCCCCAACTCTGGGAGGATCTTACGAATTCCCTGCCAAAGAGACGAGGGGTAATGCACAAAGTTACATGTCAAGGATCCATGGATAGCATAAATATTCTGCGTCAGTCGACATGTAAGGTCATTGCTTTTCCTTAAATTCTGAGAACCCATTTGATTAGAAGGGCCTTATTCATGCATTCAAGCATGAGAATCCCCAAGCCACCATCCTTCTTAGTTCTTGTGATAGTCTCTCAGCTCACGTGGTGAATGTCGCCCTTCTCCTGCCTGTCATCCGACCAGAAGAAACACATCATGATAGCTTCCAACTTTCCACGGACCCCTGCAAGGAGTCTAGTGAAACAAAAGAAGATAGGGATAACTGATAGAACATGTTTGAGGAGCACCAACTTTCTGCCTTTAAATAGCATTTTTGCTTTCCATCTAGCCAGCTTATTCTCAAATCTTTCAAGAATCAGTCTCCAATAGCATACACACAGTCGACTAGCCACCAACGGATGCCCAAGGTATGTAATAGGGAGGGAACCATATAGGCACTGAAGAAACGCACTGGTCTCAAGTATCTCGCTCTCGGATAGTCCAAAAGGGACAAAAACATATTTATCTCTGTTGATATGAAGACCAGAGATGTGTCCGAAGATGTCCATAGTCAACGATGCACACTCACCTGATCTCTCCCTCCCTCTAGAAAGATCATAATATCATTAACATATTGCAGAATCGATATCGATATGTCATCCCTGAGCTCACACATAAATTTCCCTCATTGGCCGTTGCATCATAGTTGTTCGAGCATCGACATCGATGACAAAAGTAGGGCCAGCAGGCTACCTTGATGAATTTCCCGTTGCGACTGGAAGAACCCCCCTTTGGGCCTTCCATTTACAACTATGGTGAAAGAAGCCATCGTAATGCATTGTTTAATCCATGCTATCCACATCTCAGGAAAACCCCTCCACTGTAAAGATTCCCAAATGAAGTGCCAATCAACATAGTCATACGCGTTTGAAAACAAAGTAGGCGCTTTTGGTTATTCCTCTTCCAATCAAGAACCATTTTAGAGGCGAGCACCCAGTCATCAACCACATGTTTTCTAGGAACAAAAGCCGTTTTACTCTGGGGAGGTAATACTGCTTAGAATATCATGGAGACGATTAGCAAGCACCGTGACAATTATTAAGTGTGTAGAAAAGGAAAGAAAACCAAATGACTTACAGAGGTCTAGGGGTCCTCATATAGGACTAAACCCTATAGAATGCTCAAAACCCCTGCTATGGAGATGGGCATATTTGCAGTGGGCATCTCAGGAGATGGGCATCTTTGCAGGGGTCCTTATATATGTTGTTCGATAGGGCAGTAGGTCTAAAGTCACCCACTTGAGTAGACACATCCTTCTTCCGAGAGGAAAAAGTAAGGCTTTAATTAAGCCTCTCAAAGTTGTGATTACCTCCTTGAACTCTTGGTACAACTACAATGTCTTCCTTGACAACATCCCATAATTCCTTGTAACACTGAGAAGCCATCCGATACAGATAGATGTGATGGGATCATTCTGGGTAGTTTTCAGTTTTATCAGATTTTCGAGGAGCTTTAAGACGGGAAGTCAATAGATATTATGTGAGTTCAACACTAGCATTATTTTCAATATTTTGGGTTCAGAAGATTGCAATGTTTTTCATACACGAGAAATTAATAGTATTACGTGGAGAATGTGATGCCTATTGTGATAAGACATCGAATTTTGCATGAGTAGGCATGCTCTTGTATTAAGTGATTGTATGTCATGTCGTACTGATGGTCTCAAAAAATGTCATGTTGGACTGACCATGCTTTGGTTTTTGGTGAATGATGGATGGCTGCCATTTTAGGAAAAAACATCTCACGATATTTGCAGGCGAAGATCTAAATATTGCAATTTGCAACAATTGACTTTCATGCTTAATTATCAAAAGTTGTATAATTTTCAGGTCATTGTTTGCTAGTAGCTTACTCAACATTATACAAACCTGCTTGGAGCAAACTCGGCAACATGAAATGAGAGTTTTGGGATGCCGTGCGCTCTTTGATTTTGTAAATAATCAGGTAACCCTACCTCTTTGTGCATGTGTAGTCCCTACATGTGCCTTTTGTCTGATATGCTGCTCATGGACTAGTATTTTGCCTTTTCTGTAATTACATGCTTTATGCTATAATATATGTATGGTTGTCATATCCAGACTGATGGAACCTATATGTTCAACTTAGAGGGTTTGACCCCGACTCTTTGTCAACTAGTTCAAGAGGTGGGAGAGGATGAAAAGGCTCATCAGGTCCGAGCTGCAGCACTGCAAGCTCTTTCATCCATGGTGTGTTCGTACTTGTTTGTATTATATTAATGTTTCTTTGCTTTTTTTTCTTTTGCAGCTTTCTTTGCTTTCTAAATAATATTACCATATTGTATTTTCTTTTCAAATAATTATTATATTGCATTTCATCCTCTTCTTGATAATTCGTTCTTATTTCAGAGGTCCTTGTGCAGTGCATCTTCCATCTTTATGTCCATATCTTTATGCATTTTACAAAGAACGTCTTTTATCTTTGCACCATCTACAATTTCTGTCTTTAAGATATCTTTATTTTTTTGCATATGTTTCTTATCTAAGTACTTCTATTCTTCCATCTATAGGTCTGGTTTATGGGCGAACACTCCCATATTTTGTCAGAATTTGACAATGTATGTTGCTCTTTCTTTAAAGAAATTCATCTCTTTTTGAAGTCTTGGATTTTGTGATTTGGGTTTGCTATCTGTTAATAAATAGCAGGGCTGACACCATTACGGGTCTCCATTCTTTCTTTTTTAGTCTTCAGGAAAAAAACAGCGTATTGAGTTTGTGTGGTATTGTACATAGTGTATAATCATTTTTCTCACAAAAGACTGCAAGTTGGGAAGAATTATGGTAATTCATGCAGTTATCATTTAGAAGACTTTAATTTGAGATGCATACCCTGTGCCTTTGGGATGGGAATTTTGCCTAAATGTATCAATGGTTGAAATATCTCACACCGACTCTTTCCATCATGTGCCTTTCAATGATTAAATGCTCATTGCACTTTCCAATAAATCAACATAGACTGCCTCTTTCTCCTTGAGTTAAGTATTGGTGATTTTTCTTACTAAACCATATGTTATGGATCTGTTTTTCGAACAAGGGTTTCATCATTAAAATCAGCTATTATAAAAGCCAAGAAATAGTTTTTGCCTGTCTTGGAAAGCTAAATTTTCAGAGGGCATTGATCTGCTATAAAGCACCTTTTACCACATGTCAAATTTAATTATCCACACAAGGAGATTGCATCTCCATGGGATTTTTGGGTGCAACTAATCAATCCAGCTCATTCCAGAACTCCTTTCTGATCATTCCCTTGATCCAAATTTGGGTGAGAAAATGAAAGATATCGGGACTATATTTTCCCAGACTGTCCTAATCAAGACAATCCTACATCCACCTCTGTACCGCACATTTTTTTAGTTCTTATGAGTAATGATGAAAACCCAAATTCCAAGCTTTCTTTTATTGATAATATAATTTAAAGCAGTCCTTTCGACTTTCCTGGCATTTTCTTCAAACCTCATCTTGAATGGGCAGAGGATGTGAACATCCTCTGAGCAGCATATGTTGGTAAAAGCAAGATGCCAACCCCATTCTACTTTTCATGTGTTGTCACTCTACCAATATGGACACAAGCATGTATACTTGGCCTGGTCGGTTGTGTGGGTTGAAGTAGAGATGGGACTATGTTTTCGGTGTTATCTTAGACATGGGTGTGCCACAGAAATTCCTTTTTTGTGGGATATCACCAATTTAGTCTATCATTTTGCTCAATGTTATGGATTTATATTTTCCAGGATGTCACTAATTGTTTTGCTCAATGTTTCGGACTATATTTATAGAATGTCAATCAAATAGATAGATAGTCCGTCTAATAAACATCACTTTTGTTTGTTGTAAAAGATTGTACACATGCTTTGCAATCCAAGATGTAAAAAAAAATTTAAATTTTAAAAATCAACTTGTGGCATGATGCAGTTCCTTAATTGATTTTCCATACATGTTGATTTGAATATATCTTATATACATGCATTTCTATTGATCGGGCACAGTTGATTTCAACAGTTGCAACATTTTGTCAATCAGCTAATTAGATAGTCCGTCTAACAAGCATCAATTTTGTTTGTTGTAAAAGAACATACATGCTTTGCAGTCCAAGATGTAAAAAAATATGGAATTGTATCAAAAGCAATCAACTTGTGGCAAAGCCATGTTTCCAGTTTCAGGTTTATATCTCAACATGTATTATCCTTGATGCAGTTCCGTAATTGATTTAGCTGATAAATATGCATTTCTATTGCATGGATGCTGCTGATTTCATACAGTTGTAACATTTTGTCATTATTTTTTCTGGCATCATATTTGGATTGATGGACCAGAATGGAAAGCGCCTCCCCTGTCCATGTATCTAATGGCACTATTGTTTTTGTCGATGATTGCTCTAAATGTTCAGGTTGTGTCAGTTGTGTTGGATAATTATGAGAAACCTCTGAGTAATACGGAAAGTTCTGATAGCAACAATGACCAGAATCAGTGGGTTCAGGAAGCTTTTAAAGATGAGGGCCATGGTTTGGCTTTACATGCTGCCATTTCAAGTTTTCCTTCCTGGCAGAAGATTGCAAACGATACAGAACGCAATCTTACAGTGTATGCTTTTTTTTCAAACTTTTCTCACTCATTTATCTACCCACTCTTATTGATGAGTATGTTGTGTTCAAACAGGGAAGAGCTCAACAGTCCCAAGTTTTGGTCTAGAGCTTGTGTGCATAACATGGCAAAACTTGCCAAGGAAGCCACTACTTTGCGCCGTATTTCGGAGTCCTTATTTCGTTACTTTGATGATAATAACCAATGGTCCCCTCAAGATGGTCTTGCATTGTCAGTGCTCTCAGAACTCCATCTGTTGATGGAACAATCTGGTATTTTATTTTCCTTGCGAGGCAGCATTTAGTAATCAAAAAAACAGAAATGTTATATTTTTCTTATGGGATGACAATGTTTCTGTTACTTTGGACTTTAGGACAAAGGGCACATCTGTTGCTATCCATCTTGATCAAGCACCTAGATCGCAAGTCTGTTGTAAAAGACCAAGGCAGGCAGTTTGATATTGTTGGAGTAACAACATATCTTGCAAAACAATCAAAAGCGCAGCCATCGCTTGGAACTATTGCTACGATTGGTGCAGTCACCGATCTTATGAGACATTTGCGCAGAAGCATGCAATATTCACTCGGGGATGCAGAGAGGGATGATGATGTAAAATGGAACAAAAAATTTCAGGCAGCCGTAGACGAATGCCTTGTGCAGTTATCAAATAAGGTAGATAATACTGATTCCAGAATTTACTTGATCATCTTTGGTTATGAATTCTCGTTTCAAGATTTTCATGCATGGGAAACGGGTTTCACCATAACTGATTCTATTTTTTTAGAGTTATTTGATTCCCACTTAGTTCTGTTATGCTACCTTGCACAAATTTAGGCCTTTCCTCAATGTGTAAAATTTTAGTGCATTTAACCATCTTCTCTCATGTTCTTTGATTCAGTAATATACTCGTACCAAGTATTTTCAAAAAAATATTGTCGTGGATTTTTTAACATGTATTTTTTGGATAATATTTTATGTTCATGTAACAAATATGGGGTTGAAATATGGTACAACAGTGGAGGGAGGGTGGTTGCCTGTAAGGAGGCCGAGAGCTCTCCCGGTGGTGCGGTTTTAGACAAATGGAGGTGAGGCCGGAGGTTTGTGTTCCGCAGATGGGATGCGTCATCATTTGGGGCGGGGGTGCTTCCGTTGTGGCACGCTGGACCATTGGGCGAGTCAATGCAGGGAACCGGTGCGTTGTTTCTTCTGCCGAGGTTCGGCAGATAGGAGCAAGGTGTGCCCCATTCGGCTCTGGCGTTCGGAGGCTTGTCGCACGTCAAGCATGGCACGGTAGATGCTTGTAAGCTTTGGTAGGGGCCCAAACCTTTTGTCTGATGCCTCTTCAGAAGTCGAAACGACGTCGGAGTCTCACTTCCAAGGGAGCCTGTTTCAGTTCAACGACACAGGAGTCACGGCGTGTGACTTATCTGATTTCGCTTTACGAAGGTTGCTTAGATGGTTGGAGAGAAAATTCTCTTGCCTTGCATGGAGGCGACTTTGTGACTCTGATGGCTCTCTGGAGACGTTGCATCTATCTTGAGTCCGAGTTCGTGGTGTGCCCTTTATCCACCGTACTGTTGATTTCCTCATATACTATCTCTACGATATGGCCGAGGTTGTTGGGATCGAGAGTTGTGGCTCCCACTTGGGGGAGTCGATCAACATCATCTTGTGTGTCCGAGAATTGCGCCCGGTTCATCTTGGGTGGTGGAAGGTGCACTCCCCATCCATGTCACTCCTCCTAGAGCTCTCCTCGCTCCTGATCCCCCAAGCATTGTGCTCGAGGACGTGGACCCTCAAAGTGTGGAGATTCGGTTGCCATCGCTGGTGGCGGAGCCCTCGCCGGGTCGGCTTGATGCCGACCTGAGTTCGGAGGGATTTCAAATTGGATCGACCATTCAATTCGGAACTATGAGCCGTAAACGCCCATTGCTTTGCTCGGGAAACTAGGTGTCATCTTTTCGGTTCCCTTTTTTCTCAGGCAACCAAGTGTCGGATGGGGGTGACTTGACTTCCTCTACGGTCGCCCTCTCAGCTCATGGGTTGGTCCATTTAGACCCATGTAAGCCGCAGTCAGATTCAGGTATGCTCCGAGCCGTATCCAGGGACCCAGAACCTATTGCTGGATCTATACGCCAGCCTGAACCATGTTCGCATTGGTCCTTCTCTGTGTGCATTCCTGAAAGCTTCTTTTCGTGACAATGCGACGAAGTCCCTGCTATGTGCGGTGCGCCACGATTGGAGTTGGAACCTGATGGTCCTCTCGCGTGCACCTCGACTCGGAGCGAACCTTGATGTGTTCGACAGTTGGGGGCGGAAAATGGCTCTTTTACATCTGATCCCCTCATGCAGGGGGGAGGGGGAGTAATAGCTTTGCCTAAATATAGGTCTTTTCTTGGAATGTGCATGGTCTGGGCTGCCCCGATAAGCGGTTGGGGGTTAAAAATCTGGTTTTTGAGACACATAGACATTTTTCTGTTGCAGGAAACAAATCTTTCAGGTATGGTAGAACATGTTCTTAGAGATTTGGGGGGCGGAGATTTGTTTGTTTTTATCCATCTGGATACGTAAGGTTCTTCAGGCAGCCTCTTAACGGGATGGAGGAAGGGCTCCTTCGTCAAGTTGGGGGAGTCAAGATCGCTCTTCTCCTTGTCTATTCATCTTAGGCATCGGGATGATGATTTGGATCTCACGATCACGGATGTTTACGACCCTACGGGGCCCGATCGTAGGTCTTTTGCCTTGGATTTTCAGAAGGCGATTGCAGTTAGAGCATCGGGACTGTAGCTTATTGGCGGGGACTTCAATTTTACCCTCCTTTCGTATGATCGCCCATTGCATGGGGGAGGAACTAACGTTGGTTCGGCAGACTTCAGTATCCTGGTTCACACGCTTGGGCTGACTGTAGTGGATGTTGTGGGTTGTGCGTTTACTCGGAGCAATGCGAGATCGAGGTTGAGGCTGGACAGATTTTTCCTTTCATCAGAGGTCACTGAGCTTTTCCCGCTTTCTCGGGCTTTGGCGCTGCCACGGACACACTCCGACCACACTCCCATCTTGTGGTCATCCGGTGAGCAGATGAAGTCCTGCTACTTTTCCAGGTTCAAGCGTGCTTGGCTCCTAGAAGAAGGTTTTAGAGAGGAGGTAACGGAGCATTGGCGTGGTTGGCATCCAGTTGGATCAGTCGTGGCAGGGTTGGCAGAAAAGATGTCATTATTGAAATGCTACTTTTTGGAGTACGACAAGAATACCAATGCAAGGCACAAGCAACGCAGAAAGGAGGCGTAGGAAGGAGTGGCTCGTTGGGATGGGCTGGATGATCTTAGAAGTATGGATTTATTGGAGTTGGAAGAGAGAACAACCTTGTTGATGAGCTGTTGTTGGAGGACAAAAAAGAAGAGGTGGAATGGCGGCAGAGAATTAGAAAAAAATGGCTGCATGAGGGTGATGTGGATACACGTTTCTTCCACAATATGGCGTCAGGTAGGCGGAGGATAAATTATTTCCATGAGATTGAGTTGGGGGGGATGAGGCTGGTAGGGGATGCGCAGGTCGGACGCGGGCTAAGAGACCATTTTCAGGCTATGTCACGGGGGAGGCAGACGAAGGGGTGGGATTGGCATGGCATGGGGGTGGAGACGCCCTCTGTGGCTCAGGTGGAGAGTGGTAGCCCCTTTTTCGGAAGAGGAGGTGAAAGGGGCAGTGTGGGGGCTGAAGTCGGAGGGGGCACCTGGTCCGTATGGATTCTTAGTGGGTTTCTTCCTTGAATTTTGGGATCTGCTGAAGGAGGAGATATTGGAAGTGATCTTAAAGTTCAGTGAGGCCAACATAGGCTTTAAAAAGATCAACAAGGCACTTTTGTTCATGCTCCTAAAGAAGAAGCACCCGATCAGAGTGGTAAATTACAGGTTGATTGCGTTGTCTAATGCATTATGCCTCATTGTCTCCAAGGTGTTGGCTAACAGATGTAAGATGGTTTTAGGAAGTATCATTTTGTAGGGTCAGTCGTCTTTCATCCATGGCCGCCAAATGTCTGATAGCCTTGTTATGGCGTCTGAGATCTGCCTTGAGTGGAAGCGGAGCAACATAAAAGGGGCTTTATGAAAGATTGACATTTCCAAGGCCTATGCTTGTGTAGAGTGGAAATTCCTTTGGTCTTCTCTTCAATGGCATGGATTCCCTGATCTATGGATCTTGTGGATGAAGCGTTGTGTGACTACCTCGTCCTTCTATGTATTGGTAAACGGCAGACCGCATGGAGGGGTTTTCAGCCACAAAGGAGGGTTAGGCAGGGTTGTCCCCTTGCACCGATGCTTTTTGTTTTGGTAGCTGATGCTCTGGCAATCATGTTTAGAAGAGATGTAGAAGATGGCCGGTGTGAAGGTTTTCGCTTGGGTGAGATTTCTATCCCTTTGCTCCAATGCACAGGTGATACCGTTTTATTCTTGGCCAGGTTAGAAGAGATGAACAGACGATCGATGCACCTTGTAGAGACTTTTGGTAAACTTTTGGGACTCGAGATTAAATGTACTAAGCCTTCTCCCACTATAAGTAGGGTCAGCTACATGGATTCTTGCTCAAATCCATGTTGAAAGATTCGACTATTTTTTACGCTGGCCGTCGACTACCTAACGCAACCACTATAAGAGTGGGATTTGAACCCTGGTCTTTTGTGTGGTAGACACACTGTACTACCACTAGACCATTAAGTGGGTTGTTCCTTTTGGGACTCGAGATTAATAAGCAAAAATCGGTGGTGGTTCCTTTTGGGAGGTGATGTTGTGCAGATGCTTGGTTGCTCGTTGGGGGCATTTTCGATCCCCTACTTGGCTTACCCTTGGTTGCGGGTAAACTTAGGGAGTCGGACTGGGACATGGTGGTGCTCAGATTGGAAAAACGCTTGGCAGGCTGGAAAGAGCTAAGCCTATCAAAGGGAGGTAAGCTGGTCTTGCTAAAACATGTCCTCTCAATTATACACAATTTTTTCTTTGCTATAAGAAGGATACTTGTGTGGGTGAGAAAGAGAATCGAAATTCTGATGAGGCGATTTTTCTGGTCAGATGGAACGCAACAGAAATCCGACGTCCACCTGGTGGGATGGGATGCAGTGACGAGGTCGCGAAGAGAAGGGGGCCTAGGGTGCAGGATGTTGACTGCATGAACAAGACCTTGTTGGCAAAGTGGGTTATTCATATTTGGGGAGATTCTGATCGTCTGGTGATTAATCTGCTGCGGAAAATTTATGGTGTGCGTAGGTCTCTCCAGGTTGGACGGATGTGCTTTGCTTCACTGTTGTGGGATGGGGTGCGAGTTATCATAGCCCTGTTGGTGCAGAAACTGAGATCGGTGGTAGGGGATGGTGAGTTATTTCGATTCTGGCAAGATGACTAGACGGGAGAAGGGGTCCTCGCCACCTGATATCCGAGACTTTTCGCACTAGCGGCTAGTAAAGATTGCTCCCTCAGACAGGCATGAAGCATTGGGATGTAGGTGCCACAATTTGTGACGGATTTGTCAAAACAATGACTGGAAGAGCTATTTAGTTTGCAGGCAGAGATCCCTCAGACCGATTGTTTAGCACATGGCAGAGACCATTTTGTTTGGGACGAAGGCAGGTTCTCGACGAAGAAATCTTATGCGGTGTTCATAGGAGCATATGAAAGCATGGGTGAAGACCTATGCTGGGACACAGATTATTTGGGCTGCCAAGATTCCTTTGCGAGTCAAGGTGTTTCTTTGGTGTCTAAGGCGGGACAAACTCCGTAACAAGGTCGGGAGGGGTCGCATGTTCGGTATTCAGGACACTCAGTGCAACAGATGTGGAGCCCAGGTTGAAGATATGGAACATCTGTTTTTACTTGCATGGCGTCGGCTCAGGTTTGGAGGGAAGTGACGCTTTCTTCGGTCACTCCGGATGGGGCTGCGTATTTTGGAGGTCAGTTAGGAGGGTTGGGATCAATTCCACAGATGATTGCTCGTTATCTTTTGTGGCTCTATGGATCATTTGGGGGGGGATAGAAATGATTTGATTTCAATAATCAGATGTTCTACTCTTAAAATGTGGTAGCCTCGTGTAACTCAGCTCTTTCACTTATGGGCCCCTGGCTAATTTGTTTTGTAATGTCACCATCTTTTTTTTGGTTAATATATCTGTGGTGAATCGCATCTCAAGATGTTACTCTTTTTTTTCAATTTTTTTTACTTGGCTAGTGCATATATGAAAATGTTAAGGTGGATGTATGGTCGTACACGAAAGATCGGATTCGGAATGATGTGATCGGAAGGAAAGTTGGTGTAACTCCGATATATGATAAGATGAGAGAAAACCGCTTAAGATGGTTTGACCATTTGCAGAGGAGGTCCGTTGATGCACCAGTTAGAAGATGTGAGATTCAGGATGTTGAGTTGGTAAAGAGAAGGCGAAGAAGTCCCAAGAAGTGTTGGAATGAGACTATCCCAAGGGATCTTAGTTATTTGAATTTAATCCTGAGAATTACCCAAAATAGATCTGAATAGAGGCAAAAATTTCATGTAGCTGACCCTACTTAATTGTGGGAAAAGCGTTTGTTGTTGTTTAGTGCTGATATCCTGTTGAAAACAGGATGTAATCCAACTGTTACAGCACATCATCTGAGAAATATATGCACAAATTCCCACAAGCTGGCCCTGGATTTTTTTGGGATAGATATATTATTTTTTATAAACCTGAAACATAAGTGTTCATCTATTTTTATTCTTGGGAAATTGGTGTAATAATCTATGTTTTCCATTTACCTTATTATTTGGATTCAAAGAAGAAGCCTTTGTCTTTGAATAGGTTGGTGATGCTGGACCAATTCTTGATACCATGGCAGTGATGCTGGAGAATGTTTCAACAAATATATCAGTTGCTAGGACAACAATTGCAACTGTTTACCGTACTTCCCAGATAATTGCATCAATGCCGAACTTATCATATCGGAATAAGGCAAGTTATATAAATTAGTTAGTCTGGGATTTTATGCTTCTTACCAAACTTGCTGCCTTTTGCAGGCTTTTCCCGAGACATTATTACATCAGTTGCTCTTGGCTATGGTCTACCCTGATCATGAAATTCAAGTGGGTGCCCATCGCATTTTTGCCGTTGTTCTTGTACCTTCTTCCGTCTGTCCTTGCACATGGTCTGCTAACTCGAAGACTCCTAAATCAACTAGTTTCAGAAGGACGCTTTCAAGAACTGTTTCTGTTTTCTCTTCTTCAGCCGCTCTTTTTGAGAAATTGAGGAGGGACAAGGGTGGTTTATGGAGAAGTGCCCCAGATAACTCTGAAAAAACATCTATTGACTTTGAAGAACCTAAAACCGTTGATGATGGGGAAAAACTGTACAGGTTACAGTCTTCTCATAGCCGCGTTTTTAGCATGACACTATCTAGTGTACCTGAAACTGAGGAGGACACTTCGAGCAACACTAGCCAAGAGTCTCAAGACACGGTGCATATTTCTAAGAGCCCTCTAATGATGACTGCCATTTTGATAAAGTTTTGATATTAATTATCTGATGTTCTTTTATATTGACTAAACTTTAGGAGCCAATTCCACTTCGACTGAGCAGTCATCAGATATCATTTCTTCTATCATCTCTTTGGGATCAAGCCATATCTTCAAAAAATACCCCAGAGGTTTATGAAGCAATTGCCCATACTTTCAGCTTAATTTTACTCTTTTCTCGAACAAAGGCACGGCTCTTTTCTACATATCTTTTACTTTCCATCTCTCTTATCGGATGCTTTTTTTTGCAATTTATAATATAAATTTCTGTAGACAGAACTCTCGTGGTTATTGTTTGATATTTTGTTTTATGCTCCTGAAATTTACTTCTATGGAAACACATATGGGAAAAAGAGGCAAACAGAGATGCTTATTGCATTATACTGCCCTCTGTATCCCCATTGATTGTGTAGGCTTATTGTAACGTTTTTTAATCGTAATCGTGATTTAAGAGGAAGAAAAAGGTGGCAAAACAAAAAATGTTCTCTAGGGTTCTTTTGGACTTAAAATAGCTGAATTCACCCATGTTTCCTAGCATCTCTATCCATTTTGTGTGTTAACTTCAGTGAAGCAATTGGTCGACAATTGACAGCTCTTGGTTGGAAAAATATTTTCCCATCTTTTTTGGTCAAATAATAAAAATCAGATTTCTGGCTAAAACTACTACATTATTCTGATGATATGCTTCTTCTTATTCCTAGGTGAAATTGGTGGACATTAGAGTTTATAGTAGTAACAATTGAGCACGTTGATAACTATAGTGTATTGTACATGGTAAAATCATGTACAGCCTCGAACTCCAATTAGTCAAAGTTTATTGATTAATCGTTATGCACACCTATTTATGGCATGGCTTCTCAATTGATGTGCCGACAGGTTGTATCACCCTTTAGTTTCAACAAGATATCACAATGCAACCCTAGCTACATTTCAGTATTGGTACTTTTGCCAATAAGGACCTTCTTGATTTTGAGCATACTCAAGGGTCTCATAGGACAAGCATCTCCACAAATTTCTGGGATTTATGCCATGGATACTGCGGTACTTCAAGCAATCTACATAGTCTCCGATGTGCAATGAACTAATCAATTTTACATCCTTTCATTTAGCTTAACAAGAGAGCATGCCCATCATGTGGAAGTAGGGTACCTACTTATTTGGTACCCTGAACTCTAATTGGAGTTATCCGTATTTGTTTTCATGAAATCGGGTGAAATCAGGCCTATGTTACAAATATAAGGATGTGATTTGGAAGTTAAAGGGCGAAGTTCTTTTAGAGGAATATGATCAAAGGACAAATGTCATCTGCATATGCTTGGTTTGGGGTTAAGTTAGAACTTTCTGTTCTTGTCCATGATTAATATGTTCTTATCTTTTTATCTAGTAGTGCCAAAACCGATGGTTTTTGGAGGAATTTCAGCTAAAGCAGGAATAATAAATCTTTATTTAACAAACCACATATGATGGTGTTGAGTTTTCTGAATATGCGATTCTGTGCCTAATGAGCTGAATTTGTTCCTTGTAAAATAAGGTGGATAGTATTAAATCAACTTTGGGACATGTTCCTTATTTGTTTTTAATTTTTCTCTGTTTTTCCTATTGTACAGACCTCAATGCACAAGGCTTTAGTGCAGAGTTATCAACTTGCATTTTCTCTGAAGGAAATTTCTCTTCAAGGAGGTATCAAATATGAGAATCTTACTGATATCCAACATTTCACTTCATTATAACTGATCGGTTCTATAATAATTCATCTTTTGTAAATGAAAGTATTTTCAATTTTTAAGTCAGTGATCTTGCAAGGCAGTTAACAAAATGTAGCATTCCATCTGAAAGTGACAATGGTTTTGCTTTTGGTTTATTTATCTGCTGAATACAAGAAATTTTGAAAACCAGAGTTCTATGAAAAAATAGTGGTAAGAATGATCTTTATGAGCAGAAGTTACTAAATCAAATGCCTTGATTTTGGAGGTTTTTATTAGTGGTCAATTATCAATATCTGATTTGAGTTATAGAGATTATATACTTGTTTTGATAAAGACATATTATAATTTAAGTGGAACCTTACCCTAATTTTTATCGATGGAAAGATGCCTTGTAGAAAAATTGAGCATTGAAGAGCACTGGTGAAAGGACTTGAAGGTGGATGGAATAAAGGACAAGATGGGTCTGTTTGGGTGGGGTATAGGACTGTTGCATAGATCAGGGCCCCATTTAGCAGAGGATCTTTAGTCTGCTAAAGCCATGTCGTTTTTGTTCATGTCTAAATATACTGTATTCTTGATATTTTCATATGATGCTTATACATTCTTTTGGAGGAATTACGCTACCAAATGTCTGTTACCTTTGTGCTCGCAGGATCTTTGCCGCCATCCCATAGGAGGTCTCTCTTCATTTTAGCTATGTCGATGATTCTGTTTACTTCTAGAGCCTTCAACATTTCTCTCTTAGTCTCCCACATGAAGGAGTTCCTTACTGATAACATGGTAAGTATTCAGTGATCAACTTCCTGTAGGCTGAAAGTTGAAACACATTCTTATCATCAGTTCCTATGCCTATTTGTGACACTTGCCTAGGAGTTGTGCTTTTTTCTTACAGACATGCATGCTAGAATCCTGCATGGGTCCCTGAAGTTGTACATGGAGTAATAATTGAGACTTCGGAAAGATTTCCTTGTCGGAGGAGTGTTTTCAAACAAAATGTATTGTTAGATTCAATGATCTGGCTGTGTGTCTACCACACAAAAGACCAGGGTTCAAATCCCTCCTTGTGGGGGTTGCGTTAGGTAGCCGATAGCCTACGTAAAAATATTCGGATCTTTCAATATGGATTTGAGCAAGAATACATGTAGCTGACCCAACTTAAAGTGGGAGAAGGCTTCACCATTTTTTAGAAAAGAAGTACAACATAGGTGTTGTCATATTTGTGCCTGCCACTGACACACATTCTGTTTGAATGTGATCTGCTAGATTGATCCGTTTCTCCGGCTGATAGATGATGGCAAGCTTCAGGTTGTAAATACAACACCTGATAATTTGCCGAGGGTTTACGGCTCCAAAGAGGATGAGGATGATGCTCTAAGGTCTTTTTCAACCATAAAGCTCCCAGAAAACCTGTCAAAAGAAGCTATGATCAAAGAAATTGTGACCAACCTGGAAGGATTGTCTGATGTAATTCTTTTATTAAGTGATGTTATCATCATGAAAACTAGAAATATACATCAAAAAATCATATTTTTTGAACATGCTGCCTATTTAATGTTGCAGTCAGAAAGAATGTCCATGAGGAATCAGCTTCTAGAATGCTTCTGCCGAGATGATGACTGCCCATCAGGAATTCAACTCATGGAGAGGCTTACTCGAAATAGTCAGCATGGTGCCAAAACCAACAAAACAGATGAAAAGGTTACAATTGCTTATCAAATATTAATTCATATGTTATTCATGTACAATTTGGTGCTATATTGTATTGAGAGTATCTATTTGAGCAGGATGTGTCGGCATTAGCACCCATTGACGAAGATATGAATGAAGGACTTGAAAACCTACATGAACCCAAAGCTCCACTTTATCCGGAGACCAATCTTTTGGATGTCAATGAGCTATTACAAACAGTAAGCTAGTTGTTTTATTAATGGCAATTCCTGATCTTGTTGCTCACTATTTTATGATGCCAATTGTTCTGCTTATTTGGCACAATTTGCATTATGCATGCCCACATGGCTTCCAATCACATAAATTAGGTTCACAATTTGCATTATGCTTGCTCACACAGTTTTTGATAGCATACATCAGGTTCACAATTTGCATTACTGCACCTAATCTCACTTTTATTGGAAGTTAATATTGTACAATAAATATCATACCTTTGACATGAATGAATCAGTGTAACTCTGCCTCTAATGCTGCTAGTTCTGGCAAGGATATCCACCGCTTTCAGTAATTCTCTCAGGGAGGGCATATTCTGGATGAAAATTGGAGAAAAATACTCTATCCCGTGTCCATCTATCAATTTGTTGCTGCAAGTTTAATAAATTCTTTATAGTGATCTCAGCTGGATTCACTCTTGCAGGTTTTGGATACAACAAAACAAGTCGGGAGATTCTCTGTCTGTACTGCACCTGACATATCATTTAAAGAAATGACCAGCCACTGCGAGGCACTCTCCGTAGGAAAGCAGCAGAAAATGTCTGTCTTCATGACTGCCCAGCAAAAGCAAGATATTTTGTTTACTTTACCATCTCGTGGTCATGGAATGAGTTTTCAACGCCATACCGATCTACTTCAACTGGTACAATGGCATTACTTTATTAGCAATCCCTGCATAGCATAACCAAAAATCTTCTTTTGCAGGACCTCTACTAATTTCAATTACTTATTCTTCTAAAAATTAACAAATATTCGTTTTCCCTGGTGTCATCGCTTTATAACAGGAATTGAGAAGAGTGAAAAGTATTGGAACGAAACTATCAAACATTTTCTTTATTATTTGGATTTGAGCAGGGGTATGACCCGGGGTAGATCCCTTTAGAGGAAAAAAGTAACCTTTGATGTTGGAGAATGTTTGTTTTTGGTTACTCAATTGCTCATCCTCTTACCTTAGAGGAGAAAAATATTATTCAAAAAACATTTTCTTTATTACATGGAGAATGTTTGTTGCTAAATGCACCTACAACAATAACAAACAACTTAGAATATACTAGCTATCGCTAGAGATGTTCTAGTTACTAGCAGCCAAGCTTGAGTTAAGAATGCTTAAAAGGATATTTACTGGAATGATTTTTTTCGGTTCCACGGTCAATCTCCAGTTCCTATATAGATGATGTTTATGACATGTTTCTCCTACCCATGGAGAAGATCATCACTCTCGAGTGTGGAATTTTTTGTGCAAAACCTAGACGTATCATTTCCTTGCATCACTTAAATCTTGTTATTTACATGTCTTGTAATTAAGTTTTTAATCATGGTTTGTGGTCATTTTTTTCCTTTGGACTGCCGTCTAAATTCACATTTTACTCTGGCAAATTTCCAACAGAATTTTACTTTTCTGTTTTTCAAAGTACTTTTCCCAACTAAATATATGGATAAGGTGAACTAAGTTTAGATTGACAAATATTGCAGGAGCAAGTAGACAGATTACATCCACCGTTGCCCATGCAAGGCACCATTTCGATCCATTGTGCTGTGGAATTTCGGAACCAGTCTCAGGATTTCAGGCTGCCAGCATCTAGTCCATTCGACAATTTCTTAAAGGCTGCTGGTTGTTGAGCAGGCTGGACCTCTGTTCAGAAAACCAAACTCAATATGGAGTTGGAAATATTTCTTTATACATACGAATCATTGGTATTCGCCCTTTCGGATTCTTTCCATTCATCTACTGGACAGTTTTGACCCTGAGCTCTGTGCGTGGATGATCGTTTTTGTGTATATAATAATGATTCGTTCATTCTTACCTGCAATTTCCCCCGTTCTTCTGGAGTTGTTCGAAACTTGGCTGAAACTCTGACGGAAGCCTATGAGTTTGTGAGATTGGTGAGTGTTTCTATGCGAAGATGTGTAATTACTACAAGTTATAAGATTTATGTAAAGTCGGCAACCTTGTAAAACTTCAAGTCTCCTCTTGAGCTTGTTGAGGTTTTACCAGTTAACATTAGCACTTGTAAATACATTGTCACAGTTGACTGCCCCCATTGCAAAATGTGTGGTTTGCTTTTCTCAAATATGCATATAGGAATTATGACGTCCATTTATATTTTATGGCTTTTGCGGTGTACAAAATTGAATTCCTTGTATTTCTTTACGCATATGAAGCATGGTTTTCATCTGGACATTTTTCAGTACAAAATTGTTTTCTTTGAATTTTACTGATTAGAAAGACTGTTGGTTATATTTCAGTTAAAGATATCTCAGGTCGCTGTTCGAAATAGTAAGTTGAAGACGATGCTTTTTTTTGCCGCAACAGTTGGTTAGGCTAGCTTTTGTTTCAGCAGTGTTGTTAAAGTGTGGTCTGTTTCGATGTTTACATCTCTCTAGAATTTAATAAGGTTTCTTTCTGAGAGGAAGTTCTTGTTATTTGTTCAGAACTCAAGATCATCACCTATCTTTCAGCCACTTAACATTCTCTTAGTGCAATGCAAAGATGGAAAAGCCTTTTTATACGGTAGAATTTCTTTGTTTATACTTGAAATACACATCCTAGAGTCCTAATTTTCTCTCTTAATTTAGGGATTAAGGACAAGGAGGTGTCAAAATTTCAGATGCTGACAATATGACAGCAATGGATAAGGTGGATGTTTACTATTTGACAGCTTTAGCTTAAGCATTTTAGGTGGTTGTTTGATAAGTTCAATTATACCCAAATTTGATAAGTTGTGTGGACTAATTTTCCATTACCAGAGGAGTGAGAATATTGATAGTTGAAAAAGGAAGATGAGGAAGAAGATGATGAACATTAGAGGAATTTCTATAAAAGTTAAGGGCAAAAATTATCTAATGTTATACACCATGTTAGAAACATAAGGAGAGATGGGGTGTTAATAAAATTTTGAATGGTAAACAAGCTAATATCCCTTAATTCTCATTTTCTCAATTTATTATGAAAAAAGAGAGGGGGAAAATAATAATTTCATCCTCCCCAAAAGAGATGAGAAAAGAACTTTAAAGATGAGCTTCCACTTTAAAGATCGGGGTTCAACCCCACCCTCCCCTCTTAATCTGTTGAGAGACTAATTATGTAACCCTAACCCTAGGGTTAGAATAGTCCAATTATGTAACCCTAACCCTAGGGCACTCTATATATATACAACCCTAGGGTGTAATATAGAAAAAAACCTTCTATTTTCTACTTGGTATGGAGCTTCCCCGCTGCCCTTCTATTTTCTACTTAATCACTTTATGAATTCTAGGTTTCAAGGATGATAATCGACCAGCAATTGATGGGTTGATGAGTGTTTGGAATTTTAGGTTAATTTTGAAAACTTGACAAAAGAAGCATGGCATTATATATAAAATAGAGCTGAACGTGAGATAAATTTTATTTATCACGAATAAAAGGACTAAATTCCAGGATAAGTAGTCTCATCGCGATTATATCTATTATCTACAATACTTATGTGTTATTTATCTCTTAAACCAATCAAACACAAAAGAGATAAAATCAAATTTTTTATTCACCTTATTTCTTAAACCTCATACGGACATGTGTAGCTAATGCTCACATTACCAAGCTCAACTTGAAGAAAGGAAGAAGTCAACAACTAAAGCAAATGCTTTTCCAAAAAAAATAGAAACTAGAAGCTCAATCAAATATAAAAAAGCTTCTCGGTCTCTTTAGAACTTATGTAAAAACATCATCTGATAAATTACAATCAAAGGAGAGGAGATCGATAGTTAGATCAGCATATGTTTTAATATTTGGATGGACTAGAGGGAAACATGCATGCGTTGATTTGACTGTAGTTTCTCCATTGGTGGTCCGATAAGGAGCGATTTTATTGCGGGATATGCTGCACAGAAAACTACCTCATGTAATTAAGTTGTCGAGCATGAGAAGGCTTGCATTGACAATCAACATGTATTCATCCCTTTTGGTTTTGATACCTTTGGATTATTGGCAACTGAAGCAGTAGAGCTCCTCAAAAGGATCAAAAAAATTATGCATAGCAATGTTATGGTATCCAGGTCCGTGGATGGTGTTTTGAAGAATTGGATTTGTCATACAAAAGGAATTGACGATGCAGCTTGTTGCCCGTCTCATTTGCAAAGAAGATCAGTTGATGCACCAGTTATGAGATGCGAGTGCTGGGATGTTGAGTCGGTTGAGAGAGGGCGAGGACAATCCAAGAAGTGTTGGGAAGAGACTATACGAAGGGATCTCAGTTTTTTTAGATGTAAGCCCGAGATTGACCCAAGATAGAATTCATGTAGCCGACCCTACTTAATTGTGGGAGAAAGTTTTGTTGTTGTTGTTATTGACACCATTGATATAAGCTTATGGAATAAAGAACTTGTAACAATTATCCTCTAATAATTTTACTCGGATCAATTGTCCATTTTCACGCACTTAACGTCCAATCAATCTTCCCAAAAAACTTAGCTTCTATCCAAAGCATGATTTGAAGTCTTTGTCACCTCATGCATATCGGAAACTCAACATTGCTAGTTGGAAATAAATTTTGACAATGACAAAATATACAAATATTTGTTCATGGATCAATATTTCTCGAAGAAATCGATCGATCGAGAACCCCTTTAATGGTCTGGTGGTAGAAGCAATGGCTCCCACTTTAAAGGATCTGATTTCGAATTCTACTAATAAAAAATAAAAAAAAGAACTGGATCGCAAATCCATATATAGTGAAGGGGATAAATACAATCTTTCACAATTTCGAGGAGAAATGTCCAGCTTTGCAGAGTTTGTGGCGAAGAAGCTTTAGATAGATTTTACTTTTTATTTTACTTTGAATTAAATGTAAACGAGCTTCCAACATTTAAAATAGAAATTCTCTACATTCAGAAAAAAAAAACAAAGTAATTTTCAAGTGACGTCTCGCACAGTTGGCTTCACCGGGTAAATCTTTGAACTAGCCAAGCAACTATGTCTCTTGGATCTTTGAACAACGGTTGCGATATATCGCGTAGCCCTTAACCTGTTTCTACTCACATCATGACTCTGAACCCTTTTTTCTTGCCCCTTTCTATAGGATCTCTTTCCCCTCCTCCCTCTCTTTTTCTACAACACTTCCCCCCTCTATACAAATTTAAGTTTTTTTTCTAATTTGCACATTTTTAATAATTTATTTGTACTAATAACATGACCTAGTATATTTACTTTGACTATATAAAAAAACAATCGCATCAAAAATTAAAAATTACATTATTAAAAAGACAATCTTGTGTATGTATTCAAATATATTTATAATAATAAAATTTTACACGTGTCTCTTTAAATATTGTCAATAATAAGGAACCCCTATTTATTTTGTGATAATCTATGTAATCTAAGCAAAAATCACTAATAATATTCACACCTTTATTGTTAACCTCTATCTTTAAATTTCTTTTTGGTTCTTTTCCTCTTCTCTCATCTTCTTGTACCTTCAAGACCCCCTTTCCCTGTGCAAGTTGTTGCAATTACATTAAAATATTTTTTTAATGTAGTCACAACTATAAAATACTTACTACATATTACATAACAAAAATATCGTATATTATATAACTTCCATAACTATCTATTCTATCAAGCCTTAAAAAACTTGGTCTAAGGGCTATGTTATTTTCTAAAAGTTGCATAATTAATTTAAATCAAGTAATTTAACAAGCTTCCACTGTATATTGATCTTAACCCTTCAATTAAAATCATAAGGATTACATTTTTATTTGACATATATTTATTAAATTACTTAAAACTTATTTTCAACTACGAATACTCACTACAATAAAATTGAGCTATAGTGACGGTTTTGAAAAAATCCGTCACTAAATTAGTTGTTATTAAATATATAATGATGATATTATTCGTTGTGAAATGAGTTTTCGTACTCAAAATTAGCAACGAATATCATATCCAACGTTATATCATTAGCAACGGTCCACATAGAGACCCTTATCCGTCGCTATTTTTCAAAATATCAACTAATCGTCGCTATTTTTTAGTTCAAAATTTAGTGACGATTAATTAAAATTTTGAAAAATAGCGACGAATAAGCATCACTATGTGGACCGTTGCTAAAGATATAACGGTGGATATCATATTCGTTGCTAATTTTGAGTACGAAAACTCATTTCACAACGAATATCGTCATTATATATTTAACAACGGCTAATTTAGTGATGGATTTTTTCAAAACCGTCACTATAGCTCAATTTTTTTTGTGGTGACTTGTGCACTTCTCTTCATTTTTTAATTCACCGCTCTCTTTGTTTACTGGTCACATCCTCAAGAGAGGAATGACTCTTCTCCCTCCATTACTTTCTTGAAAAAGCATCTTGAAGAAAGCATGCTTGATAGGAGTTTTTCGCCATCAAAAACTTTGTCGACGCTTTGATTGTTTTCTCGTAAGTTCTTAAATTATATTGATATTCATCCATTTCACTTCTATCTACTATATCATCATTTTTTATTTAGTTGGTTCTATTGATATCCATGTATACTGATAAAATTTTGTTTGCAAGTAGAAGAGTAGGGGCGACATTTCTACTCCTCTTGGAGACTATTTGTCACTACCTCTACTCCAAGGAGATTATTACTGATCACAACTTGACGAGTACAACTACTCCATTTGTTGCTTGTTATATCTTTGTTTTTGCTATTTTGCTACATTCTCTCTACATCTTTAAATTAGTTTTTAAGAATAAAGGTTTTCATTTATATTTGCTATAATTTATCTTAAAATGTTGAAATTATAAAACGTGATCAACATATTATTTAAGGAAAATTAAATATTCTTTATAATTTGTTTATGGGAATGGGGAGCTTGCACCATGGTGCAAGCAAGTTCCATGCACCGGCTTTGACATCCGTTGGATTGAGATGCATCCAAGGGTCGTGGATCATCACGCTTCCCCAAAAAATATTCCAATTTCCAAGTCAAGGGCGTCAGATCATACCCCTCTTCCCTCTATCCAACCCCTGCGTATTCCCCCTCTGGCCGACTGTTGAAGACCCCTGTACACGCCTTGTTCCCCATCCCTTTCTCCTCTCACCGGTGTAGAGACCTACTTGATACTTCCCTTCTCTCTCGTCAGCTCTCGGGGCTCCTCATACCTCTCCCCCTTTCACCCGTGCTTGGAACAACCTCCCGCTCCGGCTTGCGCCCCTTCCCCTCACTGACGCTTAGGTTCTATGCCGGCCCTCTCACCGACCTTCGAATCCCCCAGTGCCTTGAGCCCTCTTCTGCTTGATGGCTAGCGACTGCCTCCACAATGAGCTTCTGGAAACTCTCCCCTCTTGCTGGCGCTCAAAGACCCCTCTCTCCAGCACTTAGCACTGAGACCGACGTCCCTCCCCTACCACTGACGCTTACACATATACTGTCATGAGGAGCCCCCGCATCTACTACCGTGAGCAGTCCACATCGACTCAGGTCAAATTTAGATCTATACTATTTTCAATTCCAATCTTTGTGTAATCACATGTTATCATACATTTGAGTATATTGGATTTGAAAAGTTGAGAAATAGTAATCGGGTACTCCCCCAGCGTTGTGATTATTTTGCCATGGCTATAAAGAACATCCATTGATATTTCTAATCTACTTATGCAGCCAATATCTTTCAATAATGTCCAGGTGATATGAGAAGTGGGAAATATTAGGCAGTGATAATATAAGCAACTGGTTAGGATCTACAATAAAAATTGCAGATGCCATTCTCAAAGTTTTTCATATTGTCTGTTTGCTGCAACCAGGAGTTAGAAGCAGGTGGCACTTTTCTATCAATGGAGGAGATCATCAGGGAGAAGCTCTCTCCTCAATGGTTCTCGGAGACACGCGTCTAGAGGAGTCGTGTTGTAAATTACATATTTCAAGTTTCAAAATGTAATGTAATCAAAAACAGATATCACCAATAAATTTTATCATTGCTCTATTAACATTCAATTTTCATTTTCATGACAACCATTGTCATTGTTTGATTTTTTTCAAAATGTTGGTACATTTTATAGTAATTTGATTTAATCACATCTGGATGTATAATGGGTAACATCCCGTTTCACATCAATTCTCGCATCTTATCAATTTCTATAAGCTAGTTCTCATATTGAAGTTGTGAGCATTAGATTTGATTTCCATCAGCATTATTTAGGTTTTTGGTGATCATAGTGTTCACCTTTTGTCCTATATATCAATGCTTTGTTATTAGCCGTTGTAATATTGACAGATTGTCGGTACCAAAACTGTGAAAGGGCCTAATAAACTACATAATCTCCATGCAGAATTTGACTATCATCCTTGTGTTGGTGAATTGCAAACTTCATCCGGATTAGTGGGACTTATTGCAAGTGGATATGGTGATATATGCTCTTTTGGAGTACTCTATTTATAACTCTATCGAAACCACTTTCATCACTCAATGGTGCTATGGAATCATCAAAGCTGATACTTGATTTGAAATTGCATCTGGTCTGATGGTTCTAGATTCATCGGCATATATGGGATTTATTAAACAAAGCAAATAGATCATCTTCACCGTGTTCGCACCCCATACTACGTTCTTAAGTTGCATAAGATGCCAGATGCCAATTGATCTAGACTTAGCAATTTCATTATTCCTATGTGAAGAATTTGCATGCAGCTCAGATGACAAAATCATTAAATTCATTATGGAAACGATGAATCCAGAGATTCACATTAAATAGGTAGAAAAAAGAGTGATTGGAATCGATTCTGTACACATGTATCAGAGTTCTAGAGTTCATATATGAAAACTTTACCATGAAAAATATACATCGATGCAGAATCGTGATGCATCTCTTATTACACAGGAGAAATGATCATTAATTCATGGACTTGCCATAATAGTGGAGTTTTTATGTTAAGGTATGGTGTTTCTTAAACGAATCCTAAACATCTTATGTTGTGTATTGAATTGAAATTGTTGAACAATCCAGTTGTTGGATTTTGTTTTGCAACATAAAATCTTTGACAGTCCTCAACACTGTCTATGTTGAATCAAGACAAGACCTTAGTACTTGCCGATTGCCATAAGGCACTGTTGTGTACCTAGTTGCTTTTGCATATAGATTGTATTGATCAAATTCTACGTAACAGAACATTTGAGTTACGTGTATCTTTACATAGAAGAATGTGCTTTTAATTTTTTTTGGATGCAACAAATTATCTAAATGATTTTTGAATCAGTTACATTTTTTCAAATCAAATTTTGCAACTGCACTTAAAATTTACACCCATATGATTTGGATCGGATCCATCTACTTTTGAGATAATGATATATTACTGATTCAACAATTGAATTACAAAATTGAAAACAAACTTTAGTACTTAAAACTTATTTTTGAATATTTGCATCTTGTTCTCCATCAGAAATTCTTCAAACAGATCTTTGTAATTAAGGTGTATCAATTGAAAAATCTTCTTACTTAAAACAACAATTCCTCAACCAAGTACTTCAACCCCAAAATCAAATAATCTAAGCACAATCATCAACAATCAAGATGCAATAACATCAACTCGTTTGGATCGGATCACTTGGTGGGTAATAAAAACTGCCATTGTAACTTGTCTTCTATCAGGTAGTCTCATCCTTGTATAATTTTTTTAGATTTGATTTTCAAAATTGTTGCATATTATGTTGTAAATGAAAGAACTAGGGATATTTACCCAGCGAAACCTGAAATCTTTCAAAACTACCTCTACGACCTTTGAAACATCGATATTCCTCCCTAGACCCCGTAATCTTGCTCCGTCTTACCCTATAGACCCTACCGTTAATTTGATATTTTTTAAGTTAACTTGTTTGGGTTTAAGTTGAGTTAATCTAACCCTAGCAAATCCAAGGGCCCTCCTTTCTTCTTCTCCCCCCCTCCTTTTTCTTCCACACTCTCTCCTTCATTCTTGCTGGACGAAGTAAGCCGGCTGCGCCGTCGGTCATGATCCGATCCATCTCTGCTCCCCCAACAAGCGAATCCGCCGCACTTGGCGGATCAGCAGATCCTCTTCCGTCTCCTCCAACGAACACCGGCAACAGCAACAGCAGCGATTTCCCGATCGACGCCCTCCCCGACGAGATCCTCTTCGAGATCCTCCGCAGAATCCCCTGCAACGGGTCGGATCGGATTACCGACGCCGGCCTCACTGCCGTCGCGCGCGGGTCTCATTCGATGAAATTCCTCACGATCTGGGATGCTCCTCTTGTCGGGGACGACAGTCTGCGCGAGGTCGCCAGGTGCTGCCCGATGCTGGAGAAGCTCGATCTCTATGGCTGCCCGATGGTCACGGATGCGGGACTTGCCGCGATCGCCGAGGGTTGTCCTAATTTGAGCTGCTTGAATCTCGAATCCTGCCTGAAGATCGGGAACGAGGGGCTGCGGGCCATCGGAAGTCGCTGCCCTTTGAGATCGGTGTCGATCAACAGCTGCCCCTCTGTTGGAGATCAAGGGATTGCCAGTCTGGTCTCTTCGGCATCGTCTTCCCTCGCGAGGATCTCGCTTCAGAATCTGGATGTTTTGCCATCAGTCTTATTCATATTGGTTTTGCTTCCGATCAATATCCCTTCATTCTTGGAGATCTGTTATGGGTTCTCTGTTTCTTTAATTTGGAAGGAAGAGTTCACAGTTCAATAGAGGTTTCTTCCTTGTGCTTCACTTTTGATGCGTTTGGGATAAGCCTTTTGCTGTTGCTTGTGGGATTTCGGAGGCGTTTTAGTCAAATATTTCAAATCCTTGTTAGAAGTCACCGGAGATCCCAAGAGGGTGGGAGGGAATGGCACTTACCGTAAATTTGATAAATAAAATGGGTATCATGTAAAGAAGATAACGGAATCTGGTCACTTTAACGGGGCAAATGGATGGGAGTTAACCACAGGGTCTGTGGGATAAGGGTTAGCAAGATTACGGGGTCGAGGGAGGAATATCGATATTTCAAAGGTCGTAGAGGTAATTTTGAAAGATTTTAGGGTTCGCTGGGTAAATACCCCAAAGAACTATGCATCCACCGTGCTAAAATAATGATGGGGGAGAATCTGATCACTATTTCTCAACTTTTCAAATCCGATAAACTCATATCTGTGGTAACATATGATTACAGAAAAATTGGAATTGAAAATAGTATAGATCTAAATTTGGTCGGGTCGATGTAGGCTGCTCACAGCAGGAGATGCGAGGGCTCCTCACGACAGTATATGCGCGAGACATCGGTCTCGGTGCCAAGCGCTTGCGAGAAGGGGCTTCGAGCACCAGAAGCTCATCGTGGAGGCAGTCACTAGCTCATCGAGGAGGAGAGGACTCAAGGCACTGGAGGAATCGAAGGTCGGTGAGCGGGCGGGCATGGAACCTTCAAGCGTCAGTGAGAGGGGAAGGGGCGCAAGTCGATGAGCCGGAGCGGGAGGTTGTTCCAAGCACTTGTGAAAGGGGGAGAGGTATGAGGAATCCCGAGAGCTGACGAGAGAGAAGGGAAGTAGGTCTCTACACCGGCGAGAGGAGAAAGGGCTGGAGAGCGGGGCGTGTGCATGGGTCTCCGACAACCGACCAGAAGGGGAATACGCAGGGGTTGGATAGAGGAAAGAGGGGTAAACAGAGGAGCGTGGGTGAGGAGTATGGTCTCACGCCCTTGACTTGGAAACTGGGATTTTTTTGGGGCAGTGTGATTATCCATGACCCTTGGATACATCTCAATTCAATGGATGTGAAAGCCGGTGCATGGAACTTGCTTGCACCATGGTGCAAGCTCCCCATTCCCTTTGTTTATTTGTGATTTCTTTTTGTGAAGACAAAAAATTCTACCTTGTGGATTGTACACAGTGTGGATTTTAATGGGGATTACACTATTCATATTGACGTAGAGTGACTAGTGTATCATGCTTGTGAAGGAGTTTAAAAATCCAAGATAGGGATATCCAAGTGAAGTTTTTACCTTGGTAGTTTTCATCTATAATTTTTTTATATACTTGTGGTTGATTGTTCATTCTTTATAATATTTTGTGTTTGTTCATTAATTGATTATTTCATGTTGTCATTTGCTCTATTCAGTTATTTGTAAAGTAATTTCTTCTAATCAATTAAATTAGAATTACTTAGGAAATTAATAATTCTACAACTCGCCCCCTCCCCTTCTTGTTAATTTCAAGATTTAGAGCGTATTATTGGAAATATATTAAATGGGTTTAGGGTTGCAATATTAGGGCATGCATATAATTAGTCTTAATACTTAATGGCTTAATACAACACATTATTTTTTTGTACTTTTAATAATCATTAGTATGTACGTTAAACATTATTTATTTCTATAAGATTAATGCTTAAGTGTATTATGCATGTTGTGATTTATACATTCAGGATGTCAAGTGGAGTATTGTGCTTTGTCATATTGGTTCTTTATCTTAATCGGTGTTAGTTCACCGATTAAGATAAATTCTGACAAGGCATTTGTCAAGCTAGTTGACAAAATTGTGACTCTATTTTGATTTAATTAATAGGTTGTAGAAGTCCAAGTATTCCATAGAATTAGGGATGGCATGGGTCGAGCTGGGTCAGGCCTTGAAGGGCTCAGGTCCAAGCCCATGTAAATAGTTCGGGCCTTGGGCCGAACTTAAGACCGCAAATCCCGCTATTGTTCGGCCATGCTCAGGCCCAACCTATTTCCTTTGGGTCGGGCTTGGGCTAGGCCGGCCCAAGCCTCGGTTCATTTCCTGATCATGGAAACCACAACACAAGAAATATGGAAATGATGCAACATTCTACACATTCAAGAGAAGGATCACACATCCCTAAATCAAAGATGGAAGGGTATAATGACTATGTACAATGATTGAACAAAATCATATAATGAACTACCAGGTACCTTGACAAATCTCAAAACATGCATGGTTGCGGATGGAGAAATATTTGAGAGATTTTTTAGGCCCTCTGGTCCATGTATATCGGCTTTGAGACACTGAAGGCTTGTTATTAGCATTAATGGCTTGCACATATATAGGATATATAAACAAAAGATCCTTATTACTTGTACTTCTGATCTACTAATCTTGTTGTTCCTCTTGCTTTTGCATTTGTAAACGAAAAGGATGAAGAGAGATGAGTATAGTTTTTTTTTCAAATTGACATGATCCCACGATTGAGTAGAAAATTGGATCCACATTGGATCTCACCTTAACACCCCATCTATCCTCTTAAGGAAAAGTTTGGTTTCAATATCCACGTTCGAACAGGAGTACACCATTCTTGTTTTTAAATATTGTAGGTGCCCATTATGTATGTCATTGCTACCATACATCATCCTGAAGTTCAATTTCAATCAAGCGATTTAATCAGGTTATTATATATGCACATCGCTTAATTGAAGAAAGAATGCATCCAACGACAATTCAGAGACGGGTGCGGGTTTATAAAATGAAAAATGATCCAATTTGAAATGGAACAAAGACCACATATTAGTCTCATGATTTCTTTCATCCCAAAATTTCTTATATGAACAAATATGCAATTACACACATGCACACATATTTTTGAACTCCAATATTTATCGAACAAATATATATGCTACCTTCAGGTTCGTTTCATCGAAAAAAAATTAAAGATCATCAGATATTCTATGAATTATTATTAATAAATCTAATCAAATACAAACATGTTCAATTCGATTCAAATAAACAAAAAGTAGAGTACTAAATTATGTTAGTAGTTTAAATATCAAGAATTTCATCTATTATATAACATCTAAAACCTAGATCGAGTTGTTATCGAGGATAATCAACCTTGACAATTTATTAGGCTTGAGCCCAAATGGATGCGTTGACCACCATCCAAAATATTTAGGAATTTTTACCCCATAAACCTTAGAAATTTGTTAAATTACTTCCACGACCTTCTGCACAATGTAATTACCCCCTCGACATCGTAAACATGTTAACCATTGCTCGACGAACAATGCAGTTAACTCTTATCTATTTACCTATTAAATTTAACCGGATTTCGGTAAAAAGAGGTGCGAACTACCCTCTTTGTTTGATAAATTTACAATAAGGACATCTTCCATCTCCTTTTCCTCCCTCCCCGCTCCACATCCTCCTCCCCTCCCCTGCTCAAAATGATGGAAAGTGTTGATACGGGAGTGGATATTTCACCTCTAATTGGAATATCCACCCCAAACTCTGTGTAGCAGATGACGGATAACATCATGGAGATCCCGGAGACAAGTAAGAGAGGAGGATGGTGGGTCGATGACCTCCTTGGCCTCGAGGTCGATCAACAAAAAGATGCATCGTCGATCACCACGTCGATGCCGAAGCACATTAGATCCCACCATGTGAGCTCCTTCTTCATGTTGTGCTCGCTCCTCGCGTACACCTCGTTGATCTCCCAGTCATCGACCGATCGCGCAAAGAGGCACTCCTCTTGCTCCACCGCCCCCACCACCTCCTCCTCTCCTCCCTTGCTCTGCCCCCAACTGCCTCCTCCCCATGCCCTTGCCCATCCGTCCCTACCACCTCACCTCCTCCTCTGATCCCCTTTCTCCGACCCTAACAGATGCCTCCCCTTCTTCTTTCTCCTCCGCCACTGCCTCCTCCTCCCTTCTCCTTGCTCCACCCCCAGTTGCCTCCTCCCTCTCTCCGTGTTTCCCCTTGCTCTACCCCAACAACCTCCTCCTCCTGAAGGAGGTTTGCCATGGGTCAGACCCCCGTTAAATCACGCTGGAGAGGACAATGAGGGTGCTGATGGGAGAGGAGAGTTGAAATGTACTACATTTGTTTAATAACATCAGATATCTGATTAATCAATTTATGAATTCATCCTAAGAAATTTAAAAAAAAAAATCATTTTCGTGATGGAAGACAGGTTTATCCACGAAATTAGAAAAAAATTGTAATTTGGTGGATGGATGAAGATGTGGCGAAGAGAGAGAGAAAGAGAAAATAAAGAGAGGAGGGAGAAGAAGAGGTATGGAGGAAGAAGAAGATGACAAGGGGATGAGGAGGTGGAAGATCCGACATCCAATGCTCCTCTTGTTAGATTCCCAAGGTATTGACTCAAGTAAAAGTAAATGTAATGCCGGATTCATGGGGTAAGACGAAGCAATTTTACTAGATCGGAGAGGTAATTATGTTATGCAAAAGGTTGTAAAGGTAATTTAACATGTTTCTAAGTTTTGTATGTTAAAAATCCCAAATATTTAAGCCCAGTTGTTAAATAGAACTATTTTTCTCTTACAATACACTCTCAAACTTTGTAAGTACTAGATCAAAGACTATGTTATGGAGGTATTTCATATTCATTTAATTATAAATAATTACATAAATAATTTTAAATAGTGATATTTTTTACATGTATGCCTTCCGAATGTTTTCCAATAACATTATGTATTAACTTGTTTGCACAGGTGAATCTTATCTTAGACAATTCTTAATATCATCTTTTCGTTGATATAATATAACAAAATGACGTTATTGTGAATTTTGTAAAAATATAATAGCACGCATGTAACTGCAAGAATGCTAAAAGTACAAATGTTATTAGAAAAACTCTGAAGAAAAACAACCACAAAAATCCCTTTTAAAACCTTACTTAGACCATCCTTAATCTTAACTTAAGTATTCTCTTTTGCACTTGGGTTTAAACCTTCTTTAGAGAAACTACAAGCATCCCACCAATAAGCTTAGATTAGCAAACAAATAAATAAGCTTATCCTCATCCTCTGCCTGATGCTCCTTATGTGGTCAAAGAATAATCCATATTAATAAATGGTACTTCCAAGGTCATATCCAGATTCAAGGTAAAATCATATGAATAAATGGTACTTCCAAGGTTCGATCCAAGATCCAAGGTGCCTTCAGGCAGAAGGTCAAACAATTGTGACAGCATTAGTCTGTACTAATTTAAAGAAATCAGGAACAGCCAGAAATCAGAGAGAGAGAGAGAGAGAGAACAAACAAAAAGCAAGAACCATATAATCGATCAAGATATATCTATACACAGAACCACTAACTGTGTTCAAAATCCTTGATGGATCATGTCCATCCAAGCGCAGTAAGCACAGACGATCCTCTGAGACATGTAGATATAGACAGCGAAGGAGAGGCTCATGAGGGCCACGTCCTTCCAGTCCCCCTTGTGCTTGGGCCTCATGCTCTCCCTCACCTTCTCAGCTCCCATGAACAGCCTCGTCCCCACTGCCATCTTCTTCTTCTCCTCCTCCCTCTTCACGCCTTGCTTGTTCTTCTCCTGATCTTCTGGATCTCTGCTGCTGCTGCAGCACCTCAGGCAAGTTGGGTTCCTGCGGTGGTTGTGGGTCAATGTGTAGGTGGAGGATCTGAGGGTGGAGGAGGTGATGGTGGCGAGGGGGAGAGTGGCCATAGGAATCTATGGTAAGAAGGGTATGTGTGGTCATGAGGAGGTGAGGGAGAGGGAGAGAGGTTGCTTTGTTTGACACTCCTCATGTGGGGGATGGTTGGAGGAAGGTGCAAGAGGGGCGGGGAGGGAAACATCTCAACCATCCGTTCTTTTCAATGGACCAAGGAGATGCTTCGGGTAAAAATAAATGATTTTAGGTAATTTATTAAAAATTATAGGATAAACTGCAAAAATACCCCGATTATATCTGGATTCTTAATTATAGGCCTCATTTTTAATTATGGCCTCGTTTTTTTTAAATGTAAGAGAGTACTAAACTTTCTAACATTAAGGCCCTGTTCGTTTGGGGTATAAGGAGGAATGGAATAAGGAGAATAAGCCCCTAACACGCTTCTCCGTGGTACGACTATTCCCCATTATTTCATCTTATTTCACTCTTATTCCTATCTTTATCCCACCTTACCTACCTTTATTTCACCTTATTCTCTTTATTCTTATCCTCCAGCCGAACGGAGAATAGACCCTTATTCCCCTTATTCCCCATCTTTATTCCTGCTTATTCTCCTACCGAACTGGCCCTAAGATTTGAAATAAAGGGATCGCGGAAGAAGGCAGAAGCATGTGTTCAAGACAAAAAAAAGTAATACCTGGATCTAATTTATTATATTTGGAAAATGAGGCTCGTAATTGGAAATCGAGACATATTTGATGTCTTTTTTTCTAATTACACCACATCCTTTATAATCTTTCGTGATCAGGCCGCCATCCTTAATAAATTTCACTACCACCCTTGTAGTCTTTCTAATTCTTATCCTTTAGGGGTGCAATCGGGTGGATATTGATACAGATATAGAGGTTACCTATCCTTATCCGTTTCTAAATACGAATGCATATGCGGATACTGACTTTGACGTATATGAAAAATATATTAACATATTCTTAAAAAATGAATATTGATGTAAAATGGATAGTAATCATATACGGATAATATTAGAAATAGTTTATAAATCAGCTTAAATATACATATATTTGATGAAATACACCTCATCTGATTATATTAAACATGCTTATGTCATAATAATTACACCAAATATGGTGGAAAAGGTATAAAATTGTGTTATATGGTTAAAATAAATATATAATTATATGTGTGGATTTATAGATATATATATGGTTGTTTACAGTTACCAAAGTAATATCCATATACATATCTATTGTGAAACGGATATGGATAGAGATGTCAAAATTCGTATAAAATAGATACGATGGCAGATCGGATACGGATATATCTATATCTATTTGCATCCCTAGTTACACTTCAACGTGTAAAATTGGGTCCAACAGTGTAATAACAAAGGTTACAAAATTTATGGTGCAATTGGGGAAGATTTTAAGAATCGTGGTATAAAAATATCTATTGTCTAGTAAATGTAAGATTAAATTGGAAAAATTATTGTATCGATCGTTTGCTTTGCTTTAGATCCGAGAATGGTAGTTAATTTCGGAGAATGTTTGTTGACAATGATGGAGATATTTTGCATGTCGTGGGGCCAACGACCGAAGCAGATAATAAAAATCCAAACGGTATATATTGATTTTTTTAATATCATTCTGTACACTTTAAGAATTTTGTCAAAATACGAGTCATGTAGCTTTTTCATCTTAAAGATCTAAGAAAATTAACACTGAATTAACTTAAAAAAAAACGATTTGAAATTCGAAATATTGGAACTTTGCCGATCAAATAGCTATAAATATCAGATTTTGACAAAATGTTACATGTGCATACACATGACTACTGTTGGTTAGGGTGGAGCATGGGTCAGGGCCGGCCCGACCCAGTCCGTTGTCCGGCCCACTGAAGCTCGACCCAAGTCCGAGCCCACTGTCTTAATGGGTGGGCATGGATCACAAATTTGGCCCATCTACCTATTCGGGTTGGGCTCGGGTTTGCACGGGCCCGAACCTGAAGCCCACGGGCTGGGTTGATTTATGGCTTGATTCCTAGTCAAACACTGACCCCGACTCCCCCCTCCCCTCCCGAGTGCCGCCTGTTGCCCCTGTCAAACCTCGCGCTGCCTCCTCCCTCCCCAGGTTCCCCTGCGGCCCCCTCCACCTCGCGTCATGCCTCGGGTCGCGCTGCCTCCTCCCTCTTCCTCCCTCCCTCCCCACCCAGCGTCGCCCATCGCCACCCCATCCTCCATCTCCCTCCTTCACTCACCACCCTGCCTCGTGTTCCCTCTCCCTCCCTTCCTCCTCCACCCCCAGCCAGTAACCGTCGGCGTGACGCCTCCTCCCTCTCCCACATGCCCTCCACCGCTTCCCTCTTCCTCCCTCCCTCCCCATGGATTTGCGGGCCGGCCCGACCCAGGTTCGGACCATCATGAGTCGGGTTGGGCTCGAGCGTGGGCCCAGTTGCTAAAAAATGAGCAGGCTTAAGCCCGGCCTGTGGGCCCGGTTTCCTAAATGGGCCTGGGCTAGGTTAGGTTGGGCCCAACCCATTCTTCACCCTAGTGTGGGTATTACCCATATTAGAGGAAAGGAAAGTGGAACCTGCTTTGGGGCTTGGTGAGCAATTTTTTAATTAACATATCATTTATAATTTTTCAACATTCCTTGTTGATTTGTTGTAGAGATTTGCACAAAAAAATTCAACCAAAGGTTGGGAATATTTGTTTACCAATAATTGTGGGGATCTTCCAAGATTGTGAGGGCCAGGGAAGTTTTTAATTTAACTAAACCAAGTACAATCAAATTATATCAAAACCAGGCTGTAGACTAGTGGAGAATATTATATAAAAATAATGATGCCGTGCTCTTCATATTTTTAAAATTAACACCCGACAAAAATGTTTAATTTTTATATGACGTTCCTTGAAAACATATGTTTTCTTGAGCAAAAAAAATCTATCAACCCAATGCATAAAATATCATGTGATTTGTTACTTCCACGCGATAAATCAGGAAGAGACGTGAGCCTTTACGTGACCTGAGACGTGAGGTTTGGTTACAATATCAGCAACTTGTAGTGTTGAGGATATATGGTTAAAGACAATTTGTTTTGCTACGACATAATACGAATTCAAAGTCTAATTCAGTGTGCTTGGTTTTCGAATGAAAAACGGGCGTCATTGTCATATAATTGGCAGATATATTATCACGGTATATCACATGTCGAGATCTAAGCAGGTCGTGTTTAGGACAGGTGTTAATATTCCCAAACCCGTACCAATTTATAAAATCACTATTTATTTCCATCTATTTATTAAACATGTAATTTCTAGCAAGTACCCATGTAGCCGGCATATACCTATGCACCTGAAGGTACCATATATATATGGCATAGTAAAATCTTAAGTTATTCATAAATGTACATAAGATTTTCACACATAAATTAGACAAAAGGGGATCATGTAATATATATGGTGGTATATAAAGATGTACAATTAGTAGGGAATGTTAAAGGTTTATATATATATATAGGGATAAATGGGGCTGCCCCCTGGGGGGAGCTAACTTGGCTCCCCCCGCCCCATTTCGCCCGGTTTTTTTATTTTTTTTTTGAAATTTTCTTCCGTGGAATTTCATCACTATATCCCTATATTATGTCATTAAAATTTCGTGCGAAACAGAGACTCCTACGGCCTCCATCCAGACAGTCATTTTTTAACGGTAACAGGATTTTTTAAATCGACCCCGTTTGGATGGAGGTCGTAGGAGTCTCTGTTTCTCACGAAATTTTAATAGCATAATATAGGGATTTAATAATGAATTTACACGGTTTTAGATTTCAAAAAAAATAAAAAAATTATGGCAAAAAGGGGCGGGGGGAGCTAAGTTAGCTCCCCCTAGGGGGCATACACATTTTTCCCATATATATATATATATATATATATATATTAGATGTTTAACTCTTTTGAGTTGATAATTTTATTTATTGAAGATATAAAAAGGTAGTTGAATATGAATAAATAGATGGAGCGGAGAAAATTGAGTTGGATTTTTATGTATGTAGATCGATACGTAGATTTAATGACTTAGACAAAAATGCAACACATATATCTATAGATGTTGACAAACATATATCTATATTTATATTTATTTTTTATTTGGATTGATACGTATTCGGGTTTGGGTACTCACAAAGCAGTCCCAAACCCATACTCATTCTTGCATGGATAGTAAGCTTAAAACCCAAACCCATCAAAAAGTAAATGATATGGGTTTCAGGTCCTTAAATGTGACGAATTCGGGTCGAAAACTGATGGATAACCATTCATCTACCTTTATTCTTTCCATTATATTTAAATCATTATCAAAAAACATGTAAATGATGGTAACTTACAAATTAGCAGTCCATATTCATCTGTAAATAATATATAAATTTAAATCTAAAATAAAAGAATAAAGAAAAAGGAAGGAAAATAAATAAGATATTAAAGATACTGAATGACCCCGAACCTCAAGATCAAATCAATATTGATTGGGTCGACCATGAATAAAGGGTATATACTACATATAGAAACCCTACTTTTCATTCTTTAAAATGACTATTTTCCTATATTTTATTCTTCATTTTATGTACCTTAAATAACAAAATATTCATCATAAAATTTGTACATAAAAATACATAGAAATTTATAAAAATAATTGCATATAAAAATAATACATTGTGCAACTAGGACCTATAGATGAAAAATCGGAAACCAAACTTCATTGACCAATATCTTCTATATCTTTCACCAAACTCAACTCCATTATATCCTAAATTTAATTATCTATCTAATGAAAGTGGTTTTGTTAAAAAAGAAGTTAAAATATGAAAGCCGACTTTCTATGGTCCCAATGTACTATATACCTGAATATTTTATTCATATAATTCATTCTTTAATTTTTTTTACTTTTCTTATAGTTTTAAATAATTTTAAATATTATTTAAAATATATTAAAAATACAAATATAAAATAAAATCATTAAAATGTATTGAAATAAATAATAGAATAAAATTTATATGTATATCATGCTTATAATGTATATGCCTCTAATTATTTAAGTACGTAATGAAATCATAAAAATAAAATAAAAATATGTAAATATGTATTTAAATATATTATAAATATATAAATTATGTACATACAATAATAAAATTTAAAAATACAAAATAAAAATAAAATACCTAGAATATAGTTAAATATGCCAATGTATATACTTGTAAAAATTAACACCTAATAAGTTAGGTTGTAAAAATAAGTAAAAATTCTCATAAAATAGCACATAAAATAAGAAATATTTTTATGTTTTGACTTCTAATTGATAAAATCATCTACTATTTATTATTAATTAATAAAGCTTTTTGTATATACTTTTCCCGATTGGTCCACGCGGACCAATCATGGATGAAGGATAGTTGACCTCCACTTCCTCCACCCTCTAACTTTGTCAGAACTCCACCTACTACTCTTCTCCCATTTCTAAGTCATCCCCCTTACCCTCTTCCACCTCGAGCTCCTTACATCTTTGAACTTCCAACTACCCTCATCTTCTCCCATCACCTAAACTCCACCAACCATCGCTTCATCAAATGCTATCTCCCTCCCCAAGTTGTCAGATACCTATGCCTATAAATAAAACCTTCGACTTCTTTTTGAAGTTTGATCTTCCTTCCTTTTCCATAAACCCACAAGGATCTACCTGGAACAAATCCTTGGTGACAGCAAGTGATCTACGACCCTGTCGGTGAGGATGAGGCGGAGTTGAGGCTGATCCATCCATCGTCAGACCTAGTCCAGGTGATTGGTCAGCTCCATGGTTCCCCAGGCATGAGATGCCTTTTCATTGATTTTAGTTATATTTTAGTTCCAACTTTTGATTTTTCACTTTTATTTAAAGCATTTTGGCAGTGTTTTAGCCTAGATCCCTTAGTTATAGTACACTGGAACTTAGAGCTCCGGTCATCGCCTACATTCCTACGACCCCTATTTTGACTTCAGACCACCTTCATCTCCATCCCCTTCATTTATCCATCAAACCTCCATCAGACCACCTTTGATTTCGTAAAAATCAAAGAGATTGAGCTCCTCCTCCTCCCATCACCGAAGCATCATCACCCTGTCTCCATACCATGTACTTTTCAGTGTCAAAATGGGATGAGGAGCTTCACCCTCATCCCCTTTAACCATTTTGTACAGATTATAGGTCATGGGAACCTCTTGGGAACTCAAATCAAAGGAATATGAGGTTCTCTAGGCCTTCGGAGCAAAACTACCTCTAGGTCTCTTCACAATGAGACATGGAACCATTGGACTCCCTTGCATGTGTGGAGTGTCCCCAGAAAGCTTCTGAGCCATTTATAAGAGGTGGAGACTGCCAGAGCTACTCGGATTTATTGATCGAAGTTCAAGGAAGAACGAGTTCTTCCATGTTCCTCGTCCTTAGTCCATCATCGTCTGCTCCTAGTTGTTCCTAATCAGGTAAGCCCTTTATTTCTTGTCTTTTTTATTATTAAATGAATCAATATCATATATTAGGTTTTTATTTCATTAATCTCTTCTAAGTTAGCTGAAAATTCCAAAAAAAATCTCGTTATAGCTCTAGGCCCTGGCCACTATCCTTGTTGTTCCCGACCATGTCCTAACGCACTAATCATCCCCACACTTCTTCCATCGCATTCTCCACTTTCTTGATCTATCATTTTACCCTGATCTTACAAAGATCATGTCTCCTCCACCTATCATCGGAGGACCTCTGCGCCATCCATCTCCCCACATTTTTTGTGCATCCAATAGGGCGAGGAGCATCACCCTCAACCCCTGAGCATTTTGTTGTAGGTCTGAACAACAAAGAATTCCATTTAAGATGATTAAACGGCATGCATCTCAGTTCCAGGTACTTAAACTTCATTGGAGCTTCAAGCCCTGATCACCGAGGCTGGGATACATTTGAGGGTACCAACTGCTTCAGAAGCCCTCCCGCTACCTCTGGAGTCGTCTTCAAGATCGAGAGGTGGTCAAAGTTGAGAGATAGACATGATCGAATGAGCCTAGATGAGGCATTATTCCCAATTCTTCCATAGTTTTCATAGTCGATCGATGAAAAACACCTCCCCAGTTTTGAGCAGGACCGTCTGATCGTAGAGCGCAACAGCCATCATATCCAGGCAAAGATCTAATCAGCACCGTATATCACTGAAGTGTTATCGATGCATCACAGTCACTTATTGCATAAGTGAGCCATGTGGAGCAACCTCCCCCATCTATCAACGCCCCTTTTCGGGGTATATTGCATATTTTACCCTCCATCATTTGTATTTTGTTTTTAATATTCAAACTTTCATTTACAGTTATAATATTTTTGTAATATTTGCACTTGGACCGTTGTACTAAGTTTATTTGTACTTTAGTCCAATCTAGGACACCCCATGTGGCTCTCCATGTGAGATGCTTGGAAATTTTACAAGGGAACCCCCCTTCGGGTTTATTTATTTCATTTTCGTCCTGAATTAGTTAAATATGTATAATATTTTAGGTTAAATTGCATGTTTAGATATGAAACTTGTTATATTTGCATTGATACCCCTGCTAAGTGCTTTAAGAGAAGATTTTATTTTTAAATTAGGCAAATTACGTGCTTGGCCTCTAGATTTTGCCTTTACATTATTGAATGCATGATAAGTTCTTAAAAATTGCATTTTAGTCCATGTATTGCTAATTTATTCTTGCTTGTATTGTAATTATTTTAAAAAGCATCTTGTATCCAAAAATCATAGAAAAATAACTCAAGTGTCGGGAACCGTTGTGGTTCAAATATAATTTTCGGAAGGCATTTAGAATTATTTTCCTATTTCTTAAAAATAAAAAACATGTCACTTTCTCTTGTTTTGACATTTAAAATCTATAAAGTTATAAAAAATGTTCTCAAAATTCCAAAAGAATTACAGTAGATATTTTATTATAATTTATCATCCATCCCAAAATATTTAAAAAATTCAAAATTAAACCCCCAAAAAACACAGAATTCTTATAAAAACTTGCAAAAATTATTGAAAATCCAAAATTTATGTTTTCTATCTCTGAATTTTCTTTATGATATATAGTATGTAAAAAAGTTATTTTAGGGGTTGTTTTCATTGAAATGTATTTTTAAAACCCTAAAAAACTTTTTAATTTTATTTATTTAGTTCTTTGCAGATTTTAAATTTTAAAAATCCATAAAAATTAAAATAATTCCACAAAAATTATATAAAATATAGAAAATATTTAAAACCCAAAAATATTTTATTTCTATTAATTTAACTTTATTTAACTCATTAAAAATCCAAAAATATGTTTTCCCTTTCTCTTATCTATTTAGTATATATATTATCTATATCTATATTATTATATATTTTATTTCCAAAATTAAAAAGAAATTAAAAATTTGCAAATTAAAACATAAAAGCTTGAATATTATTAAAAACTCGCAAAAATAAAAAACATGAAAACAAATAAAAATATGAAAATTTAAAATTTAAAAATATTATTGATTATTAATTATTAATATTATTGTTATCTATCCTCATATTGCTTCCCTAAGTTCAATATTCTCACTATTTGCCTTATACACATGTTTATTATAGCTATAATAAATTTTGACTCTCATTCATGTTTCATTGATTTATCTATCGTGGGTTGAATGTTCATGATTTGATAGTTAGTCAACGCAGCAATTATTAGGCTATCATGTTAGCTTAGAAGACTGACTCATTTGTCTCACCACCTTCCTCCTACCTGTAGTAGAAGATGGAGTTGCTCCTCGTCCCTCATTTTAAGGTGGATGGTGTTGGGAAAATTGAGGCTCGAGTGTCATGGGTCTATCTAGTCCCTTCCACCGACCTCCCTCCTCCCTATATCAGAGGATGGAGCTGTTGCTCCTCCCTCATATTCAACTGGAAAATGATGGGCATATCGAGGCTCAAGGACAGTGGATCTATCCAGCCCCTTCAACAGACCTCCATCCACCCTGTAGTAGAGGATGGAGTTGTTCCTCCTCCCTCATCTTAAGGTAGACAATGCTGGAGAATTTGAGGCTCGAGTGTGATGGGTTTATCCAACCCCTTCCACCTCCCTCCCTCCTCCATGTAGCAGAGGATGGAGAAGCTCCTCCTCCCTCATCTTCAGGTGAATAGTGTTGGGCATATCTAGGGTGAAAGGAAGAAGATATATCCAACCCCTTCCACTGACCTCTTGTTGGACATGCGAGCCCACGATGAGCCATTATGCAATAAATCTTATTGCAAATATCATTCCCTGATCTGAAATGAAGAATAACTAATTTGCATAATAGGTCCCTTAGTACAATTAGGTTTATGTACCATGGCCATCTTGATGATCATACATCTATTGATTCAACTTTTGAATCATTGAGGTCGGTGATTGGATGAATATCTAAAGAGTTAGATTGAGGACTCATCAAGCACCGTCAAATGATTGTTAAGAGATGATCTCCAGCCTGAGTAGGAGATGGCAATCCTTTCTCATTTAGGCTGATATCTAACCGACCTCTTGATGCAGGTCCTATGCATAGGAATAGAGATTCGGATGTGTTAGATAAGTTAGGTCAAGGAGTTGGCTTAACGAGATCGAGATAACCAAAGTCCTATATCGTATGTTGTCATGATACAGGCACTCATCCTCGGATCGGAGATATATGTGTTACTATATGTCTGAGTATGTACATTTGGCAGACCAATAGGTTGATGGCCTAATCAAGGTCAATACACCGATGCGCTGGTGTGTATGTAAGGGCATATGATTAATACGATCTCTCAAACGGATCATACAGGTTCAATTACTGAACCGGAAGGCATGAGCTCACTCATGAAATATTGGGAAGAATCAAATTCCGTATACGGTCGTCTCTCTTTGGAAGCTTGACTGAATTTGTAGGTTTGATATATACTTTTGGAAAGAATATGATCATGACCTAGGTATGATATATGCTTTTGGAAAGTATATGATTGATACTGACTCCCAATGATCGAATGAGAAACTTACTGATAAAACCATGTAGTAGACAGTGTAAAGTTGATCTAATACTTTGATTTTATTCTGAGTCTTCCAGTATGTTGGATGTACATGTATTGAGCATACCTGAGGGTGATGTGATCATAAACGATTGCATAACCATGACGCTTCCATTCCTAGGGAGTGATGAAACGGCTCTAGATTTTAGTGACTCCTCTCAATAGAGAAGTGATCTGATCTTAGTCCAAATGTAGGACATTGATCTGAATGTGATTCAGATGCAATGAGAAGATTAGATTTGTGGTCTTGATTTAATCAAGCATCTATGGGAGGCCCGTGATCTGGATTTGAGATATGATCTCAATATCCAAGTCACTATTCGTGGAACAATACAATCGCACTGTCATTATCTCCAAGTACATGCGAAGAAAGCAGCATTATCCTTGAAAGGGTTCAGGATAATTTCATTGTTGATATTATGTATCCAGGCATTGAGAAAATTGATGATTTAATTATCATGATTAATATGAATTCGATTCATATTATAAAGAGAGTTATCTTAGATAATTAAATGAGATTTGATTATCGAAGATGTGAATAATGTGAATGTGATTCACATTATTTGGGCACATGAGAATAGAGATCCAAGATGATTAAATGCGATTTAATTATCATGGATATGAATAATGTGGATAACACTATCCATATTAATCATATATATTACAAATATGATTTATAATATATAAGAGAGAGCTATTTGTAATTTATATTTGTTAATTGAATGTTAATGTGAATTGGATTCACATTGAATATTAAATTGAAAATGTAATTTACATTTTATTTTGGGTTATGAATGTTATTCACAAATTTCCAATGGCAGGATTGCAATATTCATAAAATAATTATGAATTATTTTTGTAGAATAATTTACAATAATTGTTGTTGTAAAATTGGAGATAGATGGAATTATGTAATCTAAGAAGATTACATTTGAGAGCCTCCGTCCATATTGGATGGAAGGGATCGCCACCAATTCCTATTAAGAAAGGGTGGTCGTCCACTTCATATACGTGGAAGGAGGTACTCCCCTTTCCATTATCTCCATATGTTGTTGATTTAATTTTGGGATTGATTTATATTGATTTATCAATATATATATTTAACCTAAATTAAACTAATTATTGTTGGTTTTTACCAACACAAATCTTAACCATTAAAAGAAACACAATCAATGAGAGCCATTGGATTTGTGTTGTCCATGAATTGAGATCCATGGATCCCAAACTATTATAAAAGGAGAGGCACCCCTTTGCTCTTCTTTACACACAATGAGAACATAAGTCTATCTCTCTTTCTCTCTACACGCCTACTCTCTCTAATGTGGTCGTCCACTATGGATGCCCTAGAGAGATTCCCCATCGTCGCAGCATCATCGTTATGCTGTCCGATCGTTTGCTCGTGGATCTCTGTCTCCTTCGGTGCACCTCGCTCGTGAAGAAGACGTCGGATCTCATGTGTCAAGATCAGGAGATCTTCCATTTGGATCATCAACATGGATTGCGAGAAGCACATGTTTCATCAACACGCTCGCAAGCATCTCTTCCGTCGGATCGGACTTGAGACAGGAGGTCTCTTCGTTTAGAGACTCGATCGCAACCATGCTTCAAGAGGTAATCCTTTTCCTTGTTTGTGGTTTAGATGAAACGATCCGAGAAGTGTTCTTGGATCATGTGGTTTCGTCGCATAAAAAAAATTTAATTCCACTGCATAGAACAACTAGTCCGACTAGTCGTTCTTCGTCGTATTCGATACGATGCTCACGCTTCCGTGATGCGCTTGAGGATCTAACTATATCCTTCACCTCCCTCCTCCCTGTAGAAGAGGATGGAATTTCTCCTCCTCCATCATGTTCATGTGAACAATGCTAGGATAATCGAGGCTCACGGACGGTGGGTCTACTCACCCCTTCCCCCTTCAGCCCCTTCCACTGACCTCCCTCCCTGTAGTAGAGCATGGAGTCGCTCCTCCTCCCCGTCTTTAGGTGGACGGTGTTGGGAAAATTGAGTCTTAAGGATGGTGGGTTTATTTCCCCCTTGCCATCCAGCCCCTTCCACCTCCCTCCCTCCACCCCCAACCCCCGCCCCTTAGTTGGCCTCCTTCCTCCTCTGCCTCCTCACCACCCTACATCTCGAGTTGTGGCAAAGCAAGGGCCAAAACATTGATGGAAGGAGGAGACTCAACAAAAGTAGGAATATGTACCTTCGCATGTGGTTGGTGAAGTTGTTGGTACCTTGAAGCTATAGCTCGAGTGTAGTCGATGAGGTTGCAAGAGAAGGTATGCAATTGTGTTAATGGATGAGTCCCGACGAAAGGATCCCATGACGATGTCAATCCGAAGATCAATCATAGGATGTTCGGTGAGGCTGCAAGAGAAGGAGCAATTGTGTTAATGGATGAGTCCCGACGAAAGGATCCCATGATGATGTCAATCCGAAGATCAATCATAGGATGTTAATATAATGAATAGTCTTGAAACTTCGAGATGGTGATATACAAGGGAATAAGGCAGAGGATGTGGGGGTGGAGGAGAAGGAGGGGAGATGACAGAGGAGGAAGGGGTGGTGCCGAAGGATGTGGCTGGAAGTGGAGAAGAGGGCGGCGTACTCAGATGGGTCCTAGTAACCTTATATATGTTGGATGTATTTCAAAACATCTCTATCTCTTTAGTACGTGTGAGCGTACGTGCGAGTTTGATTTAAAATATTACTTTTCCAATATTTGTTTTAAGTCTACACAATTTTCAATTTGCATACAAGTATATAACCCAATAATGACCTCGAAAATGAGACTCATTAAATCCATTTGAACAAACACCTTACCTCTTTTGTATCCAAGTTCGTACAGTCGTTTTTGAGTTAAACGGGTCTCCTTGGTAATGTTGGGTGCATCTAATGAGACCATAGGAACTCGTTATCACTTAATATCTTGATGGGATAAAGGACTGTAGTCTTAGCCTTTCAAACACAACACATAACCCAACAGAAGCATTCTGTTTTCCACCCCCACCTGCTCTCCACCACTTGTGCGCTCATTGTGAATTCATGTAGGCGTATTTTGTTCTTTATTTTTCTACGACGACGAGGGCCAGCGGACATTCAACGATTTTCTCTTGCTAGCACCGGGAGACAACATCCAACTGGGAGGTGATTGAATATGGGAGCCAAGCCGCCATCAAGCTCGTGCATACGAGTGGCGAAATTTGTCTTCACGACAGCGTCTTTCGACGTGCCTCCATTTCCCAGGCAGGATCTTTCAAACTGATATTTCTTTGTTGTTGTTTTGATCGTATTTGCTTGCCAATATTAAATCACAATATCCTTGCAAACAGTGCTAGAAAATCATAGCATTTTTTCCAACAATGTGAAGACAGATCTGCAAGTTTTCTAACTATTATTTCATTCCGTCTTTGTTAATTAAACCTTTGTAAAATGGAGCAATGATGACTTCGGAAGACATTGCTAGTCTTAGACCCGAAAAGTTCGTAGGATTACATTTCCGTAGATGGCAACAAAAAATGAGATTTTGGCTCACTTCTTTAGGATTAGTCTCTATTATAAATCCTCCCGAGGAGCCGGAAACTCCAGTCACTCTCGTTGATCATGGTAACTCTGCCCTATTCTCAATAGGCTCCACTTATAGTGATCCACTTTCTTCCCCTATCTCGACTCATCCAAAAATACCTAAAGAGATAGATTACATTTGTCATGGTAGGATTCTCTCTTGTTTATCCAATGAGCTTTATGAAATATACCATATACACCCTAATGCTCTCGAACTTTGGAAAGTTTTAGGTGATAAGTTTGGTATGAAAGATGTGGGATCAGAATCATATGTCTTTATCCAATGGCTTGACTATAAGATGGTTGAGAATAAGCCTGTCTTTGCACAAGTTCTTGAATATCAAAATCTTGTCTCTAAGTATATTGCTAGTGGAAATAACTCGGGGAAAATGTACAAGTAGCCGCTCTAATTGAAAAACTCCCTTTTTCATGGAAAGATTTCGCTAAATCTCTCTGTCATAGACAAGAGAAGATGAACATGTCTTCCCTCATAAAGTCTCTTCAAACTGAAGATCATCATAGAGCAAAAGGCTCTAAATACAGCCCTCCTATCAATCTAGTAAATCATGTCAACTCCAAAAAGAAACCACATAAATTCCACCCCAAATCAAAACAATCATTCAAGAAAGGCAAGCAACCCGATCAGAGTAATAACACTGAATCTAGGGGCCAACGCATCTACTATACGTGTGGCAAGCCCTATCATCTTGCGAACGTATGTAAGAACCGCAAGGGACAAAAGAAGCAACCTCCTAAGAATGATGAAGTCAATATGATTTCTGGCGGGGGCGACACTTCTGAAAGGTTGGACTATTCCTAATATTAGTTATGCCTGCCATGATAATTGACGGTTGGATTCTGGAACCGTATCTCACATCTGCTATGATCGCTCTTCTTTTTCCACCTATCATGCCGATGACAGTCGTGTCATCTCCTGGGGTGATGATATCTCCATGAAACACATCGTAGGCTTCGAACGTGTGGATTTGAAGCTCACATCAAGGAAAGTCTTGAAGCGACATGATGTCTTACAGTTCCTGAATTTAAGAAGAACCTTATTAGTGAAGTCATAGTTATGTCTTCTGGTTACTCCTTATTAAGTCAGGGAAATAAAGTTGTAATCTATCATCTTTGATCTTTCATAAGTGTCAGCTATACTTGTAATGGTCTTACCAATCTTATTATTGAGTCTTGTAATGGTTATTCACATATTAATAAAAAAATGCATTAGAACTCTTTCTACTATCGTGTCATCGGATCTTTGCCATGCACGCTTAGGACATGTGAATAAAAATACAATGAAGCATATGGTTCACATGGACTTAATTCCCAAAATGACAAAAAAAGTAATGAAAGACGTCAAATTTACGTGCAAGCCAAATTGCCTAAGAAACCCTTTAGATCAATAGAAAGAAACTCTATACTACTTGAACTAGTCCATACTGATGTATGTGACCTAAACCATGGTCTCACTCATGATAACATGTGCTACTTTGTGACCTTTATAGATTATTTTTCAAAGTACTATTATATTTATTTGCTAAGATCTAGAGATGAGCAAATAGAAAAGTTTAAAGTCTAAAAACCCCAAGTAGAGAACAAACTGATAAAAACATAAAAAGAATTAGATCTGATAGGGGGTGAGTATACTTCAAATGAGTTAAACTAATTTTGTGAGGAACATTGTCTTATGCATGAAACCAATATTCCTTATAACCCTCAGTCTAATGGTGTGGCTGAAAGGAAGAACAAAACACTTATCGACATGGTCAATGCCATGTTAGTTGAATCTGGTCTTAACCAATGATTGTGGGGGGAGGCTCTTTTAACCGCAAACTATGTGCTTAATCGCATCCCTTTCAAACACAGATAAAACTCCTTATGAACTTTGGTTTAATAGAAAACCGGTTCTAAAATACCTTAAAGTATGGGGATGCTTGTTCAAAGTTAAGAATCCTGAAAATAAGAAGAGATAGTTAGGTCCTAAGACTTTGGACTCTGTTTTCATAGGATATGTAAAAAATAATAATGCCAATAGATTTCTAGTCATAAAATCTGATATCTAAGAAATCAGGGTCAACTATATACTACAGATTAGACTCGTAGGTGCAGTATACTATGAAATCATCTTTCCTCTCAAATCTTCTATTCCTAAACAAGTTGGTGAAGGAACTTCAAATTCTCAAAACATTGAATCCCCTCAAGATACACCACAAATTATTGAAGAAGCAGAACCCTTAAATCAAGAAGTGGTTGAGCCTCCAAATGACCTAGGTCGAAGTAAAAGGACTAGAATGGCTAATAACTTTGATCTTGGCTTCTATACTTTCTTAGTAGAAGAAGATCCCAAGACCTATAACTAAGCTATGAAATCAATAGATCATAGTTTATGGAAGGGAGCAATTGATAGTGAAATAAATCTATCATGAACAACCATACTTGGATTCTGACCGATCTTCCCCCAGGGTACAAGACTATTGGATGTAAATGGGTTTTTAGAAAGAAGTTACATGCATATGGTTCCATAGATAAGTTTAAGGCTAGACTTATAGCCAAAGAAAATAAACAGAAAGAAGGTGTTGATTACTTTGATATATATATATGCTCCTGCAAAAAAAATTACATCTATCAGTGTTCTTTTCGCCTTAGTTGTGATTCCCAATCTTGAAATCCATCAAATGGATGTCAAGACTGCTTTCCTAAATGGCGGCCTTGAGGAAGAGATTTACATAGATCAACCTGAAGGGTTCGTAGTCCTTGGACAAGAACACAAGGTGTGTAGATTAGTAAAATCTTTATATGGTTTGAAACAGGCACTTAAGCAGTTGAATGATAAATTTGATAAAACTGTTCTATATGTTCACTTCACTACTAATGAATCTGATAGATGCATTTATTATAAGATCTCTGAGAATGATATTATAATCATGTGCTTGTATGTTGATGACATCTTAATATTTGGATAAAATTCAACTATTATCTCTGAGACTAAATCTTTTCTTGATAAAAAACTCTGATATGAAAGATCTAGGAATAGCTGATGTTATACTTGGAATAAAATTGAGTAAATCTACCTATGGCTACACTCTAAACCAGTCTCACTATGTAGAAAAGGTTTTGCATATGTTTGGTACGTACCATAGTGTGCCTGTTAGTACTCCATATGATCCTCCCTACATCTTAAAGTACATACTGGTAACCTGTGGATCAGTCTAGATATGCTCAAGTCATATGAAGATTAATGTATCTAGCCAATTGTTCTAGACCTGACATAGCTTGTGCCATCAATAGGTTGAGTAGGTACACTAGCTGTCCTAACGCTGGCCATTGGAAGGCTTTGGTCAAAGTTTTTAGACACCTTAAGGGTACTATGGAATACAATCTTCAATACATTGGTTTTCCAGTAGTATTAGAAGGCTACACAGATGCAAATTAGATTGTAGACTCTGATGAAATCAAGTTTACTTGTGGTTATGTATTCCGTAGTTTCTTGGAAATCCTCCAAACAAATTGTTAGATCAAGATCAACAATGGAGGTTGAGTTTATATCTTTGAATTTAGCTTGTTGTCAGGCAAATTGGCTAAGAAATCATTAATAGATATACCCATCATTTCAAAGCCTTTTCCTCATGTCTCTATTCATTGTGATAGTAGTATGTCATAGATAAAGCTAAATAATTTAAGGGTAATCCTGGAAAACATTTTATGAGATTGAGATATGAAGAGGTGAGAGACTTCATTAGCCAAGGTGTAATATCTCTATAATTTTTGAAATATGTAGAGAATATTGTTGACCCTCTCACAAAGGGTATAGCTAGAAAGCTAGTACTCAGTGCGTATCCAAAACTAGAGATCCCACGAGGAATGGTTCAAAAAGATAACTAAGTTGTGTTAGTGTTAGATGGAAGCACAAACTTAGGAGTTTTACTCCTGACCTATTCCTATGGCGTGTGATGCTTCGGTGCTTTCTTGGTGGAGGAAGAGTTCTTCTCTGAATGGAGTCAAGCCATATATGGCATGGTGTAGGACTAGACAGTACACCCTTGGAGATTCTTACTATGTGAGTGTAACCCTAGGTCGAGGTTTATGTGAGTTGGGTATTCTCGCTAGAGCACTCATGAAATAGATTCTTGTGAAGGTTGTAATGCGCACACCGATATGAACGTCCTCATGCCCACATCAATGTTTCCGTGATTTATTAAAATCCGAATCAGAGAATCTGGTCCAAGACGTAGTTCATCACGTCTCTCTAGATGTAGATGAATCATTGCTAGGCAAGGTTCAAAGCCACAAGCTACCTATGTTGAAAGACATAGTTCAGTCGTATTTTATTTTTAGTTAATTTTTCCTTTATTATCATTCTTTAATTTTTTTATTCTTATTATTTAAAAAGGTTTATGAAATATGTGGGATAATGTTGAATTTTCTTTGTATTTCAAAACCTCTCTACCTCTTTAGTACGTGTGAGCGTGCATGCACGTTTAATTTAAAATATTACTTTTCCCAAATTTGTTTTAAGTCTACGCAATTTTTAATTTACGCACAAGTATCTAACCTAATAATGACCTCGGAAATGAGACTCATTAAATCCATTTGAACAAACACCTTCCCTCTTTTATATCTAGATTCATATAGACGTTTTTGACATTAAATGGGTCTCCTCGGTAATGTTGGGTGCATCCATCGAGATCATAGGAACTCGTTATCACTTAATGTCTTGATGAGAGATGAACGAGTCTCTTTTGGCTCTTTGTTAATGGGCAGTCCGTCTATATAAAGGACTTAGTATTATCCTTTCAAATAGAACATACAACACACCAGAAGCATTCTATTCTCCACCCTCATCTGCTCTCTATCACTTGTTCTCTCATTGTGAATTCGTGTAGGCGGATTTTGTGCTTTATTTTTCTACTACGACGAGGGCCAACGGACGTTCGACGCTGCTCTCTTGCTAGCACTGGGTGACAACATGTAGCTGGGAGGTGATTGAATCTGGAAGAGAGGCCACCATCAAGCTCGTGAATAGGAGCGACAGAATATGTATTCACGACATGTCTTTTGACGTGCCTCCATTTATCAGGTTGGATCTTTCAAACTAATATTTCTTTGTTGTTGTTTTGATCGTATTTGCTTGCCAATCTTAAAACACAATATTCTTGCAAACAATGCTACAAAATAATAGCATTTTTTCCAACAATATATTCAATCTAATGGCCCTTTCATCCCAAAAGTTAATGTTTGTTTGGGACAAAGATGGACATCAACTAACTTGAGGGGTATAAATGATAGAACTGTAAGAAGTCAGGGGTACAATTAATATTCCAAAAAAAGGAGAGCATAACTAATATTGCAACATCTAAAGAGGGGCACAAGTGATGAAGTCCATATTATATAAGTAAACCTTTGTTTACTTTCTCTTTTAATTAATTGAAACCCACCTGGAATTTTAAAATAAAAAATACAAAATATCATATTTTAAAATAAAAATAAAAAATCAAAGCATTAAAATATTGCATTCTTATTGGCATTCCATTCACATTTGCATAACATACGTTGCATTTCACTTTTCATTATTTGCATTTGATTGCATGAATACCATACACGTTGGGAACTAACCGGAATCATTCACTAAAACTTCGCTGCTTCCTGATTTCGAATTTGGTATCTTACCAAGTAAAATAAAAAGATTACTATACTCTCTTAGCATACTTTAATGTATTATATCAGTGTGATTTTTGAATTATTGTTTTATTATGATATATACTAGAATTAACACAAATTAACTAACGATAAAAAAGAGGCACTTCAAAATCCATCTCAAAAATCAACTCAACTTGAAAAGAAAACATGGCTCAAAATGATGATCGGAAACTACGAGACTCGAAAAACATTCGATTTGAAAACTAACTGAAATCCAACTAGAGGGAAAAGGCAACCTAGGGCAAGGGGGACTACAACTCAAAGTCAGCCTCTCGATAACTGCACCATTTTGAAAACATCCCTTAAATGTAAGATGAAATCAACTCGTCTCCAGACTCGTCTCAATAAACAAACGAAATCAATTTTGAACAAGAGATGCAAAAATAAAAATGTAATCAAGTAGTTCAAAGAAAAGAAGGATTTGTTAAACTTAGAATGAGAAGGAAAACGTAGAAGAGAGGAAGAAAAGAAAGAAATTGCAAGGTCCCTCAAAATAAGATCCCACTTTTCCTAATTCTCCAAACTGATCCAGTAGCTAAATTAGATAAATGACCACTTCATCTTTTAGTATTTCTTGAGACCTTTCCAATAATCCCAAGAACATTGAAATCGGAGTCTGTGTGCGAGGGTTATGCATGAAATACGATTAGGTTTTGGCTATTGCATCCAGATCCGAACCCGGATCTGATTGAGGCTGGATATATATGAGGAGGGAGCCCATTTAGTCTTGGTTAGTCAGACCATTTCAGCCCACGTCAGAGCTCCCCCTCCCTTCGCTGGAGAGAATTTCCTACTACTGACCGGAAGTCTGAGTACACCATTTCAAAGAGCTCAACGCAAGGATATTCCTAGTGTCGTAAAAATTGCACGAAATACAGTGGAACTCTTGTTATGGGAAAATGAAGTTCACAGGGGAATATTCCCAAAGGTATGGTTTTACCCCTTTTTGTTGTAGGATCCGCGTGTATTTCGCACCAAGGATTTTTGATAGCCTGATCTGACTGTGGGATGTGTCGATTTCACGTTTTGAGAGAGTTTTGAGGCGAATATCGTATTTTATAGCATCATGTTTTAGCGATTTATCGGTGATATACTATTTGCATGTGAAAGACAAATATATATCTGTGATGTGGGTAACAACAGGAATGTGGGGGTGCAATTAGATTTATGACTAGAATAATTTGTGTTGCATCATCGGAGCACATTCCATGTCTATCCTAGGTCTGATCAATCAACATAATTGTGTTGATCGATCTGGCTTGATCGATCAAGCCATTATGGTTGATCGATCATTTTGGACCAAAATGATCAATCATGGTTCCCTTGTACTGATCAGTCAGCAACGATGATCGATCATTCTAAGACTGTGGATCCATATGGACCCTAAAAATGATGGGAAATGACTCTAAAAAATATGTAGACCATATAGGATATTGTGATATATGGTAAATGCTTGTATTAATTATAATGGGTGGATAGATGACTAAAATGTGTCCAATGTGGCCTAACTTGGATAGATGGCTAAAATGTGTCCAATGTAGTTTAACTTGAAATAAAACTTGATATGGTGAGCCTCAGTGAGGAGAGCTTCTTGAGCATCATTCTAACGATTGTGGGGGATCCCAAATCTGTGATATATCTTTGTAGTTAGGGGAAGACTTTCCCGCTGTGTCATTTCTTTACATATCACAATGATTATTCTTAAGTGGTGTATGGGTAGTGGAGTAGATGCCATCAAGGCAGTGGTATGCACCATTGGAGTTCCAGGTAGAAACTTAGATGGTCGCAAATCAAATATTGATGTGAGTTGGGGACATGCTGCTTGGCAGACATTGAAGTGATTCTTTTGATGATGTTTGCCCCAGTACACTGTGTCCGGACCAAGTAATCATGGTCGGTAATCTATTTTCTCTTTCAGGTCCTTGGGGCACGACAGGAATAGATAGACTAGAAGGTGCGAAATCAAAGTAGGTACAAGAAGAATAATAGAAAAGGAAGGAGAGTACCCGGTAGGAGGAAGTCTAATTAACTACCTTGTTTGGTTGTGTTTCTCAGGAAGTAACGGTCTCAGCCTCGATGCCTGGGCAAGTTGCATGGAGGCTCGATTTGCTCCTAGTGGGGCTACAATAGTGGAGAAACTTCCACCTTATCTTGCCAAGAACTGTCCTCCCTTCTCGCTTGACAAGACTAAAGATTAGGGATGTTGTACCAATCTCTCTACCTTGAAAACTCAAAGAGAGTAGGTGTTGCATATGTTGATGGAAAATGTTAAAATGGGTATCCTTAGGGCTATATTTATAGGCTAAGAGAGGAGATAAATGAGTTCATTGGGATAGAGAGAAGAAAGCATATGTTTTGGTAATGAGGACACTCGACATTGGGGTTAGATTGGAGAAGAATGGTGGCATAGATATAGCATGGGGGTTCTTCACAAGTAGCGAAGTACGAGAAAGAAGAATAAAGGGGAGGAGAAGTTGAACAATTTTCAACTAGCCATGGGGAGAAGCGATGTGCCAATCAAATGCACGTGTGTGGAGAAAAGGATAGGAGTTGACCAGGCCTTAGTCTCTAATGACTGTGGCACTTGTTATCCTAGAAAAACTAAGGGTATTAAATTCCTTAGTAAATACACATTGATTATCAACTAAACTCAAAATAAAAAAAATAAAATAAATATTATATAATATAGTGTATTATAATGTAATTAGATAATATTAAATTTATTATTTTAATAGAGAAATAAATAGATAACCATAATTATATGTATAATATACCAACATAAATAAGATGCTTATTTCTAGGTTTAAGAAATTTATATATAACTTGGTCATATTATATCTTATTGATTTAAGTATAAGTTTTTTAAGTATATTTTTACTTCGTTCAATCGGTCATTTATAGATATAAATAAATATAGGATGATGAAATATAGGCAACTATAGCTATAAATATATTTTAATTTATTTTTAAATTAATTTTAGAATTTTTATTTTTGATATTATTTTTATCAAAAAATATATTATAAGTGCAACACATGTTAAATACATATATGTACAAAATAAAAATAATTTATATAGAAATAATTTATATAGAAATAATCTGGATGAGTACAATTTCTACAGAAAATAAGGAATTATGTATATTGAATAAATATTATTCTAAGTGCCCTACGAGCTCGGTCTTTGAATTAGGGCTAGTCTACATAGTTATTCTTTTAATTGATTTTATTTATGTGTTGAAATACATATTATTCATGAGACGACTTTCATTAAGAAATATAATTTAGTACATATCTACATGTATTTTGCCTCAAATTTCAACCAAAATGAAAGAACATAGAATCTAGGATTCATCAATAGTACAAACTTTCAATGATGCAGATTAATGTAAAGTTCCTTCAGTTGATAGGTTGCATTTTCGTTTGATTTTATGACATACAGATTGTTGGGATAAGGATGTGTGTAGTAGTATCGGTTGGAAAATTGCTATGGTTTTTTAGCATTGTTTGTAAGGATATTGTGTTTTAAGATTGGCAAGCAAATATGATCAAAACAACAACAAAGAAATATTAATTTGAAAGATTCAACTTGGGAAATGGAGGCACGTCGACAGACACTATCGTGAAGACAGATTCTACCGCTTCTATGCATGAGCTTGATGGCAGCTTGGCTCCCAATTCAATCACCTACGAGCTGGATGTTGGCTCACGGTGCTAGCAAGCGAGCAGCGTTGAACGTCCATTGGCCTTTGTCATTGTAGAAAAATAAAGCACAAAATCCGCGTACACGAATTCACGAGCGCACAAGCGGTGGAGAGCAGATGGGGGTGGAGAACAGAATGCTTCTATTGTTTTATGTGTTGTGTTTGAAAGGCTAAGACTAAAGTCTTTAATATAAATAGAATGCCCATAAACGAAGAGCCAAATGAGAGACGTTATCTCCCATCAAGACATTAGGTGATAATGAGTTCCTATGGTCTCGTTGGATGTACCCAACATTATCGAGGAGACTCGTTTAATGCCAAAACCAGCTATATGAACCTAGATACAAAAGATGGAAGGTGTTTGGTCAAACTGATTTAATGAGTCTCATTTCCGAGGTCATTATTGGGTTAGGTACTTGTGTGCAAATTCAAAATTGCGCAGACTTAAAACAAATCTTGGAAAAGTAATATTTTAAATTAAACTCGTACGCACGTTTATGCAGAATAAAGAGGTAGAGAGGTTTTGAAATACAAAGCAAATCCGACATTCCTCCACATATTTCATAAACCTTTTTAAAGAATAAAATAAAAAAGAAAAATTAAAGAATGATAATAAATAAATAAATTAACTAAAAAATACGACTAAACTATGTCTTTCAACATAGGTAGCTTGTGGCTTTGGACCTTGCCTAGTGGCGCGGGAATGGAGGTTGCGAAGTGGAGCTATTGAGATGTACGGTGAAGGGCGAAATTGATCGAGAATTCCTAATTAAATGAGGGAAAATTAAAGAAAATTACAAGAGAGGAAGAAGAGGGTTTACCTGGTCGGAGATGGAGCGGAGGCTTGGGCTTGGGGTTCCAGAGGATCCCCGGGTCTTCGCTGGACTCCGGCAGCGACTCGGAGCAGCTCGAGCGGGCCTGGAGGCACCGCGACACCGTCGAGATTGGCGGAGGGTAGACACCAGAGAGATGGGTCGTCATCGCTCAATCCTCCGCCTCCCCCCTTTCACAGGGAGACGGAGGAGGGCTGGGCCTACTCCCACGTACAGGTGGACCGCTTGGAATGGAGGAGGACGCAAGGTTTTTAAGGCTCGAAGATGGCGGTTCCGGTGATGGAAGTCATGGGTTTCGAGGGAGTTGTGGAGCGACTGGGGAGACGACAGAGGTCGTGGAGTGATGCGCGGGGAAGAAGGAAGATGGGGGAAGACCGTGAGGTGTTTGGTTAGTGGAGATGGTGGTCGGAGTAGGTGAGATAATAGGAAGGGTGAAGGGTCTACGCGGAGTAGAGAACGTGGGAAGAGAGGGGGGTCTGGAGGTTGACGATGACTGTCGGCCGTTGGATCTGGAGATCCAATGGCTGACGACTAGGCGCTGAAGGATGGTGCTGATGAGATCTCAGGCGACACGATTGAATGGAGATGGAATAGGCCACGTGTCATCTTGGAGGTTAAGCGCGAACGGACGACGTGATGCGAAAGAAGACGTTGATCTAAGGGTTGAAGTTCGAAGTTGGAACCAGCGGCCATGATTATTGTTGGACATGTGAGCCCACGGCGAGCTATTATGCAATAAATTTTATTGCAAATATCATTCCCTAATCTGAAATGAAGAATAAATAACTTGCATAATAGGTCCCTCTGTACAATTAGGGTTATATACCATGGCTATCTTAATTATCATACAGCTGTTGATTCAATTATTGAATCATAGAGGCTGGTGCTTGGATGAATATCTAAAGAGTTAGGTTGAGGACTCATCAAGCACCGTCAAATGATTGTTAAGATGTGATCTCCAGCCTGAGTAGGAGATGGCAATCCTTTCTCACATACGCTGATATCTGACCGACCTCTTGAAGCAGGTCCTCTGCATAGGAATAGAGATTCGGAGGTGTCAGATTAGTTAGGTCAAAGAGTTGACTTAACAAGATCGAGATAACCTAAGTCCTATGTTGAATGCTGTCACAACATAGGCACGCATCCTCTGACCGGAGACAGATGTGTTACTATATGTCTGAGTGTGTACATTTGACAGACCAATAGGTTGATGACCTAACCAAGGTCTATACACCGGCGCGCTGGTATGCATGTAAGGGCATATGAGTAATACGATCTCTCAAAGGGATCATACAGGTTCACTACTAAACCGGAAGACGTGAGCTCACTCATGAGATATTGGGAAGAATCAAATTCCGTGCACGGTCGTCTCGCTTTGGAAGCTTGACTGAATTTGTAGGTTTGATATATACTTTTGGAAAGTATATGATCAAGACCTAGGTTTGATATATACTTTGGAAAGTATATGATTGACACCGAATCCCAATGATCAAATGAGAAACTTAGTGATCAAACCCTGAAGAAGACAGTGTAAAATTGATCTTGATCTTCGGGTTGACCATGGGTATTCCAGTATGCAGGATGTACAGGTATTGGGAATACCTGAGGGTGATGTGATCATAAACGATTGTATATCCATGACGCTTCCATTCCGAGGGAGTGATGAAACAGGTCTGGATTTTAGTGACTCCTCTCAGTAGAGAAGCAATCTGATCTTAGTCCAAATATTGGACATTGGTCTGAATGAGATTCAGATTCAATGAGAAGATTAGATTTGCGGTCTTGATTTAATCAAGCATCTGTGGGAGGTTCGTAAGATCTGTATTTGAGATAAGATCTCAATATCCAAGTCACTATACGTGGAACAATACAATCGTCATGTCCTTATCTCCAAGTATCTGCGGAGAAAGCACATTATTCTTGAAGGAGTTCAAGAATAATTCATTTGATGAATTCCGTATCCAAGCAAGAAGAACTTGATGATTAAATGTGATTTAATTATCAAGCTTAATATGAATATAATTCATATTGTGAGAATTATTATCTAAGATAATTAAATGGAATTTAATTATCAAGGATTAGAGAATGTGGATAATACTATCCATGATATATGTGTATTATAAATATGATTTATAATACTGAGAGAGAATCTATGTAAATAGTATTTGTTAATTAATAGTGTGGATTGGATTCACATTTATTAATTAATTGGAAATACAATTTACAAATTAGTTTGGGTTGTGAATATGATTCACATAATGATCAATGGCATGACTGAAATATTCACAAATTAATTTGGAATTAATTTGGTGGATATTATTGCAATAATAGTTATTGCAATTTATTAAGAAATAATAAGATAAAATAAAAGGAGACAAAATAACCCCCTATAATTTAGGTTGGTTGGTTGACTCTGTTTTTGTTGTCACATTATCTCTTAATTAGTTAAATTAAATTATGTTGATAATGTTGCAACATATTTTAATTTAAATTAATGTTGTTGGTTTTAACCAACAACAATCATAGCCGTTGATTTTACATGGACCAAGCATGGCTGTTGGATCCATGTGTCCCATGGATTGAGATCCATTGGATCCTAAACTAATATAAAAGGAGGGCTAGGGTAGCCTTCCAAGTCACAACATAATTAAGAGTTGTACAAGGTTACAACTCTCTCTCTCTCTTCCTCTCTCATATTCTCACCCTCTCTCTTTCTCTCCTCCAAAAGATGGCCGTCCATCTTATGTAGAGAAAGGAGAGACTCTTGGCTTTCTTCTTCGACGACTCGAGGATCTCCTTCTTCTTTGGAGTTGCTTACTTTAAAGGAAGACGACGTATTTCGTATGACGAAATTAGGGGATCCATTGCTTGGATCTTCATCTAGGATTGCGGGAAGGAACGTGACTCATCATCGCGCCCGCAAGTGCGTTCTTCGTGGATCGGACTTAATACAGGAGGATCTCTACTTTGGGATCTCACGATCACAACCACGCTTCAAGAGGTATTCCTTATACTTGTGGTTTGATGAAACGATCGGAGAAGTGTTCTCGTGATCATGTGGTTTCATCTTTACTTTTGAAAAATTTTAATTTCCGCTGCATCTAGCGACTAGTCGCCCCGATCGCATATGATGCGATCAACACGCTTACGTGATGCGCTTAAGGATACTCAATGTCCTTCAAGTGGTATCAGAGCCAGGTTGAATAAGGTTTTGGATATGATCCATAGACCTTAGACGATTTGGTTCTTGAAAGGGTTGCGAAATTTTACTGCATTTCAATTTTTCGCACCTCTGTAAAATTGAATTTTTCGGCTCTGTTTAAAATGTTTAAACACGAAATTTTCAATTGGATTTTGTTCCCCATTAAACAAGGAAACCATAGGACTTGAGTTTACTAAATTTGGACTTTATTTGCTCAAGATATGGTCTTTTGAATATGCCTATATTCACTGTTGCGGGAACTGCGGATTTGAACGTGATTAATGAGATAATTACGGTTTTAATCCGCCTTGAAATGCGTCAATTATCACTTGGGTTCTTTAATAAATCAAATAGGCAATCTTTGGAAACTGAGTTTGCAATTTTTGGATTTAAATTGAACAAGATATGTTAATTTTAGTGATTGGGGGTCACTGCTGGAAATTAACAATTTTGATCTTGAACCTAGTGATATGTCATTCAATTATCATGATGAAAATTAATTGTTAATTTTCTGGAATAATTAGTGATAAATATTTGTGAAATATTTAAAGAAATAATTATTTCATTGAATGACATTTGCCTAAACCACAATGATAAGATATTAGATCTTGATCATTGGTTCATCAACAAACATTGCTTTCATGAAAATCATAGTTTATCCTACAATTGTTGTAGACAACTTTTACATGAAAAACCCTTTTACTTGAATAGGATTGGGGATTTGTCTAGCAAATCTCCTTATAATCAAAAATGTTTTGATGTATATTATATGGTATAATTTCGGTTGAAAAACCGATGAGCATCTCAAAGTACATGATGATCTATCTGGTATTATCCTTTCCTGAGGCGGATGTGGTGCCTAGTCGGAGAGCATTGGGGTCGCAGGTTGCAACGTATGTGGTCCGTCCCACTCTCGTCGGTACTGGCCATGACAGCGGGTAGGGACTGTATAATACCGGAGAAAGTCAATGTGTATTTTTCTAATTATTAAAATTCGAATAATACGTATTTTGAGAATATACCTACTATTCAAGTAAGAGACATGTTTGTTGATGATTGGATTAATGATTAATTTAATATGATTAAATTAATTATATCCAATTAACACTCTATTATGAATAGATGTTTATTTCCCTTGGAAGAATTAATTATGTGAATATGATTCACGATAATTAATTATAAAATTTGAATACGAGGTGGAGGATCACATAAGTGACATCCATGGTCTCCCGTCAAGGCGAAGGGTTTCCGTCGCCAGGGATTTTATGTAGGAGACGCATGTCCGAAGTGACAGCTCCTGTATGCAAGCGCATCTGGATCGGGCTCTTTGCTTCTCGAAAGAATAAGGCCGTATGCGTAGTGACCCCAATATCGAGTCCTCATATTATTGGGGCGATATTGGATTGCGCATAGCGAGTGCTAATCCTATTGACGGTTGGTTCAATTAGCAACGGGTCAACATCATCTTAGGGGTGGTGGGCCCGGGTGTTAAAGACCGAATTGGGAATGCAAGTTGGACTTGCAAGGCGGAATGAGTTCCCGCTTCTTTTTATCGGAGTCGTAAGTTCTCACATTATTGGGATGCGACAAAGGTAGGAAAGGAGATCCCAGATCTTGCTTGAGATATAATGGTAAGAATATCTCTTACATTGAAAGTGATTAAGGGAATGAACTTTCAGTGCTGACAGGGCAAGACAACTTTGATATAAAAATTACTAAATCAAAGTAAAATATGTATATATAATATATATACTCTTATGCAAATTTCTTATTTCAAATAATCCCTCATTAAACCCACTCAATGCTATACTCAATAACAACCAGTAAAATATCTTGGATTGGACTCATGATCCAGATATTGTACTTGCAATTGGACACATAATGTATGTGGTTGCAATGTGCAAGTTCCCTCAACATAATGAGGAAGGACAATTAAATAAGATAATATGACATCACCTTAGGGTTTGTATGTCTCTATAGTCTTGATCTTTCATCGAGTGTACTTTGGAAGTGACATGTCGATGGTGATCGTAATTGTCGAATAATCCTTATAAAATAAAAGAAGATATTTTGGCATACATATGTGCTCTAGACATTTAATCATGAATGACATGGTTCTCTGCATTATGCAGAATGGTGGCTCGAAAGAGATGATGTATTCAAAATGTTTGAATACCTACCTGAACCTAAGTCTCCAAGAGTTAAGATGAATGTAGATATGATGAGTGTCATCATTCTACTATCTATACTCAAGTCATTCATGAAGCTTTATGATATTCATATTGTATGAATTTAATGAAGCATGTATAAATGTTGAAATGCTCTTATATTGAAATCTTTTGAATTTAACATAAGAGATCCTTAGTCTTAAGCAATGGTTGTTTATAGATTAAGAGAGTGCAGTGGAAGCATGGGTCGGACCCGAGTAAGAAGGAAAGTCAAAGAGTTGACCTACTTCTGTGACTTCCAGATGACATCCAAAGAGTTGGATGAATGCCAATACTGCAATATGTTGATGTGTTGATAGTATAACTATCAAGTCTGTCTAAAATCCTTAGTGAAGGACTCAGATAGAGTATCAGAATAATCTACATATAATCATTGACTCTGACTTTATTATTTCATAAGATAAAGTCTGACAATTGTATCCCAATCTTCTAATGACATTTGCAATTGGTTGCATATATATTAGAAGATTAGAAATTTGATCTTAAGGTTTAGTAGTCATCTACATGAATATTATTGTAATTGTTGCAGCAATCTCTATTGGATAGACAAACTTCATATTCTCAGTGGGAGAGCCCTTAGTCTTAGACAATGTCTCTATGACCTAGATATTAGAATACCCTCATTGTTTGTTTCTAAATGTTGGAAATAAACATGAATTCTGAGATAGAACTATCATAAAGAGTTATGATGGAAATATTTCAGATAGTAATCTAACATGTAGTGGACTCCATAAAATTAGAATATTAATGAATGGTTCATTAAGATTTCTAATACTGAAAATCAAACCTTATAAGATCAACAGGAGGATGAAGATCATTTGACAATGATCTGGCATCAAGCCTTGGACATTTGTCTATTGATTTGATCAATAGACTAGTAAGATATGAAACTTTAGAATGTCTAAAATTTCAAATCTTACATACTTGTGAATATTGTATTCAAAGTAAAATGTCCAATACACCCTTCTCTTAGGAAAGGTGCAAGATGTCAAGGTATTCGGGATCTCATACATATTGATGTATGTAGATCATCTATATCATAGTAAACATTATGGATATGTGATATCTATTGATGATTATGTATGATATGAGATTTCTTCTCTTCACCGAAGAAACCTTTGAAATGTTCAAAGATTTCATAATTTTGGTTTAGAACCAAAGTTTGAAGAAAGATGAAATGAATTTGATCTAACCTAGGTAGCTTGTACCTGTTAGATAAAATTCAAAGAATACCTTATGGAGATATGAATATCATTTCTATCTCACTCCTCCTGATAAACCTGAACTCAATAGAGTTGTACGGAGATACAATTGAATCATGTGTGACATGATTTGATCAATGATGAATTTTAGCATAATTATCCCTTAGTTTCCAGGTATATATGTGTAGTAGAGACTACAATATATATCCTTAATAAGGTTCCATGCATGTAAGCTGGAATCTAGCACTTGAGAGTGCTACTTCATTAGGAAAATAAAGGATGGTATTGGATACCTACTTTATGACCTTGAGATTCTTAAAAGATCTCATTTCTGAGAATGTGATTCTTGAAGGATTGAGACTCTTAAGAATCAAGATGAAAATGAAGTGAAGGAACTCATTTAATCTTGAGAAGATAATGAGGCTCCTGAAATCGGAAACTGAAAGGACAATTAAAGACGAAGCACTAATACCTCTTCAAATGAGTTTGAGGATGTATTCCATGTGTCGATTAAGTCTGACAATGATCGGGCTTCATGTGATGAAGCTTCTAAGGATCATGACATGGAAAGATGGATATTAGCAATAAAGTCTAAAGTAGACTTCATATACAAGTGTTGTATATGGACCCTCGAGGATCCACCTATAAGGGTAAAGACCCGTTAAGGTGTAAATGGTTCTTCAAGAAGAGAGGGAACCTGATGAGAAGGTAGAGACCTTCAAATCTCGGTTCGGAAGAGAAGACATTGCTTGCGATGAGACTTGCTTTTCGGTAACCATGCTTAAAATCATCAGAATATTGCTAACCTTAGCTACACAACTTGACTATTGCATCTTCAAGATGTAAGTCAAGATTGCATTCCTCTATGAATACCTCTCTAAGGATATTCACATGAAGTAGCTCCAAGGCTTCATGGTTGAGAAAAGCAAGATGTGCAAGCTGAAGACTCCATCTATGGACTCATATAAGCTTCTTGTTGTTGGAACATAAGATTTGATGAAATTATAAATGTTATGATTTCAGATAGAATCTTGATGTACCATGTGAAGCTTAGTGGGAGTGCCATTGTGTTCATCGTGCTAAATGTAGATAATATCCTAATCATTTGGAATGATATAAGAATGATAATAAGTGTTTTATAGACTGGCTATTCCATACCTTGAGATATGATCTCAAGAATACCTCTTAGATCTTAGTTCTGAAGTTGCTCAGAAGCAAAGAAAAGAGGGTATTGGGACTGTCACATTTGTAGTACACCTTGGACATATTCCATTTTTGGAAATTCCAAGAAAGGCTTTCTTACCTTAAGATTTGGTACTGACCTATCTAAAGGGATAGCACCTCAAAGAGTTGAGGAAGTGAATGCTAGAACTGCTTGCACGTGTGCATCAGTTACGGAAAGCTAAGTGTTTGCTAGATGTGTACGAAAGCCAGATATCTGTCATGCAGTGGGAGTAGTAAAGTGTTACTAATCCTACTATGGAGAGAAAACACTTGATTGCAGTAATAACAAAATCTTCATAGATGACAAGATTTTTTGAGTTAGTGATCTCAAAGTCATATCTTCAAAAGCTTAAGACTTTATAGATAGAGATCTAAAAGGTCTTAACTGTGGATACCTTAAGAGATAGTGATATCCCATAATAAGGGTATTTTGATAAGGATTATGGAAATACTGGTTATAATAATAATTGAGCAATAGTGTCAAGGACACTATAACTGCTTTGAATAGATTGAGTATAAGTTGCATTAGATGCAACATTCGTATTGGATGCGAGCACTGTTACCTAGGGATATGCAAGTGCCGTAAAAGGACTTGGCATAGTCTTTTGGGAACAGAGTGACTGATCAGCTTACCTAGCTATTTATAAATAGCCAATGATTGTCACATGAGTGTGGGTTTATATGATTAGCCCATTAATGGCTCTTTGGGCTAGTGGGAGATTGTTGGACATGTGAGCCCACGGCGAGCCATTATGCAATAAATGTTATTGCAAATATCATTCCCTGATCTGAAATGAAGAATAAATAATCTGCATAATAGGTCCCTCTGTACAATTAGGGTTATGTACCATGGCTATCTTAATGATCATACAGCTGTTGATTCAATTATTGAATCATAGAGGCTGGTGCTTGGATGAATATCTAAAGAGTTAGGTTGAGGACTCATCAAGCACCGTCAAATGATTGTTAAGATGTGATCTCCAGCCTGAGTAGGAGATGGCAATCCTTTCTCACATAGGCTGATATCTGACCGACCTCTTGAAGCAGGTCCTCTGCATAGGAATAGAGATTCGGAGGTGTCAGATTAGTTAGGTCAAAGAGTTGACTTAACGAGATCGAGATAACCTAAGTCCTATGTTGAATGCTGTCACAACATAGGCACGCATCCTCTGACCGGAGACAGATGTGTTACTATATGTCTGAGTGTGTACATTTGGCAGATCAATAGGTTGATGACCTAACCAAGGTCTATACACCGACGCGCTGGTGTGCATGTAAGGGCATATGAGTAATACGATCTCTCAAAGGGATCATACAGGTTCACTACTGAACCGGAAGACATGAGCTCACTCATGAGATATTGGGAAGAATCAAATTCCGTGCACGGTCGTCTCGCTTTGGAAGCTTGACTGAATTTGTAGGTTTGATATATACTTTTGGAAAGTATATGATCAAGACCTAGGTTTGATATATACTTTTGGAAAGTATATGATCGACACCGAATCCCAATGATCAAATGAGAAACTTAGTGATCAAACCCTGAAGAAGACAGTGTAAAATTGATCTTGATCTTCGGGTTGACCATGGGTCTTCCAGTATGCAGGATGTACAGGTATTGGGAATACCTGAGGGTGATGTGATCATAAACGATTGTATATCCATGACGCTTCCATTCCGAGGGAGTGATGAAACAGGTCTGGATTTTAGTGACTCCTCTCAGTAGAGAAGCAATCTGATCTTAGTCCAAATATTGGACATTGGTCTGAATGAGATTCAGATTCAATGAGAAGATCAGATTTGCGGTCTTGATTTAATCAAGCATCTGTGGGAGGTTCGTAAGATCTGGATTTGAGATAAGATCTCAATATCCAAGTCACTATATGTGGAACAATACAATCGCCTTGTCCTTATCTCCAAGTATCTGCGGAGAAAGCACATTATTCTTGAAGGAGTTCAAGAATAATTCATTTGATGAATTCCGTATCCAAGCAAGAAGAACTTGATGATTAAATGTGATTTAATTATCAAGCTTAATATGAATATGATTCATATTGTGAGAATTATTATCTAAGATAATTAAATGGAATTTAATTATCAAGGATTAGAGAATGTGGATAATACTATCCATGATATATGTGTATTATAAATATGATTTATAATACTGAGAGAGAATCTATGTAAATAGTATTTGTTAATTAATAGTGTGGATTGGATTCACATTTATTAATTAATTGGAAATGCAATTTACAAATTAGTTTGGGTTGTGAATATGATTCACATAATGATCAATGGCATGATTGAAATATTCACAAATTAATTTGGAATTAATTTGGTGGATATTATTGCAATAATAGTTATTGCAATTTATTAAGAAATAATAAGATAAAATAAAAGGATACAAAATAACCCCCTATAATTTAGGTTGGTTGGTTGACTCCCTTTTTGTTGTCACATTATCTCTTAATTAGTTAAATTAGATTATGTTGATAATGTTGCAACATATTTTAATTTAAATTAATGTTGTTGGTTTTAACCAACAACAATCATAACTGTTGATTTTACATGGACCAAGCCTGGCTGTTGGATCCATGTGTCCCATGGATTGAGATCCATTGGATCCTAAACTAATATAAAAGGAGGGCTAGGGTAGCCTTCCAAGTCACAACATAATTAAGAGTTGTACAAGGTTACAACTCTCTCTCTCTCTCTTCCTCTCTCATATTCTCGCCCTCTCTCTTTCTCTCCTCCAAAAGATGGCCGTCCATCTTATGTAGAGAAAGGAGAGACTCTTGGCTTTCTTCTTCGACGACTCGAGGATCTCCTTCTTCTTTGGAGTTGCTTACTCTAAAGGAAGACGACGTATTTCGTATGACGAAATCAGGGGATCCATCACTTGGATCTTCATCGAGGATTGCGGGAAGGAACGTGACTTATCATCGCGCCTGCAAGTGCGTTCTTCGTGGATCGGACTTAATACAGGAGGATCTCTACTTTGGGATCTCACGATCACAACCACTCTTCAAGAGCTATTCCTTATACTTGTGGTCTGATGAAACGATCCGAGAAGTGTTCTCGTGATCATGTGGTTTCATCTTTACTTTTGAAAAATTTTAATTTCCGCTGCATCTAGCGACTAGTGCGACTAGTCGCCCCGATCGCATACAATGCGATCAACACGCTTACGTGATGCGCTTAAGGATACTCAATATCCTTCAATTAATGGATGAAGGCTAAATCTGATGGCACTCATCACGCCACGTGGCGTGTTCTGGATAAGGCGCTGACGTGCGGTGCAGATGAGAGGCGGAAATCGATCGGATGGCTGAAAAGACAGGCGTTCATGGAGAAGGCGGGGTCGTGGGATCAGAAGGAGATCCGACGGCCCAGATTGTGGGCGGATAAGACAAAGAAGCCCGGGCCACGTGGCTCACCCAGAACGGGCCACGTGGCCCAATCAGATTATTAGGAAAGTATTTTTCATTTTTTGAGTCTTAAAAAGGCCGAATTTGAGAAAACTCAAAACATGAAAGTTGTAGATCTTGATGAGATCTACAAGTTTCATGTTGACAAAAACGGAAAATGAGATCAAACAAAGACCCGAAATATTTTTGAAGGTATTTTTAAGATTAAAAATACCACGAATTTTTATTTTGTCATTTTTTATGGTTTTTAATTTATTCAGGACTCTGATAATTACAAGACATTAGCTGGGTTTTATTGACACTAATCTTAAGCAAGGGGGTTAATTATGGGAAATTATGATGATGAAATCGGGTTTCATCACCCCCTATACTTAAACTATGCTCATCCTCGAGCATCAAAGAGAATGACTAAGTTGGATTAACCCCCTTGTGCATGTGAGTACAGGATCCACTCTGTTCACGTCGACTCAATCCTTAGAGTTCCAAAATTCTCGAGTTCAACCCATCCTTAACCAAGAGGTACCCAATTCCTCTAATTCTCCAGACTCTCTCTAATGTACATATAATCTAAAGGATATGACATTTAGTGTTGACTGCAATTCTGAGAGTAGAGTCAAATCGTCACCCAAAGTCTTGGTCCAAGAAATTCTCCTAAGGATCCAATCCTCAACACTAGGGAATAAATCCAATCTTGCATTCAGTCTACCGTCTCTTTAGTTGTAAGACTTAGAAAATGTAGATGGCAGGTCAGTAATGGAGGGCATGGGATTGTGTCATTTCTTCTCTCCCTCTCATTGGAACAAGGATTCTCTCTAGTGCCTTTAACGCAACACATTTTTTTGGTGTTGATCAGTGCGTCCGTCAAGAGAAGTTGGAGCCGTATGCACTTGTTTTCCTGGGAATACACCGGGGTGTGTCTCTTTTGAGTACCTATCGTACCTTCGACACCCAGACTTGTAGCATTTACGATGCAGAGCCCTTTTTTTGGTGCAAGCCCGACTCCTGGTCCTAATAGCGGTGGTCCAAGTGGACACTTTGAAAAGTTTGGGAGCGCTCGCCTTTGGTGGAAGCTCTTTGATATTTGACTTTGAGGAATGAGAGATTGTCTTTGGAATTTCATTGACTTGTATAATTTTTGGCTAGCTCCACTGCTTTTACCAAGAGTTGCGCACACTGATCAACATTTTTTTATTTATTTCACACCCTGGCACTTAGGTAAATATCTAGAGATTAGTATAAGAACCAAGTCCTCATACTGGCTAAATTGCTGACACTCAGGTTTCATGAAGCCTTCAAAGATTTTATCCCATCCTCGAAATCATTAGATCAAATCTAGACTCGAATCCCTCATCCCAATCCCTCGGGTGAAAAGTCAACTCATCTCATCAAAACCGCAGTCGTGCATGTGATGTGCTGATCATATTCTTTATGTCTGATACTAAGCATGGAATATAGCATGCAAATCTAGAAACCTAGGGAAATATGGATGATTAAGACTTTGACCATGATGGCTAAGGCTGGTTAACCTAAAAATCTCAAAGACCTCATAAATCAAGCTTCCTTGAACATTTCAGATCCTGGGTGTAAGTGTAAGTGTAGAGGATTAATCCAACTCCTTCATTCAATTTTTTTTGCTCATTTTTATGGATTTTAGTTTAAAGTTAAAACACAGGTTAGACTCAACTTTCCTTGATAAAAGATTTTCAAAACCATGTCACACAAATAAAAGATTTTCAAAACATTTTCAAAGGATTTTTCAAAACAAGAAAATCTCATTTTTAAAATCATTTTCAAAAATATTTTTATCAAAAATAGTGTAACAAGAATAGAAAAGCCGTGAAATTATTTGAGTTCTCTTAGTCCAAAGAATTTTACTTTAGCCAAAAAGTTTTAAATTTTTCAAATTTTTCAGATTATAGCTAAAGTAAGTAAACTTGTATATACGGTATACCCCCCCCCCCCATCCTTAAACTTTGTTATGTCCTCATAGCACTAGATGATACAAGTACATAGGGCCATTTAAGTATAGAGAAATATACGGGAGCTAAGAGGGGCTCCCCCTATACTTAGGTTAGAAATAACCTAAGTATAAAGGCAAGAAAAGATGAGTAGAGAAATCACAGGGACTCGGGTCCCCCCTATACTTAGGATGAGATTGGTCTAAGTATAAAGATGGAATTTGATGTTGAGAGGGTCCCAAGGGGAACGAAGAAGAAGGATGGATTTACAAATGAGCGGTTTGAATCTTCGGAGATGAAATGGAGTGACTAAGGTTCTGGGGTGTGTATCGAATCAAACAAGGCTCAATCAAGCAAGCAAGACCCTCAGATTCACCAACTCACACATGAAACCAACCGAAGTTGGTTTATTATCTTGTCGGTTTTATTGATGATAAAACATTAGATATTTTACGCGGAGAAAAAATGTGAAGTGAAAATCGATGCGTAAGCGAGGGTATTGCTCTCCCAAAACCGAAATATTACTCCATTTTTGGTTGACTTGCAATTAACAGTGCCAATTTTATTTTAGCTTATCACTGAATTATGGTTAGCACATAAATCAAGAAATCATCGTCTTCCGTTCATTCCCATTTTCCATTTATCCTAGGTGATCAAGCTAGTAATAAGAAACCGAGAAAAAGCCGTGTATTCGATAAAAACCGCAATCTAGGCTAAGCGAGAAAATATATAGTGATTTGGCGATAAATCTGTGAAAAACTTGGGCCATTTTAAAAACCGAAATCAATCTGTATGCAAGTCGATAAAAGCCGCACCTAATCATGCATCTATTATCGGTGAATGATTTTCATTAATTTTAGCTAAGTGAGGCGAGATTATGTGCGTCTACATTTAAAGTGTGTCCTACCTACGAGCAAGCACGTAAAAGATAAAAAAAATAAAAAACCGCTCAAAGAGCCACGTGCCTGGTCCTAAGTCGACACTCAAGTGGGGGCGATCCCCACACAACCACGATCGTTCGATTACATTCGCGAGTCTTCGATCGAAGACCGCTGTAAAAGACGAGTTTATTACAAGCAAAAATAAAATGCGAGACACTTTTTTTCTTTTCTTTCTTATAGGCTCCAAGCTTGCTCCTGCGGTTCCTCTTAGCGAGAGACTCCAGCTCCTCACCTCCTTGATTGATCAAGGGCCCTGCCACAGAAACAAGAATTAGAGATCAAATAAAAAAGAAAAATTTTATAATGCAAAATAAGTAAACAAAATGACCTATAAAATGAACACTGAATTAAACAAACAGAAATCCAAAAAATATAAGAAATGAACCGTGTCCCCGGCAACGGCGCCATTTGATAAACTGCAAAATCGGCCCTTTAATAGTGCAGAATTAGCACTTGGAATTGTCGTAGTAATCGGGCCAATTCGGGCTCACCAAAAACCATCTCATTTAAATATGTATATAATAGATCAAAATACGATGGTCATAATTATTTTTTACTTGGTAAGAAACCAAGGTCGAACTCAGGGACACGAGCCTCTCTCATATTAGTCGGATTTTTATCTATCTAATTAAGTGTTGAGTTAGGGATCAATAGGTCAAATTATGCAGACACAACACAACCATGCATTGAAGTAAACATGCATTTTTTATCAATTTTTATCACATGGATGAAAATGCAAAGCAAACTAAATGCCATGTGATGCCATGGAAATATGCCCTAGGAAAAAATGATGAGCAAAATTTAATATGAGTCAATTTCAAGTTCAAATATCAATCAGGCTTGATGAAAAAAATTAGATTAGGAACAAGTTAAAGATTTAAGAGGCACATGACAAATAAAATAATACATCAGTATTCATGTATCTGAAACTGAGAATTAAACATGCCATTAGAAAATACATCAAACAAGCTTCGAAATGGAACTGAAATCAACTAAATCGGACACATGATGCTCAAGATATGAAAGATCAAAGACAAGGGCATAAATGAAAGAAAACACGAAAAGATACCTACAAATAGGTCCCTGGGAGGGATTAAAATGTAATAAAAATAAAGAGCGAGTCCTTCCCTGTAAATAAACCAAGCGTGCGGGGACATTTTTGCAATTATTTAAACCCGCAAGGGTACAAATGCAAAATGTCCCAGGCGCGCAGGTGCTGCACGTGCTCAGGACCTGTTTGCTATATTTAAGAACTTCGTGGGTGTCTCTGCAAAATGCCCAGAGTAGCACGTGCGATGCACGTGCTATCTAGGCTCGGAGGCATGGTGAGGCTCGGCAGAGGCTCGATGAAGCTTCGGCTAGGCTCGTACGCTGGTTCAGATTCGATGCAGGCTCGGATGTGGTTCGGACACTCCAACCCTCGTGGCTTGGACGCCGAGGCTCGGAGAAGCTCAGATGTTGCCACGTGACGGAGTGTAGGTCGTTGGATCGAGAGGATCCAACGGTTGTTGAAATTGGCAACGCGGCCTCATCTGGGCCGTCAGATGGTCGCTGGACGAAGACCATCCGACGGCCACTGTTCCTTCGTCATCCTCCGCAGCTGGCGGCGGATTCAGAGCTCCGGAGAAGGCGCTCTTCCTCCGCCGCTCCATCCTTGGCACGGTGGAGCTCGCCCGATGCTCCTAAAGGATTGTTGATGAAGCTGGGAGCTCGGCCGAGGAGATGGACCTCCGAGATCAGGCCATGGAAGCTCGGTCATAGCAGGCGACACGGATGGAATTATCTCTGGCGGGTCTCCGGCCATTGAAGTAGATCTTAACCTGCAGGATTAGTGACATAGCCGAAGCAAGCTAATATGTTGTGCGTGCGTAGTGGAGCGAAATGGGATCTCGTGTGGGGGCGGAGATCATGGGAGCTCGGAGCTCCTCCGCCGTGGGTGGCGGAGGAGATGGGTCAACGGCGATTAGGGTCTGGAGGAAGGAAGGCAATGAACGAGAAGCGATGCGGGAACGGAGGTTGCGAAGTGGAGCTATTGAGATGTACGGTGAAGGGTGAAATTGATCAAGAATGCCTAATTAAATGAGGGAAAATTAAAGAAAATTACAAGAGAGGAAGAAGAGGGTTTACCTGGTCGGAGATGGAGCGGAGGCTTGGGCTTGGGGTTCCAGAGGATCCCCGGGTCTTCGCTGGACTCCGGCAGCGACTCGGAGCAGCTCGAGCGGGCCTGGAGGCGCCGCGACACCGCCGGGATTGGCGGAGGGTCGACACCGGAGAGATGGGTCGTCATCACTCAATCCTCCGCCTCCCCCTGTCACAGGGAGACGGAGGAGGGCTGGTCCTACTCCCACGTACAGGTGGACCACTTGGAATGGAGGGGGACGCAAGGTTTTTAAGGCTCGAAGACGGCGGTTCCGGTGATGGAAGTCAGGGGTTTTGAGGGAGTTGTGGAGCGACTGGGGAGACGACGGAGGTCGTGGAGTGATGCACGGGGAAGAAGGAAGATGGGGGAAGACCGTGAGGTGTTTGGTTAGTGGAGATGGTGGTCGGAGTAGGTGAGATAATAGGAAGGGTGAAGGGTTTGCGCAGAGTGGAGAACATGGGAAGAGAGGGGGTCTGGAGGTTGACGATGACTGTCGGCCGTTGGATCTGGAGATCCAACGGCTGACGACTAGGCGCTGAAGGACGGTGCTGATGAGATCTCGGGCGACACGATCGAATGGAGATGGAATAGGCCACGTGTCGTCTTGGAGGTTAAGCGCAAACGAACGGCGTGATGCGAAAGAAGACGCTGATCTAAGGGTTGAAGTTCGAAGTTGGAACCAGCGGCCATGATTAATGGATGAAGGCTAAATCTGATGGCACTCATCACGCCACGTGGCGTGTTCTGGACAAGGCGCTGACGTGCGGTGCAGATGAGAGGTGAAAATGGATCGGATGGCTGAAAAGACAGACGTTCATGGAGAAGGCGGGGCCGTGGGATCAGAAGGAGATCCGACGGCCCAGATTGCGGGCGGATAAGACAAAGAAGCCCGGGCCACGTGGCTCACCCAGAATGGGCCACGTGGCCCAATCAGATTATTAGGAAAGTATTTTTGATTTTTTGAGGCTTAAAAAGGCTGAATTTGAGAAAACTCAAAACATGAAAGTTGTAGATCTTGACGAGATCTACAAGTTTCATGTTGACAAAAATTGGAAATGAGATCAAACAAAGACCCGGAATATTTTTGAAGGTATTTTTAAGATTAAAAATACCACGAATTTTTATTTTGTCATTTTTTGTGGTTTTTAATTTATTCAGGACTCTGATAATTACAAGACATTAGCTGGGTTTTATTGACACTAAGCTTAGGCAAGGGGGTTAATTATGGGAAATTATGATGATGAATCGGGTTTCATCACCCCCTATACTTAAACTATGCCCGTCCTCGAGCATCAAAGAGAATGACTAAGTTGGATTAACCCCCTTGTGCATGTGAGTACAGGATCCACTCTGTTCACGTCGACTCAATCCTTAGAGTTCCAAAATTCTCGAGTTCAACCCAGCCTTAACCAAGATGTACTCAATTCCTCTAATTCTCCAGACTCTCTCTGATGTACATATAATCTAAAGGATATGACATTTAGTGTTGACTGCAATTCTGAGAGTAGAGTCAAATCGTCACCCAAAGTCTTGGTCCAAGAAACTCTCCTAAGGACCCAATCCTCAAGACTAGGGAATAAATCCAATCTTGCATTCAGTCTACCGTCTCTTTAGTTGTCAGACTTAGAAAATGTAGATGGCAGGCCAGTAATGGAGGGCATGGGATTGTGTCATTTCTTCTCTCCCTCTCATTGGAACAAGGATTCTCTCTAGTGCCTTTAACGCAACACATTTTTTTGGTGTTGATCAGTGCGTCCGTCAAGAGAAGTTGGAGCCGTATGCACTTGTTTTCCTGGGAATACACCGGGGTGTGTCTCTTTTGAGTACCTATCGTACCTTCGACACCCAGACTTGTAGCATTTACGATGCAGAGCCCTTTTTTTGGTGCAAGCCCGACTCCTGGTCCTAATAGCGGTGGTCCAAGTGGACACTTTGAAAAGTTTGGGAGCGCTCGCCTTTGGTGGAAGCTCTTTGATATTTGACTTCGAGGAATGAGAGCTTGTCTTTGGAATTTCATTGACTTGTATAATTTTTGGCTAGCTCCACTGCTTTTACCAAGAGTTGGCGCACACTGATCAAAATTTTTTTATTTATTTCACACCCTGGCACTTAGGTAAATATCAAGAGATTAGTATAAGAACCAAGTCCTCATACTGGCTAAATTGCTGACACTCAGGTTTCATGAAGCCTTCAAAGATTTTATCCCATCCTCGAAAATCATTAGATCAAATCCAGACTCGAATCCCTCATCCCAATCCCTCGGGTGAAAAGTCAACTCATCTCATCAAAACCGCAGTCGTGCACGTGATGTACTGATCATATTATTTATGTCTGAGACTAGGCATGGAATATAGCATGCAAATCCAGAAACCTAGGTAAATATGGATGATTAAGTCTTTGACCATGATGGCTAAGGCTGGTTAACCTAAAAATCTCAAAGACCTCATAAATCAAGCTTCCTTGAACATTTCAGATCCTGGGTGTAAGTGTAAGTGTAGATGATTAATCCAACTCCTTCATTCAAATTTTTTTTGCTCATTTTTATGGATTTTAGTTTAAAGTTAAAACACAAGATAGACTCAACTTTCCTTGAGATTTTCAAAACCATGTCACACAAATAAAAGATTTTCAAAACATTTTCAAAGGATTTTTCAAAACAAGAAAATCTCATTTTTAAAATCATTTTCAAAAATATTTTTATCAAAAATAGTGTAACATAGTATAGAAAAGCCGTGAAATTATTTGAGTTCTCTTAGTCCAAAGAATTTTACTTTAGCCAAAAAGTTTTAAATTTTTCAAATTTTTCAGATTATAGTTAAAGTAAGTAAACTTGTATATACGGTATACCCCCTATCCTTAAACTTTGCTATGTCCTCATAGCACTAGATGATACAAGTACATAGGGCCATTTAAGTATAGAGAAATATACGGGAGCTAAGAGGGGCTCCCCCTATACTTAGGTTAGAAATAACCTAAGTATAAAGACAAGAAAAGATGAGTAGAGAAATCACAGGGACTCGGGTCCCCCTATACTTAGGCTGAGATTGGCCTAAGTATAAAGATGGAATTTGATGTTGGGAGGGTCCCAAGGGGAACGAAGAAGAAGGATGGATTTACAAATGAGCGGTTTGAATCTTCGGAGATGAAATGGAGTGACTAAGGTTCTGGGGTGTGTATCGAATCAAACAAGGCTCAATCAAGCAAGTAAGACCCTCAGATTCACCAACTCACACATGAAACCAACCGAAGTTAGTTTATTATCTTGTCGGTTTTATTGGTGATAAAACATTAGATATTTTACGCGGAGAAAAAATGTGAAGGGAAAATCGATGCGTAAGCGAGGGTATTGCTCTCCCAAAACCGAAATTTTACTCCATTTTTGGTTGACTTGCAATTAACAGTCCCAATTTTATTTTAGCTTATCACTGAATTATGGTTAGCACATAAATCAAGAAATCATCGTCTACCATTCATTCCCATTTTCCATTTATCCTAAGTGATCAAGCTAGGAATAAGAAATTGAGAAAAAGCCGCGTATTCGATAAAAACCGCGATCTAGGCTAAGCGAGAAAACATACAGTGATTTGGCGATAAATCTGTGAAAAACTTGGGCCGTTTTGAAAACTGAAATCAATCTGTATGCAAGTCGATAAAAGCCGCACCTAATCATGCATCTATTATCGGTGAATGATTTTCATTAATTTTAGCTAAGTGAGGCGAGATTATGTGCGTCTAAATTTAAAGTGTGTTCTACCTACGAGCAAGCACGTAAAAGATAAAAAAAATAAAAAACCGCTCAAAGAGCCACGTGCATGGTCCTAAGTCGACACTCAAGTGGGGGCGATCCCCACACAACCACGATCGTTCGATTACATTCGTGAGGCTTCGATCAAAGACCGCTGTAAAAGACGAGTTTATTACAAGCAAAAATAAAATGCGAGACACTTTTTTCTTTTCTTTCTTATAGGCTCCAAGCTTGCTCCTGCGGTTCCTCTTAGCGAGAGACTCCAGCTCCTCACCTCCTTGATTGATCAAGGGCCCTGCCACAGAAACAAGAATTAGAGATCAAATAAAAAAGAAAAATTTTATAATGCAAAATAAGTAAACAAAATGACCTATAAAATGAACACTGAATTAAACAAACAGAAATCCAAAAAAATAAGAAATGAGTCGTGTCCCCGGCAACGGCGCCATTTGACAAACTGCAAAATCGGCCCTTTAATAGTGCAGAATTAGCACTTGTAATTGTCGTAGCAATCGGACCAATTCGGGCTCATCAAAAACCATCTCATTTAAATATGTATATAATAGATCAGAATGCGATGGTCGTAATTATTTTTTACTTGGTAAGAAACCAAGGTCGAACTCAGGGACACGAGCCTCTCTCATATTAGTCGGATTTTTATCTATCTAATTAAGTGTTGAGTTAGGGATCAATAGGTCAAATTATGCAGACACAACACAACCATGCATTGAAGTAAACATGCATTTTTTTATCAATTTTTATCAAATGGATGAAAATGCAAAGCAAACTAAATGCCATGTGATGCCATGGAAATATGCCCTAGGAAAAAATGATGAGCAAAATTTAATATGAGTCAATTTCAAATTCAAATATCAATCAGGCTTGATGAACAAAATTAGATTAGGTACAAGTTAAAGATTTAAGAGGCACATGACAAATAAAATAATACATCAGTATTCATGTATCCAAAACTGAGAATTAAACATGCCATTAGAAAGTACATCAAACAAGCTTCGAAATGGAACTGAAATCAATTAAATCGGACACATAATGCTCAATATATGCAAGATCAAAGACAAGGGCATAAATGAAAGAAAACACGAAAAGATACCTACAGATAGGTCCCTGGGAGGGACTAAAATGTAATAAAAATAAAGAGCGAGTCCTTCCCTGTAAATATACCAAACGTGCGGGGACATTTCTGCAATTATTTAAACCCGCAAGGGTACAAATGCAAAATGTCCCAGGCGCGCAGGTGCTGCACGTGCTCAGGACCTGTTTGCAATATTGAAGAACTTCGTGGGCATCTCTGCAAATTGTCCAGAGTAGTACGTGCGATGCATGTGCTATCCAGGCTCGGAGGCATGCCGAGGCTCGGCAGAGGCTCGATGAAGCTTCGGCTAGGCTCGTACGCTAGTTCGGATTCGATGTAGGCTCGGATGTGGTTCGGACACTCCAACCCTCGTGGCTTGGACGCTGAGGCTCGGAGAAGCTCGGATGTTGCCACGTGGCGGAGTAGGCCGTCAGATCGAGAGGATCCAACGGCTGTTGAAATTGGCAACGCGGCCTCATCTGGGCCGTCAGATGGTCGCTGGACGAAGACCATCCGACGGCCACTGTTCCTTCGTCATCCTCCGCAGCTGGCAGCGGATTCAGAGCTCCGGCGAAGGCGCTCTTCCTCCGTCGCTCCATCCTTGGCACGGTGGAGCTTGCCCGATGCTCCTGAAGGATTGTCGATGAAGCTGGGAGCTCGGCCGAGGTGATGGACCTCCGAGATCAGGCCATGGAAGCTCGGTCATAGCAGGCGACACGGATGAAATTATCTCTGGCGGGTCTCCGGCCATTGAAGTAGATCTTAACCTGCAGGATTAGTGACATAGCCGAAGCAAGCTAATATGTTGTGCGTGCGTAGTGGAGCGAAATGGGATCTCGTGTGGGGGAGGAGATCATGGGAGCTCGGAGCTCCTCCGCCGTGGGTGGCGGAGGAGATGGGTCAACGGCGATTAGGGTCTGGAGGAAGGAAGGTAATGAACGAGAAGCGGTGCGGGAACGGAGGTTGCGAAGTGGAGCTATTGAGATGTACGGTGAAGGGTGAAATTGATCGAGAATGCCTAATTAAATGAGGGAAAATTAAAGAAAATTATAAGAGAGGAAGAAGAGGGTTTACCTGGTCAGAGATGGAGCGGAGTCTTGGGCTTGTGGTTCTAGAGGATCCCCGGGTCTTCGCTGGACTCCGGCAGCGACTCGGAGCAGCTCGAGCGGGCCTGGAGGCGCCGCGACACCGCCGGGATTGGCGGAGGGTCGACACCGGAGAGATGGGACGTCATCGCTCAATCCTTCGCCTCCCCCTGTCACAGGGAGACGGAGGAGGGCTGGGCCTACTCCCACGTACAGGTGGACCGCTTGGAATGGAGGGGGACGCGAGGTTTTTAAGGCTCGAAGACGGCGGTTCCGGTGATGGAAGTCATGGGTTTCGAGGGAGTTGTGGAGCGACTGGGGAGACGACGGAGGTCGTGGAGTGATGCGCGGGGAAGAAGGAAGATGGAGGAAGACCGTGAGGTGTTTGGTTAGTGGAGATGGTGGTCGGAGTAGGTGAGATAATAGGAAGGGTGAAGGGTCTGTGCGGAGTGGAGAACGTGGGAAGAGAGGGGGGTCTGGAGGTTGACGATAACTGTCGGCCGTTGGATCTGGAGATCCAACGACCGACGACTAGGCGCTAAAGGACGGTGCTGATGAGATCTCGGGCGACACGATCGAATGGAGATGGAATAGGCCACGTGTCGTCTTAGAGGTTAAGCGCGAACGGACGGCGTGATGCGAAAGAAGATGCTGATCTAAGGGTTGAAGTTCGAAGTTGGAACCAGCGGCCATGATTAATGGATGAAGGCTAAATCTGATGGCACTCATCACGCCACGTGGCGTGTTCTAGACAAGGCGCTGACGTGCGGTGCAGATGAGAGGTGGAAATGGATCGGATGGCTGAAAAGACAGGCATTCGTGGAGAAGGCGGGGCCGTGGGATCAGAAGGAGATCCGACGGCCCAGATTGCGGGCGGATAAGACAAAGAAGCCCGGGCCACGTGGCTCACCCAGAACGGGCCACGTGGCCCAATCAGATTATTAGGAAAGTATTTTTTATTTTTTGAGGCTTAAAAAGGCCGAATTTGAGAAAACTCAAAACATGAAAGTTGTAGATCTTGACGAAATCTACAAGTTTCATGTTGACAAAAACTGGAAATAAGATCAAACAAAGACCCAAAATATTTTTGAAGGTATTTTTAAGATTAAAAATACCACGAATTTTTATTTTGCCATTTTTTTGTGGTTTTTAATTTATTCAGGACTCTGATAATTACAAGACATTAGCTGGGTTTTATTGACACTAAGCTTAAGCAAGGGGGTTAATTATGGGAAATTATGATGATGAAATCGGGTTTCATCAGCCATAGGGATAGGTCAAGAGTAAAACTCCTAAGTTTGTGCTTCTATCGAACACTAACACAGCTTAGTTGTTCCTTTGAACCATTCCTCATGGGATCTCCAGTTTGGATTGGTTGGGTTACCACTATGGTGTTCAACTAATGGGTAAAAGACCCGTCCCCCCTCGACGCACTGAAAATTAGATTTCTAGCTAGACCCTTTGCAAGAGGATAAGCAATATTATCTACAGATTTCACAAATTGTAGAGAAAATACACTTTGGGTAACGAAGTCTCTCACCTCTTCTTACCTCAATCTCATAAAACATTTTCCAGGGTTACCCGTAGATTGTTTAGCTTTATCTATGGTAGATCTGCTATCACAATGAAAAGAGATAGGAGGAAAAAGCTTTAAAATGATGGGTATATCTATTAAAAGAATTCTTAGCCAGTCTGTCTGATAGCAAGCTAAATCTAAAGCTATAAACTCAGCTTCCATTGTGGATTTTGCTCTAACAATTTGTTTGGAGGATTTCCAGGAGACCGTCGCACCACCAAGAGGAAACATATCCACTAGTAGATTTCTTCAAAATCTACAATAAAATTTGCATCCGTGTAATTTCTAATATAGTTGGAAAACCAGTGTATTGTAGACTGTATTCCATAGTACCCTTAAGGTATCTAAAAACTCTGATCAAAGCCTACCAATGATCAGTATTAGGTCAACTAGTGTACCTACTCAACCTACTGATAGCATATGCCATGGTAGGTCTAGAACATTTGGCTAGATGCATTAAGCTTTCTATGACTTGAACATATCTAGACTGATCCATAGGATTACCAGTATGTACCCTAAGATTTAGGGAAGGATCATATCTAACTGGCACACTATGGTACATATCAAACCTATGCGAACCTTTTCTACATAGTGAGACTAGTTTAGAGTGTAGCCAGAAGTAGATCTACTCACTTTTATTCCAAGTATAACATCAGCTATTTCTAAATCTTTCATATCAAAGTTTTTATCAAGAAAAGATTTAGTCTCAGAGATAATAGCTGAATTCGATCCAAAGATTAAGATGTCATCAACATACAAGTACATGATCACAATACCATTCTCAGAGGTCTTAGACTAAATGCATCTATCATATTCATTAGCACTGAAGCCAATAGATAAAATAATTTTATCAAATTTATCATTCCATTGCTTAGGTGCTTGTTTCAAACAATATAAAAAATTTACTAATCTACACACCTTGTGTTTTTGTCCAGGGACTACGAACCCTTCAGGTTGATCCATGTAAATCTCTTCATCAAGGTCGCCGTTTAGGAAAGCAGTCTTGACATCCATTTGATGGATTTCAAGATTGTGAATCGCAGATAAGGCAACAAGAACACAGATAGATGTAATTTTTTTGTTATAGGAGAATAGGTGTCAAAGTAATCAACACATTCTTTCTGTTTGTATCCTTTAGCTACAAGTCTAGTCTTAAACTTATCTATAGAACCATCTGCCCGTAACTTCTTTCTGAAAACCCACTTACATCCAATAGTCTTGTACCATGCGGGAAGATTGGTCAGAATCCAAGTGTAGTTGTTCATTATAGATTTATTTCATTTTCAATTTCTTCCTTCGATAAATTATGATCTATTGATTTCATAGCTTCATCATAGGTCTTCGGATCTTCTTCTATTAAGAGAGTATAGAAGTCAGGATCAAAGTTCTTAGCCACTCTAGTCCTTTTATCTCGACCTAGGTCATTTGGGGGCTCAACCACTTCTTGGCTTAAGGGTTCTGCTTCTTCAATAATTTGTTGTTATATTGAGGAGATTCAATGTTTTAAGAATTTGAAGTTCCTTCACCAACTTTTTTAGGGAGAGAAGATTTGAGAGGAAAGATGATTTCATAGTATACTGCATCTACGGGTCTAATATGCAGTATATAGTTGTCCATGATTTCTTGGATATCAGATTTTATGACTAGAAATCTATTGGCATTACTGTTTTCTACATATCATATGAAAACAGAGTCCAAAGTCTTAGGACCTAACTTACTCTTCTTATTTTCAGGAATCTTAACTATGGCCAAGCATCCCCATACTTTAAGGTATTTTAGAATTGGTTTCCTGTTAAACCGAAGTTCATAAGGAGTTTTACCTATGTGTTTGAAAGGGATGCGATTAAGCACATAGTTTGTGGTTAAAAGAGCCTTCCCCCACAATCGTTGGTTAAAACCAGATTCAGTTAACATAGCATTGACCATGTCGATAAGTGTTTTGTTCTTCCTTTCAACCACAGCATTAGACTGAGGGTTATAAGGAGTAGTGGTTTCATGTATAAGGCAATGTTCCTCACAAAACTGGTTTAACTCATTTGAAGTATACTCACCCCCTCTATCGGATCTAATCCTTTTTATGTTCTTATCGTTTGGTTCTCTAATTGGTTTTTGTAGACCTTAAAATTTTCTATTGCTCATCTTTAGATTTTAGCAAATAAACATAACAATACTTTGAAAAATCATCTGTAAAGGTCACAAAGTAGCGCATGTTATCATGAGTGAGAACATGGTTTAGGTCACATACATAAGTATGGACTAGTTCAAGTAGCATAGAGTTTATTTCTATTAAAGGGTTTCTTATGCAATTTGGCTTGCTCGCAGATTTGGCATCTTTCATTATTTGTTATGTCTGTTTTGAGAATTAAGTCCATGTGAACCATTTGCTTCATTGTAGTTTTGTTAACATTTTCCTTAGCGTGCATGCCAAAGATCGGATGACATGATAGCAGAAAGAGTTCTAATGCAATTCTCATTAATATGTGAAGAACCATTACAAGACTAAACACTAAGCTTGATAAGATCATTACAGTATAGCTGACACCTATGAAAGATCCAAAACGAGAGATTACAACTTTATTTCCCTGACTTAATAAGGAGTGACCAGAAGACAAAACTAGGACTTCACTAATAAGGTTCTTCTTAAATCCAAGAACATGTAAGACATCATGTTGCTTCAAGACTTTCCTTGACGCGAGCTTTAAATACACACGTCTGAATCCTACGATGTGTTTCACGGAGACATCATCACCCCAGGAGTTGACACGACTGCTATAAGCCTAATAAGTGGAAAAAGAAAAACGGTCATAACAGATGTGAGATACGGCTCCAGAATCTAACCACCAATTATCATGGGAGGCATAACCAATATTGGGAATAGCAGAGTTAATTTCTAACCTTTCAGAAGTGGCAGCCTCCACAGAAATCATATTGGCTTCAACATTCTTAGGACGTTGCTTCTTCTGTCCCCTGTGGTTCTTGCATACATTTACAAGGTGACCATGCTTGCCACACACGTAGCAGATGCGTTGGCCCTTAAAAAGACTGCTTTCCTTTCTTGAAAGGTTGTTTGGATTTGGGTTGGAATTTATGGAGTTTCTTTTTGGTGTTGACGTGGTCTACCAGATTGACAGGAGGGTTGTATTTAGAATCTTTTGCTCTGTAATGATCTTCAATTTGAAGAGACTTTACAAGGGAAAACATGTTTATCTTTTCTTGTCTATGACGGAGATATTTAGCGAAATCTTTCCAAGAATAATGGACTTTTTCGATTAGAGCGGCTACTTGTACATTTTCCTCGAGCTTATAACCACTAGAAATGAACTTAGAGATAAGATTTTGATACCCAATAACTTGTGCGGAGACATGTTTGTTCTCTACCATCTTATAGTCAAGCCACTAAATAAAGGCATATCATTCTAATCATGCATCTTGCATACCAAACTTATCATCTAAAGCTTTTCAAAGTTCGAGAGTAGTAGGATGCGTATGTTATATGTCACAAAGCTCATCAGATAAACTAGAGAGAATTCTACCATGACAAATGTAATCTATCTCTCTAGGTATTTTTGGATGAGTCGGGATAGGGGAGGAAAGTGGGTCACTGTAAGTGGAGCCTATTGAGAATAGGACAGAGTTAACATGATCAATGGGAGTGACGGAAGTTTCGGGCTCCTCAGGAAGAGTTATAGCAGAGACTAATCCTAAAGAAGTTAGCCGAAACCTCATTTTGTTGCCATCTTCGGAAATGTAATCCTATGAATTTTCAGGTCTAAGACTAGCAATGTCTTCTGAAGTCATCATTGCTCTAGGATCCATTTTGCAAAGGTTTAATTAACTAAGACGGAATGAAATAGTAGGTAGAAAACTTGCGGATCTGTCTTCAAAATGTTGGAAAAATGCTATGATTTCTATCATTGTTTGCAAGGATATTGTGTTTTAAGATTGGCAAGCAAATACGATCAAAACACATCAAAGAAATATTAGTTTGAAAGATCCCTCCTTTGAAATGGAGGCACGTCGAAAGACACTATCGTGAAGACAGATTACGTTACTCCTATGCACGAGCTTGATGGCGACCTGATTCCCAGATTCAAAAACCTCTTAGCTGGATGCTGTCTCCTGGTGCTAGAAAGAGAGCAGCGTCGAACGTCTGTTGGCCCTCATCGTCGTAGAAGAATAAAGCACGAATTCACAATGAGCACGCAAGTGGTGGAGAGCAGATGGAGGTGGAGAACAGAATGCTTCTGTTGTGTTGTGTGTTGTGTTTAAAAGGCTAAGACTACAGTCCTTTAGACAGAATGCCCATTAACAAAGAGCCAAAAGAGACTCGTTCATCTCCCTTCAAGACATTAAGTGATAACGAGTTCTTATGGTCTTGTTGGATGCACCCAACATTACCGAGGAGACCCGTTTAATGCCAAAAACGGTTATATGAACCTGGATACAAAAGAGGGAAGGTGGTTGTTCAAATGGATTTAATGTGTCTCATTTCTGAGGTCATTTTAGGGTTAGGTACTTTTGCGCAAATTGAAAATTATGTATACTTAATTTTTTTATAAACAAATCTTGAAAAAGTAATATTTTAAATTAAGCTCGCAATTACGGTCACGCGTACGAAAGAGCTAGAGAGACTTTGAAATACAAAAGAAATCCAACAATATCATCTTTTTCTGTCTTCGGTTGTTATTATGTTATACTGCAACTTTTGTACTTCTATAAGCATGTAAAACCTTTTATCAATGAATATTGACTTTACATTTGATATTGTGTCACATTTCCTAGCACATCGTTATGCATGTAGAACAAGGACCATTAGACACCTGAGATGGATTTGGGGCTTGTTCACACCGTATATTACCATGCACGCGTAAATCTCCATTGATGAGATTCGTTCTCGTGTAATGGTTGGGATCAGATAGCCTTGCATTTTTATATTTTCAAAACAAACAGTCGCTTCCATGCACTGTGTAACATGTACCTAGAGAGGATCGTCTGATGTAATTTCCCATGCGTTTATGGACCTCTCGTATCCGACGGATCCCATGTGTTACTGTAGAGGAAATCATATCAGACGATCCGCCCCCGCATGTACCTGCTTATGGAGGAGAAAGCATATCCTTTGCTGTTACAGCAGAGGATTGCTGTAGTGCTTGAGCACGGTTGAGTTGCTTGATCAAGATCGAGCAGTTCGCACGAAATCAAGATTTTTGTGGATCCTTACTGTGTGAACTGCTCCGGCACTACAACAGTCCTCTGATGTGCTCTGTACGAAAGAACTATGTTCTCAATACTATCGATGATTCTTCAGTTTGGGCATCCGCAAGAGAAAAATATGTGGGGATATGCCGAACGCTCAATGTATTTACTTTATCAAAAGACATAGAAATCGAGTTTATTACGACATCAAAACTTCTAAGTTGTGAGGGGATGCTAAGTTCCTTTGGATACACCTTCACATGTTATCACGACATATCATCCATCATGGAATGGATGGAAAAAGAGTAGCACAATCTTATCCGTCTTCTTTTTGCATATTATCACTTTACATTGGGACTATTTTAGATGGAATGCACATATCGGTATAGTTATAAATGTCAAAATAGAAAATGGAAATGGAATGCTTGAACGGGTATGCAAACGAACGTATCAAATTATATACATGTATTGCAGTTGCAGAGAGCAGAACACGTCGAGTTTATCAACAACTACTTAGATAATTTACCTATAATAACGTCGTGTTGTTGTCTCAAATGATGATTATCCATATATAGGTGGTCTCTTTTTTTTTTGTTGAACGGATGATGAATTGATCAGTAAATCGAATTTGATAAGTAAAGAACGCTGCATCATGGCAGACCTTAACAATCGTAAATATTCACATATGTGTGACTTAGTTATCATTATATTAATAAATGAGTGAAATATTTAAATAAATATCATGTGAACTACAACTCAAAATATAAGAAATGAATGGCAAGCCACTAAGCCAGTGGGGGAGAGGAGGAGCGGGTGGGGGCTGAAAAGTGAGAGTTAAAAAAAAGAGTATTTGAAATAACGTGGGATTGTTGATATTTTATTATATTTCAAATACTTATATAACTTTATAATAATTTCACCTGAATTTAATTGGATTCATGAGTGCATGATTGTTAATAGGCATTAAATCTCATTAAATTGAATTTAATGTGCACCTAATGGGACTCATATATACATACATACATACATACATACATATATATATATATATATATGTCTGCATGAGTGGTGCATGAGACTCAATTGCAAATTAAGAACTTTTAATTTTTGATGTTACAATAATCATTTTATCATTTCTTTTTAAATGATATTTTCTTGGTTTTGTAATATCATGGCACCTTACATGCAATATTAATTAATCCTTTTATAATATTTAAATTCCTTTTTAAAATCTCTCAAAAGACCATTTACGTTTACCTTGTATCACATATGGTAATTTAAATTCTTTGGCATTTCTTTTCTATAACGACACCTAATGCAATTGTACCGTTTGCATGCTCGTTGTGTAACCTGCGTATTTGATATTAAGAGACGTTATTAAGAGAGGCACAATGCTCTTCTGAAATACTTTTATAAATAGGGGGTAAATAGCATTTGCTCAATATACATTTTTTTATTTATTTCCCCCTTTCTCTCATTTGAGTTAGTCTATTCCGAAAGAACGATCTATTGTTGCTCAATGGATCTCGATGTTGGTACGTGCATACCCATTGAAATCTCGTCGTTGTATCCTGAAGAGTAGTCATACCAATACCAATTGCACCATCAGAATCTACGTGGGTACGGATCTATTCTTAAGGTCAATGTCATGGATTTATGTTGTCCATGGATTGAGATCCATGGACCCCAAAATATTATAAAAGGAGAGGCACCCCCTTTGCTCTTCTTTACACGACACTAGTTGGAGACAACAACTCTCTCTCTCTATCTTAATTCTCTACACGCCCTCTATCCCTCTCTCTCATAATGGTCGTCCACCATGGAGCCATATAGAGAGTCGCTCTCGCCGCTGCGTCACTGTTATGTTGCCGGATTGTTTGCTCGTGGATCTCCGTCTCCTTCAATGCGCCTTGCTCGTGAATAAGACGTCAGATCTCGTGTGATGAGATCAAGAGATTCATTGCTTGGATCATCAACATGGATTGCGAGAAGCACGTATTTCATCAATGCGCTTGCAAGCGTCTCCTCCATTGGACCGGACTTGAGACAAGAGGTCTCTTCGTTTAGAAGTTCGATCGCAACCACGCTTCAAGATGCAACTATAATACTTGTTTGTGATTTAGATGAAATGATCCGAGAAGTGTTCTTAGATCATGTGGTTTCATTGCATGAAAATTTTTTAATTTATGCTGCCTCGAGCAACTAGTACGTCTAGTCGCTCCCGATCGCATACGATGCGATCCTCACGCTTCCGTGATGCGTTTAAGAATCTTCCCATATCCTTCAAACATACCACAACTTAAGGGATAAACAAAGGGAACACCTCAAGAAACACAATTGGGACATCTACTCGATAATTTGTCATGATAAATGTATTCCCCTAACTCTAATATGAAAACATCTCTACATCAATTTGTTATGCAGTGGGAAAATATAGATGATTAATGACATATATCATTTACGCAACTTGGTAGTTTACTGAGACAAGCAAATCCCCGCAAGTCTAATTTGAAAATATATTTGTGATATTTCCTTGTGAAATGGAAAATACAAGCGATAAATATCAGATACCTTTAAAAACCTATAAAATAGTTCAATAAGCAACATGCCATGCACTCTATTTTTAGGAAAAATCGAATCTAAAAAAATAATAATATGAGTCTCCCATAATATATTAAGAGATAGGGAGTATGCACCCAATGCATGTAACTTTACATGCACCCGGCCTATAACTTAAATTTTTGTTACTTTTTCGAAAAATACTGCTATATATATTCACACACATATATAGATATCCCTACTATATGTCATTCCAATGTCTTTACAGAGACTCCTACGCCCTCCATCCATAACAAGTTGATTATAACAACTCTAATACCGTTAAAATTACATGTTCTAGATGGAGGCCATATGAGTCTCTGTTTTTGACGAAATTAAAATGACATATTAGATGGATATAGTGATGAATATAGATGGTGATATTTTTCAAAAAAAGTAAAAAATGGAAGTTATTGGTCCGGTGCATGTAGAATTACATGCACTTGGGGACATATTCCCTATCCTAATATATTAATATGTACTATGTAATTGTAAAGATGAAATCTTAGAACATAAATAGTACTTTATGTACATTATATGTACTACCTACAGTATAAATGATAGTTGAATCCTATTGAAGAATTCCAAGATTACCTCGCCATTTATGAGATCAAATAATAAAGAATATTTTATAATGCAAACGCTCCATCCCACATCTTTAATCAAATATATGCATGCGGAATGAACCCTTCACAGAATGAAGAATTCACATATTTCTCCAAAGATATCTCATATTATCCACCATCTAATGGACCAAATACATCCAAAAGTAGTGCCATACCCAACCTCAAATATGCCAAATATTATTTTCTTGTTCATGATTTTCTCATAATAATGAGACAATTTTGGAACTCAACATATTCATTTACTGTTACATTACATTAGATAAATAATACTTGATCGAAAAGGTTTAATTTAATGAAACCACCTTCATAACTTCCAATTTAATTCCTAAATAAACAAACAACCTAATTTGTTTTCATAAGAATCACAAGCTAATAATATACACCTCAATAAAAAATGCTAAATACAATAAAACTAACATTCATATATTTACCCGAACATAAAAATATAAAAAATAAATTACAATTCCAGGAAGCACGACTGAAAGGAAAAATATAACTCATTAACTACTTATTTTTTCCATAACATCAACACAAACAAACTATCAATTTTTTTAAGGACTCGTTAAAAACATAATACCATATGATTATAAAAGGTAGAAGTTCTTAAATGTAATTTCATTACATAAATAAATATACTAAATATAAAGAAATCCATCTTCTTTATTATCTACAAATATCATTCAATATAAAAAACAACAAAATAACAAATTCACCAATATCTCCCCGGAAAATAAGAAAATATAACAAGCAACCTAAAATAAAATACAAAAAAGCTCTCATACATGCATAATAGCAGCAACAATGCTACAAACAAAAAAACATATCCAACACCCTCTACAGAAAGATCAACATGAAACTCACACCCATAAATCATATATACAAATCAAGGAAGAATCTAGTACAAACAAATGCACCATATTAAATACATAATTAAAACACATATCCATCACTACTACAGTCTAAAAGTAGATAAAAAAAACCAAGTTCAGTCTTAAAAAATAACAGCATCAAACATAACACACACAACACTATGAATGAGTATAAAAAAAATCAGCAAATGACAACAACAATAGACTCAAATCGACACCGCCAATGGATACATACACACATGCACACGCTCATACACACACACCCCATTACCCAGAAAATAGGAAAGGAAAAAAATATAGTGAAGCATATCTAACCACATCAAATCTTCTTGCAAAAAGTATTTCAATAATCTAAATAAAAATTTTAAATACCTGAAATATGTATTTTGATCGCCATCAAATAACAAAAATCGATCCCATAGGTGACCGAACATAGATATTTGTTATATACTATCGTAACACGGTTAGTACTTATTTCATTTAACGAAGAAACCGGTAGATCCAAACCTAAACAAACATATACAACAAAAATAAAAACAAGTCGTACAAATAGAACTTCACATACAAAGGTCATAGTTCCAGAGAACAGGGAAAAAACGAACATGAAGAATGGGAAAAAAGGGAAAACTAAAGTACCATTGAAACATACCAGAAATAAACCTTCGCACTTTCGACGAAGAAAGGTGCAATTAGACGTTCGTGACCAGCAAAACGCCCACATAAGGAAGACAAAGAACACCACAATGCCAGAAGACGATCGCACAGACGATGACAAACGAAGAGACACAAAAGAGTTAAGGCTCGTTCGGTAGGAGAATAAGCAGGAATAAGGATGGAGAATAAGGAGAATAAGGGTCTATTCTCTGTTCGGCTGGAGGATAGGAATAAGGAGAATAAGGTGAAATAAAGGTAGATAAGATGGATAAAGATAGGAATAAGAGTGAAATAAGATGAAATAATGGAGAATAGTCGTACCACTGGAAACCGTGTCGGGAGGAGAATTGGCTCCTTATTCCAGGGCCTATTCTCCTACCAAACAGGCCCTTAGGGTTGAAGTACGAAGCACTGAGATTTTTTGAGCGGAAGCATGGAGGTCTTTTCATCTCGAGGGGTTTTTTCGCCTTGGAAATGTACCAACGGATGGAGAAACGTACACAGCACATCGCATACAAAAATCGAAAGCACAATCAAGAATGTAGCATCAAGGTTGAACCCATGCACTTGGGGAACATGGCACCAAGAAGGAAACCGCGAATTCGCAAGATAATCAAAGAGGGAAAAACATAACACATGCAGACACAAGTCATCCATTTAGGAAGAAACCCAGCTTTAGAATAGTTATAACATTAGCCATGACGTTGTATTTTAATCATCATGTGGTGGTTTGTTTGGGTGCCTCAAGCCTTCAGCACTATTACTTAAAGTAGAGGTCATACTTATATACATTTAATATTGTAAAAAGTATAGCATATAAATAGAGGCATGGAAATATCTCTCAATCGAAGGATGTAGTTTGACATCCAAATTTTCTACCAAGTCAAATGCCAATCCTAATGAAAGCAAGTTGACATTAAAATGATATCTGTGTTTACTAAAATAATATTCATAGTCAAAAGTTTCATTTCCCTATCACACACTGCAATAAAGTTATTCCATTTCAATGGGTTTTCAAGAACTCTCCCATATGACCCATCAAACATCATGTTGATATAAATTTCATAGTGTAGGAGAAAGCTTATGACTCGTGACGGACGACTGATTCTACCGACGATTTTTTTTAAATAACGATATAAATATATGAATATAGATATTCTTGTAATTACAGTTTTACATTTATTTCAGAGAGTCAATGATAACAACAGAACTTAGGCATGTTTAAAAGGAGGGCATTATTGTAATTTTCTTATCGCAATTATTTCACGGGGTCAAACACAAGAATCCAAATTAGTCTTGTCTTGTTTTAAAGGGGACGATTGAAATGGAGATTGTTTTGCATATTCACATGAATGAAAAATATAAGTTATACTTATCACACACTTGAATATTTTTTGGGATCCTCTTGGTACTGTTTTATCTAATATTCAAAGCAGTGTTTTTGAAAATTGGATCGGACCGACCGATTGGACCGATGAACCGGGTCTAGATCGGTTCGGTTCGATTATTTAAATTTTAATTAACCCTCCCGAAGGTTATGGATTCAACCTATTTTTTGACCCGGTTTAACTAGATTCAACCGAAGTTGAACCGCATTTAATTATTAAATTATTTAAAATTTTTGTTAATAGTGAGAGTTGAACTATTTTCAAACTTCTAACCAACAACACTAACACAACTTTTTACATGTATTTGATTTTAAATATAATTAAATCATTATCATGTTATAGAGCATCTAGTCCAAATAATATATATATATATATGTATGATAGGTATGATATTTAATCGTGTATAAGAAAAATACTCTATGTATAATGTGAAATATATACATTATCTATGTATTTTATTTATATTTCAAGTATATTTAAGTGTATATTATATATATATTATTTCATTTCGGTTTGATGATTCAACCGCTTTTTCTTCACCGGTCCGGTTTAATCCAGTTTTAAATAATGATGACATCATCATCCGATTGAATCGGTTTGATTACATGATTCGACCCGATCCAACCATTTCGGTAAAGTTTCCGGCTCGGTGTCCGGTTCCATTACAAAAACCTTGATTCAAAGATGATCAGAATTTCGAAGGTCCGCAAATAACTCTCTAGGGATATTAATGTAAACACGAAGAGTACAAGGATATATACGTAAAATATCTCGCAGAAAATAATAAGAACAAAAGACTGAGGCCTTCAAACACCCATCAACGTTGACTCCTCTGACCCCTCCCCCGATTTTCTTCCACACCCACTCCCCTCCGAAGCTACACGACAAAAGGCAAACCCAAAAGCACAACCCATCACCACCACCTCCACCACCTCCTCCTCCACAGATAAAGCCCCTTCCTCCTCTTCTCCCCTCTTCTCCCTCCCCAAATTCTAGGGTTAGGGTTTTCCCCATGAAGCGCCCCCACTCCTATTGCTCCGACCCCTCCGACGACGACTGGGACCGGCCCCCCGTCCGCCGCTTCTACTCCTCCGACCCCCGCCCTCCCCGCAAGCGCTTCGATCACGATCCCCCCGACGACCCCCACCGCCGCCACCACACCTCCAAACCCCCTTCATCCTCCTCCTCCGACCGCGACCGCCTCCCCTTCTCCCCACGCCGGGACTTCCCCAAAGGCTTCCGTTCCGAGCGCGACCGCCCCCGCCGGGACAGCCCCGCTGCCGGCGGCTGGAGGAGGTCCACCGCAGTAAGGGACCTCGGGGACGATCGCGCTACCAGGATACGCTCCAGGGACTCCCCCACCCGTCCGAGCCCCGAGTTCAGGAAGGCCGACCGGAGCGATGTCGAGGAGGGCGAGTTCGAACCCGATCCGGAACCCCCGATCGAGGAGAAGCCGTGCTCCGGCGTGGATGACCGGAAAGGCGAGGAGTTGGTCCGGGTTTCCGACGGTTCGGTCGAGCCAGAGGAGAAGGACCTTGAAGGGGTAGGTGTCGTGAAGGTGTCGGTGGATTCCAAAGGGACAGTTGCCTCAGTGACGGAAGCAGTTCAGGAAGAGTCGGGGGTTCCGGCTGAGCAGCATAGTGGATCGGAAGCTGCTGCGGAAGATAAAACTCTCGAGGACGGAGTTCGAGATGATTCAGGAACTTCTGCGGGTGATCTGCCTTTGCAGATGGAGACGTGTGGTGAAGAGAAGATGGGAGATGGTTCTGGAGGAGTTGGAGAAGCAGCGGATGCAGGAGAGGAGAGCAAATGCATGGATGTCAAGGCGGAAATGGAGGTCGAAGGCGGTGACTCCGGTTCTGGCATTGGAAGTGATGAGGAGAGGACGAGGGAGGCTGTGACTCTGGGGCTCTTGACAAATGAGTGCATTAAGGATAAAGGGAAGGCTCCTGTGGTCTCGCCTTCAATTGAGGAGAATTCTATGGAGGATAGTGGCATGATGGAAGGACTGAGCAGCAGGGGCTTTGAGCTGGTCTTCCGCTCTGAAGTGATGACCCCAGGGAAGATGAGTGTGGGTGGGATTGTTATAGGTAAGAACAAGGATGAAGGACCGAAATTGGAGCCGCTTGACCTCTCACTTGGGCTGCCTGGTATATGCTCTAATCCTCCCATCCAGAAGCATAATTCGAAGCCCAATTCTCCACCAAGAACAAGGAGCTTCCAATCTTTTGCATCTTCCTTCCGCACGAATTCAGATGACTTCACCACGTCGATTTCCTTGTCTGGTTCTCAAGCGTTTGTTCACAACCCCAGCTGCTCTCTTCAGCAAAATTCCATGGAGAATTTCGAACACTCTGTCCATAGCCGTCCTATATTTCAGGGAATTGATCAGAATTCAAATGGAACTGTTTGGCAAGGTCAACCGTCCATCGAACGAAAACAAAGAGGGGAAACAGTTCCTCTGTATCAAAGGATTCTTCTGAATGGGAACACGACTCATCATTCTGCCAATTCTGCTGGCGAAAATCCTTACTCGGAGTCCAACGGACTGCCTCATCAATCCAATCTTTCGAGGCACTTGCATTCCATTTCAAGCCATGGCCCTCAAGAGATCAAACCCGAGAACAAGAAGGAAACTAAGACGCTGACTAGAGAACGAAGCAGCAATAGCTTAATTAGAAGTGAACAGCGAGAAAAAAAACATATTGCTCTCAATGGAAATAGTTTTGAGAAAATTCTTGCCAAAATTGTGTCAGAACCTTTGCAATTGATAGGGAGTAAAATCCAAGAAATGACAGAGCACTTCGTTTTATATATGAGAGAAGCATTACGGGAGATGCTTGGCAAAGAGAATAAACAGAACGAATTGCTTAAGCTGCAGGAGGTTCTATCAAGAAGGTCAGACCTTACATTGGAAACACTTTCCAAGGCTCATAGGGTTCTTTTGGAGATATTGGTTGCTATAAAAACTGGCCTTCCTGATTTTCTAGTGAAGGCAAATGTTGCTTCTTCATCTGATCTGGCTGAAATATTTTTTAATATGAAGTGTCGGAACCTTGCTTGTAGAAGTAATATACCTGTTGATGAGTGTGATTGCAAGGTTTGCTCACAGAAGAATGGTTTCTGCAGTTCATGCATGTGTCTCATCTGTTCTAAGTTTGACACTGCGTCAAACACTTGTAGTTGGGTTGGGTGCGACGTGTGCTTACATTGGTGCCATACAGATTGTGGTCTGTGCAACTCATACATTAGAAATGGCCGCAGTACCACAGGAGCACCTGGAACGACAGAGATGCAGTTTCACTGTATAGCCTGTGACCATACTTCTGAGATGTTTGGTTTTGTTAAGGATGTATTTGATGCATGTGCAAATAATTGGAATGCAGAAATTTTAGCCAAAGAACTTGAATATGTCCGGAAAATCTTTTCTGCCAGTTGTGATACACGGGGCAAAAGGTTGCAAGATATAGCAGTCAAACTATTACAAAAACTGGAAAACAAATCCAATCTTCAGGAAGTACATAGTTCCATTATGGAATTTCTTGCTGGTAATTTGATTTGTTTTTCTTATTGTACTGTTATTATTTTTGTTTCTTCTTGTGTCTTTGTAATCATCCAGCTCCAATGTTGATCACTGCTACCAAAATGATGCTTCATTGTTAAACTTGGAATATAATATGCAAATTGAATTAGCATAATAAATGGAATCAATGTAAAAACCTCACGTAGGGTCAACGACTTTAGAAATAAAAAGCCCCTGAATGCTCAGAACTAGCAAGGCTGCTGCCTATTAGATTTTGTCCTTACCGTTAAGGTAATTTTCCTTGTTAAAAGCTGGTCACATTATGTGAACAATGTCTACTTGTGCTAAAATATTCTCCGCCTGTATTATTTAGACTGATTAAATGCAGTACCACTACGAGATAGACTGAGCAAAATTGTTGTTTTATCTAACAACAATCATTGAATGACCAGTCACCGCATCTTGCAAATATGCTGAATTATATCTTCAGTTCTCTAATTCAGGATCCAGTTCTGTTTACTTAATCTATTGGCCTTCTTTTTTGTTCTCGTTGTTTTTGTGGGTGTCTTGAATGAGGGGTTATCCTGATGTCTGATTACTTTGTTGCTCTTGTTTCTTTTGCTGCACTCTTGAATGTTGCCTGATTGAATTTGGGTGGTGCGACAGATTAGATAACACTATTAGCGGGCTTTGCTTTGCCCTGTTAATGCCTTGGAGATGTATTATAATTTAGATGTTCTATTGTCCTTGATCAAATTTAAGAAAATGTAGGTTTATTGAGGTGACATTTGAGTTCATGATTTAGTTGAAATGATGGGTGAATCGACGCACACAAAAGCAATGGTATGTGTGTAGCAAATGATATCAGGTAAAAATAGGCTTATCTATTTTCGGTGAAGAGGGGTGGATCACAATTGAGATGGGTTATCATGAATATAGACTCAATGAATTAGGCACCCACCTATACGGTGGAGGAGGCCCTTTTTTCTTTTAAAAAAAAGGAATTCGTCTCAAGCAAGGTTGCAAAAGTCGGTACTGGCTATTCGGTCAGATGTGTTATTGACAGAAGATTAATGACAGTTAGACAATTAATTGGATTTAGTTTGATGTAGTAGATTTTATATATAAGTTGTTTTTAGTACACATATTCTTATATATTTATATAGATTAGGGCATTCCAAATACTAGTGTAATGAAATATAAGTAAAAATGTATTACTGTTAGTTTACTTTTAAGAAAGCACAAAAAACACAAGTCCTAGCCGACTAATCGAGCCAACCATGGGGAGTTGGATTGATCGATCGATGAAACTTGTTTGGGTGGGGTATCTTCACGACCAAGGTTTTAGAAAACATAAAGCAGAATCATTCGATTTTCTTGGAATCGAGGCAGTTCATGTGTAAGCCTTAATATTCCACCCAGAAATACGCAATTAAATAAACAATATTGTAATACTATTAGTCAATAATATTATCAAAAAAAAATTCCGTATACCTAAAGCAATTAAAGGGTTTTTAGAGTAAAGTTTCAAAGCAGAGCATAATAAACAAGTAATATACATCACTGCTTGTGCTAATCTAAAAATCTAAAAGTCAAGACATGCGATTATAATGATGACAATATATAGTATAAGTTCCAAGTTTGTACTTCTAATCTATGTCCAACATAGAAATGAAAGGGATAGACCTTTGCTTTACCTTCATTGTCTTCATCACTACCTTCATTGTCACCATTATGAATCTCCACCTTGTCAACATCAACCATTGCTTTACCTAAATAGATAATACTAATGTTACTTTTGTTATGTTTAAAACAACCAAATAAAGGGATCTAAGCTTTCTAAGATGTCAAGAGAAATGGCCCACAAGAAGATGGGACAAGAAGATGCGTAGAGGGACAACGAGAGCGAGGGGGGCTCTGGGTTTCACATTCGTCGGCGGAGTGTTGAGAGCAAGAGGGCCAGTGGTTTACGCGAGGTGAGCGCTCTTGTTGGGGGGGGGGTGGACTTTGGTCTCTCATCGTGGAGGTCCTTGTATGGGGTCGATTTGCTTCCGACGTGGATGTTGCAATCACCTTGCGAGATCGTGCCCGTCTCCTCCTATATGTTTTTTTGAGTCAAAAGAGGGGGAAACATGTTATGGTGTCCGTCCTAAATATATTAATAAGAAAGATTCATAAAGACTTTCCTTTAAAAAAAGATTCAGAAACTTACACAAGTCATGACCTCGAGGACAGTCCTGGTATGAGAAATTACATTATCAACATAAAAAATGGCGAGAGCTAAAAACCGCATCATTTCTAGCAAGCCATAAAGTCCAAAAGACTGCTAGCAGAAAGATAAGTTAAGATGTGGGTCTATGTTTTGCCAAGTAAAGATATTCCCAAAAAGTATCCATGTTTTTCATATTCACCCAACCCAAACCCAGTTCTTGCCATACGGGTGAGGAGGTACCTCATCTAAAGAGGAGATGTTCCACCATCTCACTCTCCTCAATGCAGGGGGGCTCAAATCTAAAACACATGTGAAGAAGAAGAACCTTGCACAACGATCCCTTGTCATGATGCGTCCTCGTCTCAATACCCATAGAAAGATGCTGATTCTGGGTGGAAGATTTAGACTCCAAATAAAATTATAATCATGAATCATAGAGTCCACTATTGGAGGAGAGGGCATATCCAACGCTCTATAAGCCCTTTTTGCTGTAAACAACTTATCCATCCATACCCAATGATCCCTACCATCTGATGGGCGATCAATACAACTCAATGAGTTGATAAGTTGAAGCAAAATTTTGGGGCAGACACCATTGCGGGTTTCCCCCTTTTCTTGGCTTCAAAAAAAATCATCTAAACACTGGTCTAAAAAATCTGTACAGAGCATGGGCATCTAACTCCCATCAAACCAACAATCTTTGACATTTACCTCCTGATCTGCTGCAAGTGCGAAGAGTCATGGAAAAACATTATGAAGGTGCCGATACCTCCCCAGTTATCTGTCTATAAAGCGAAAGTGCAACCGTTATTAAGAACAGAGTGAAATAATTCATGGAACCTTGAAAGAACTGATCTAATTCCACTGCAAAAGTGTCGATGGATAGAACGATGTAGGGCCATATTGTTATCTTGCACCTGAATGCCATAGATACGATGGATAAGTCTGCAGCATAGGTCTTCGTCCCTGCCCCAAATCCTGCTAACCCACTTCATAAGCAGAGCCTTATTCATTCTCTCAAGGTGTGAAATCCGAGCCCTCCTACCGACAATAGATTCGTAACCGTTTCCCAATATGCCAAGTGAATATCTGACCCACTCATATTCTGACTTGCTCCAGAGAAATCTACACATAATAGCTTCCAAACGATGATGGATACTGACAAGTAGAATATGAGAGGACATAAAAAATAGGAATTGCCGAAAAGATGACCTTTGTAAGCCGCGCATACCCCGCGTGATAAGATGGCATCTTTCCATCCGGTTATTTTTCTCTCCAATTCCTCCAATATAGTCATCCAGTTAGACATTCTGAGCCTGCCACAAGTCAAGGGTAAGCCAAGATATCAGATTGATAAAGTCTCTCTCTCTCTCTCTCTTTGTACCTTGCTCCACATTACATGCTTGCGCTTCTTCTGACCAGTGTAGGTATCGGATTTCAGTTTCATTTCATAACCGTTTCGCAATTTGCCATATGAATACTTGACCCGCTCATATTCTGACTTGCTCCAGAGAAATCTACGCATAATTGCTTCCAAAGATGACGGATACCGACAAGTAGAATGCGAGAGGACATAAAAAAAATAAGAATTGCTGAAAAATAATAAATGCTCCTCCCTCTTCTTGAAGAGAGTATTTGCAATAAAAAGATCATAAGCTGTTACAAAATCAGAAAGACTTTTCCCTCTTCATTTCTATCCTCGAAGCCATGTCCTCCATGAACACTAGCATACCCTGAAGCAGCCTTTCCCACATGTCCATTAAAATCTCCACCTAGACAAATCATCTCTCTTTGTGGGATTGCTTGCATAATCTTATCCAAATCCTCCCAAAAAGCTTGTTTAATCCTATCATCTAAATCAATTTGTGGTGCATAAACTAAGATGATATTTAGAATTTCTTCTTCGAGCACCACTTTTAGCAATATAATCTGATCCCCAGATCTTTGCATCTCAATCACACAATCCTTCAAATCCTTATGAACAACCACTCCAACACCATTTCTGCCCTTATTCTTTAACTGAATACCAAAGTTTAAAGCATGTCTTCTCGATCTCCCTTGCTTTCTCTCCAACCCATTTTGTCTCTTGTAGACATAATATATGAATCTTCCTTCTTTCCATCGCATCAACTATCTCCATCGATTTGCCAGTCAAAGTGCCAATATTCCAACTACCTATTCGCAACTTCTTTCGCAACCTCTTTTGGACTAACTTCTTCACCCCCATCCGCCCATCATGCGAGAACCCTTGCAAATTTTAGACTACATCAGAGCGACGATGCAGTGGAGCTAGCTTGATTACTCGCATGCATTCTCATCGTTCTCATGCAATAACCCTTGCAAATTTTGAACTATATCTGGGCAGCGATGTAGTGGCCCTTGCCAACTTCTCATTGCATTCGAGCGATGCAACACGTCCTAAGTAGGGAACGTCCCAACGAAATCTAGATGTTTAATCCATGATTAAAAGATTCGAACAAATTCGAGACAAATTCCTAAATAGTGTTATTAAAAGAACACTATTTGGGAATTTATCTGAACGGTTTCGAGACAAATTCCTAAATAGTGTTCTTAAAAGAGTACTATTAAGGAATTTAGCTCTCTTGCGTTGGATGTCGGCTACCTAACGCGCAGGCCTCCTCAATTTACTCGGACTTGGGACTGGCCAGGCTTAGCTCTACTTATACAAAATCCTTTAGCCTATAGGACATCTCTCCAGACCTCGAGCTTCTCATTTACTCCATCTCTAGTCTTATCAACAATCACAATATCACCGGCAAACAACATATACTAATTATACTAATGTATCACATTTTGAATGTGACCAATTTGGGTAAATGAGGGTTGTGTTAGGTAGCTGACATTCAATGTAAAATAGACTGATCTATCAATATGGATAAAAAGTACATAACTCATTTGAAAGTAAAATAAGATACTATAAAATAAATTAGGCATTAAAATTATATATGAGTTGAATAAGTCTGAGTGTTCACGTTTTTTTTAATTGGACAATCAATACCATTTGGACTCCTTTGCCGTATCCATATTACTATACTACTGATACTTAATAAAAGATGGTGATATGCTAACGTGTAAAAGCTGTATAGAGATATGCTTTGATTAAAGATGTTTGATCTCCTTCAAGAAGCGAACTGAGGGTTAATGTCTTGCTGTCTGTTCAACGAGCTTGGAAGAGGAGTGGTGGTGGTTCATGTTCGCTTGACCCACCCATTGAACTAATGCTAACTGAAAAAGCATTAGAGGAACTGACAGAGCATCTCACATTCTATGGCAGGCTCTTCGGGGCACAAAAGTAGGAGGGATAGCACAACTGCCCCAAGTAGACTGTATATAGGGATGAAGCTTCCATGGGTTGGGTGCTGTTTGAGGGAGGAGTAGCATTCACAAAGCTACAATTTCATGTTTTTCTGTTCCTTGATGCAGATTCGACTGCAATGGATGAATTCTAACTGACGTCAATCAAACTTCCTCCATTATTTTTCAAGTAAATGGAAGTTATTGTATCCATGCCTCTCTTGTATAACCACGCCTATCTTGACTTCCATGTCTACTCACCCCACCAGTCCTTCAAGTTGCCTAAAAAATGTTTCTTCTGGATGTTAAATATAGAATATGCTTCATAAAAATTGATAAAAGCAGCGACCCTTTTATCTACAAGGCCAGGGTTAAATAATTTCTTATCTCAAAAAGAGGCTAGGATTTTGGTGAATTGTGCCTTTTCGTTTCCATGAACTAATGCATCAATCCTCGCCAGCTATATGCAACCTTTCATGGTTGTACTTGTTATTCAACAACCTGACAGTCCCCCGCAAGTCTGATTTTTTTTGCATTGAATCACTTCATACTTACATATGTAGTAAGCAAAAGTTAGAAAAGTAAACATCACAATTTTAAGATGATATCATCAACCTTTATGTCAAAGAAAAAATTGTCCCGCTAATGAACTGTTGTCAGAAGATTTATTTAGACTGTTTTATGTAATTTTGATATTCATATGTCGACTTTTGTCAAAGCGTAAACAAAAGTTCTAAAGTTTTGCTCAATGCCATTTTTTCATTTCTTTTTTGTATCAGAAAGTGATTCTAAGCCGAGCAACAATGCAGCTGCACATACCAAGGAATTTCATCAGAAATCCATAGAAGGAAATAGCATTATACCTTACGGAATTAGTGGGGCTGTTAATGGTGGGGGTTGCATAGCAGGTACTCCTAAAGAACGTATATGGCCGTCATCTGCTCCGCAGGAGAAATCCACTGAGAAACCTGCATGGCATCCATCACAGTCAAGCGAGAAATCACCCCGTATTGAAATTACTGGTGCTTCTGTTCCTAGATTGGACAGTGATCACTTGAAGTCTCCTTGCCTTGAAATTACTGGCAGTGCACTTCCTACCTTTGATAGCAATAAGTTGGGCAGAAGAACTATGGATATTGACTTCAGAAGGTCGTTACAAAGGAAACCGGTACTTGATGAGTTGGATAATGTTGTTAAATTTAAGCAGGAAGAGGCTAAAATGTACCAGTCACGTGCTGATGAGGCTAGGAGGGAAGCAGAAGGACTCAAGCGCATTGCTGTTGCCAAGAGTGAAAAAATCGATGAGGAGTATTCTAACAAAATTGCCAAGCTACAGCTTTACGAGGCTGAGGAAAGGCGAAAACAAAAAGCTGAAGAACTTCAGGCCCTTGAGCGTGCCCAGCACGAGTATTTCAGTATGAAAATTAGAATGGAAGCTGATATCAAGAATCTTTTGCTTAAAATGGAAGCTATGAAGCACACTCTTAATACATGATGATCTGGTTTGTGTTCATGGCTTGTGGGCTTGTATTGCCTGCTGTCCCTGACTATCGACCTAACAAATCGTTCTCCGAATAGAACCTCTCAAAGAAGGTATGAATTATTATATTACCTGTTGTCCACCAGTATGGTACTTTCTATTGTAAAGTAGTTTGGTAGGTTTAGAATTTGGGTAATATTTATACCTTTCTTTATCTTGTTAACTAGCATTGTACAGAAACAGATTCATGTGCATCATTGTTCGTTTATTGAAATTAATGAGGCATAAGCGCCTATCAGTAAGCCTTGTTAATGTCTATTTGCATCTTAATTTGAAGCGTCTTTCTCAGCGGGATGACAGGAATCCGATGCCATTTTAACGTCATTTTCTTCTCTGGGGTTTAGATCATGGATTCATGTTGGCAGTCCGGAGATTATATGGGTTCATGTTGGCAGTGGAGTGCATCTTTCTACCACATATTTTATCTGTCTATTGTTTTAGTTGTTTGTTGCTTTAGTTCAAAACTAGTTTTTGGTTCTAACTCAAGTTGAATTTCCATGGAAACTTCAAGAGATTGATAGGTCACAGACACTATAGAAATGGGCCAATTTGTTTGAATAAGTTAAATAGAACCATCTTTAATATCATATAAGGTCCCAACGTTGCTTACAAGAGCTGAGAAGTTCCCTAGAACTCGAGAGCGATGGGAGCGAGTGGGTGCGGGTCTCTGGAGGGCGGTGCTCGTGCGAGTCTCTCGAAGGCTTCTTCGGATGGGTCGAGGGCGGTGCATGTCGGCTCGGAGGTTCATATCAATGGTGCGAGGGTGGCGACCAGCAGTTCGGAGGGTGCGGCTGACGCTTCGTTGGGCGTGGACGTTGTCTCCACCCATGCAGCCTCGTCGGCGGCGGGATGGAGGACGGTTACTCGTCGGAAGGCTGGGAAGCGGTGCTTCAGGTGCGGGGAGCGAGGTCATATTGCCTCTGCTTGCCCTCAACCACCTCGTTGTTTTGCATGCGGGGATCCTGGTCATCGTCGTGCTTCGTGTGGGTGGCTTCGTCAGCGCGGTATCTCTAGGTCGGGGAGACCTTCATTCTCGGTGCGTGCGGTGGTGGATCGTCCTACCCGTCCCTCCATCCGGGGGCGGTCGTTCGCTCAGGTGGTGGCTCCTTCTCCGCCTCCGCCTTCTTTCTCGGTGCGTGCGGTGGTGGATCGTCCTACCCGTCCCTCCATCCAGGGGCGATCGTTCGCTCAGGTGGTGGCTCCTTCTCCACTCCCTCTCGGGGTGACGGCGGAGACTTCTGGCCTCTTGGATGGTGCGCCAAATGTTGTCGGTGAGTGCTCGGCGGCGCCAAATGTTGTCGGTGAGTGCTCGACGGCGGCCTCGGCCGGTGGGCCCTCCTCTGTTCTTATCGGGGTTGCTCGCCACCCGGTTGTTGGCTGGGAGGCGGTGAAGGCGATGGTTCTGCGCATGCTTGGCAATTCCTTCCTTGGGGATTTCTGCTTGTTGGACGCCTCCCACTGTTGCCTTCGTGGTCTCTCGCCGCAGCTTCGGGATTTCATGCTCTCTCATGGCTCTATTGATGCGGTTTCCTGGCGTCCTCCGCGGGTGGCTGATGGTGCTTCGCTCTCGACCGAGGTGTGTATGGCCTCCATCTCGGGGGTTCCGTTTCTCTCAAGATCCATTCCTGTGCTCAACAAGGCTTTCCGCCGGTGGGGCTCGATTCTCTCCATCTTCGACGACGGCCTCTCCCCCGGAGTCGACTGGCAGTCGGTGAAGGTGTTATTCGAGTGCTCTCCGGCCTTTCTCCGCGAGTCCAACGAGCGCTCCGTCTTTGGCTCTCTCGAGATTGGCTCCTGGAACTTTCGTCCGGTCCTCACTGTCCTTCCGCCTCCTTCGTCGGACTCGGATGCTCCGTCGCTGCATGTCGACCTCCTTCCGCCTCCCGCGGCGGACGTCGTCCTGCCGGAACCCATCGATGCTTCGTCTCCTCCGTTCCACGTGGCACTTGACGCTTCATCTTCTGGTTGCCACGTGGATACGCAGCCGTTTCTCTCCGTGGAGACGCCGCCCTCTAATGATGTTGGTGCCTGTTCCGAGACGCCCCTTCGGTTTTCTCGTCTGACACGCGAATCTTCGTATTCGGCGGGGAGGGAGGGGATCGAGAACGATTCGCCTTCTTTTTTTATTAGATTCGGTTCGTCGCCTGTGGTTCGGGTCGGTTGTTCGGACCCCATCGCGGACCTCTCTCGGTTTCGGAGCGACAACTCGTCCTTGGGCGGATCGTGGCCGCGGTTGTCGGATTCGGGGTCTCGCTTGCCCCGCCAAGCCCCCTTGGTGTTTCATATTGAGCCCCTTCAGGTGCATGCTTGCTCCACGGTGTTGACCTCGACTCCGCCTCGCCCCCCCTATCCCCTCTCTGGCTCTCTCTCCTCAGGTATCGGGAGCCCTTCTTACAGGTGCAGGGACGGTCTCCTCCTTCAGGCGATACGGGTCCACGTACTCCAGGCGATGCTACTCCTCCAATTCGCCAGCGTTGGTTCCTTCTTGCGCGACCCTTCGCCAGGCTGTGGCGGACGCTGCGGGCGTGCGTGCCATTCCGGCTGGCGCGGATTCTTCGGACGAACAGGTGCAGGGGGCGACTCCTCCGGGGTCGGGTGCTTCCGATTGACGTTGGTGGTCTGCGCGTGGAGTCTTCTTTCTCGGGCCATTCTACTTATTTTTTTAATGAAGCTCCTGTCTTGGAATGTTCGTGGCTTGGGTGACGTGGTAAAACGACGAACTCTGGGCTCCCGGCTCTTGGAATGGGAGTGTGATGTTGCATGTATTCAAGAAACTAAGCTCGCAACTCTTGACGATTATTCTTGGCGTTCCTTTGGTGCTGGCTCCTTCTCTGAATACCGTGCGATTAATGCGGTAGGTGCTGCGGGAGGTTTGTTGATTACGTGGCAGCCTCGTTTGTTCTCCTTTAGATCCATGCTCGCAGGACGTCATGTTCTCTCGGTTGTGCTGGAAAACGTCCGTTCGGGATCCCCTCTCGCTATCTCTTGTGTCTACGCTCCTTCGTGCCACCTTCTGCGACGGGAAGTTTGGGATGACCTTCGTACTGCGGACGAAGCCTTCTCTAGGATACCCTGGATTATTGGCGGGGACTTCAACGTTACCATTGACACCTCTGATCGTCCTCGTGGTCGGGGTGGTCGCGATCCGGACCCTCAAGCATTTCGGGATCTAATCCATGATTTGGCGCTTACTAATTTGGTTCCGAATGATATCTCCTACACGTGGCAGAACAATTCCTCTAGGTCCAGGATTGACCGTTTTCTTGGTAATGGTGTGGCTATGGACTCGTTCCCTCTCTGCTCTGTTGGCTCTCGTCCACGTGCCTTCTCGGACCATTCTCCTATTCTATGGGATGACGGATCTGGCCTTGCTCCTCGTGGCCTCTTTCGATACGAAAAAAGCTGGCTTTTGGAACCATCATTTAAAGACATTGTTACGAACCACTGGAACCACTTCCCGGCCTCGGGATCGACGGCGGCAATTTTATCCCAGAAGCTCTCCTCCCTCCGTCGGGTGCTTGCTGATTTCAAAGCTACCATTAGGCATTCGCGCAAGGCTATTCGTTCCGAGGCTGAGAATACTATCGTGCTCCTGGACTCCTTGGAAAACGATCGTGACCTTTCTATGGGCGAGCTTCTTGACCGCTCGAATGCTATTGCTCGGGTTCAGGCTGAGGACAAAAAGCGTTGTATTGAATGGCGCCAAAGGTCTAAGGTTAAATGGCTCAAGGAGGGCGACGCCAACACTTCTTTCTTTCATCGGGCGGCTAGCAACCGGCGTCGTCTAAATTTTATCCGGAATATCTCCATCAATGACCAAGTTCTCTCGGATGATCGTGCGATGGGTAATGCCATCACTGAGCAATTCCGCCGTTCTTCTTCTGCCCTTCCCCCACGGCGATGGCGTTGGCTCGGGGAGGGGGTCCCTCGGGTCTCGGACGATGACTGCTCTCTTCTCACTCGGCCTATTTCCTTGGCTGAGCTTAAGTCGGCTGTGTGGAGCCTGAATGGGGATTCTTCCCCGGGACCGGATGGCTTTCCCGTTTCTTTCTACAAGGATTTTTGGGAGGTGGTCTCGGGGGACGTCCTCGCGGTGGCTTCTGATTTCTGCTCGGGTAACCATGGTTTTGATCGTATCAACAGGGCTCACATCGTACTTATTCCGAAGAAATCTCCCGCTCTTCACCTCGACGATTTCCGCCCTATCGCCGTCTCCAATGCTATCTATCTCATTGTAGCTAAAACGTTGGCCAACCGTTTATCGCCGATACTGCACGGCCTCATCTCGCCGGTTCAAGGTGCGTTTATTAAGGGTCGACATATTGCGGATTGTATCCTTGTGGCCTCGGAAATTGTGGCTGATTGGAAGAGAGAGAAAAAGAAAGGAATCCTTTGGAAGATCGACTTCTCCAAAGCGTACGATTCGATTGATTGGCGATTCCTATGGTCTGTACTTCATCGGCGGGGCTTCCCAAATGCATGGATCTCTTGGATGCGCAGATGTATCTCCACGGTCTCTCTTTCCGTGCTTGTCAACGGCCGGCCGGTTGGCGGTCTCTACCAGCCTCGCAGGGGGGTGCGTCAGGGCTGCCCCTTAGCCCCTATGCTCTTTGTTCTTGCCTCGGATGTCTTGCCTCGGATGGTGCAAGGCGTCATTGATGCTGGCCTCACTACGGGATTTCGGAAGGGAGGATTATGTGTGCCTATTATTCAATTCGCGGACGACACCATTTGCTTCATTGAAGGGGACTCCGACGCGGTGGCTGGGATGGCGCATACGATCTCCCTGTTCGGTGATCTTTCGGGAATGATGATTAATCCTGACAAATGCTGTATGGTGCCTTTTGGTTTGTCGGCGCCTGAGGAGGCCGACTGCAGCCGTATCCTCGGCTCGCGGATTGGGGAGCTCCCTCTCCCTTACCTCGGTGTTCCTCTCTCGATTGGTCGGAACCGCCTTAATGACTGGAGGATGATCTTGGAGCGGGTGGACTCGCGTTTGGCGGGATGGAAGGCCTCCTTGCTTTCCCGGGGCGGTCGTCTAGTTCTTCTGAAGTCGGTTCTCTCTGCAATTCCCATCTACTTCCTTTTGGTTCGAAAGTTGCCGGTGGGTGTTCGGGTACGTTTCGAAAAGTGCATGCGAAGATTTTTGTGGGGGCGGGCGGACGGCAGCGGCCGAGGGATTCACTTGGTTGCTTGGGATGTGGTTACTCGGCCCAAGAGATTTGGCGGCCTTGGCGTTCGCTCATTGGATCGGGTCAATGAGGCCCTGCTATTGAAATGGGTGCTTAAGATATGGGGCAAGGATGATTCTTTCTTTGGCAACGTGCTGCGTGCGATTTTGGGTGAGGACTGGAACTCCTTCATGCGCGGGAGTTGCCCTGTTCACTCTTCCCCTTTTTGGCGCTACATCTTTGATATTTATCAAAAGAACCGCTCATTGTTCACCCCGGTGCTGGGATCGGGTACTGTATTCAAATTCTGGCTGGACGACTGGACGGGGAGTGGCGCATTCCGGACTCGCTTTCCGCGGCTTTTCTCCTTGGCGTCTAACCGCCTGGCCACCATAGTCGACTACTGGCTCAACGACGGCTGGTGCCCCGCTTTCTCGGGGATCCTTTCGGACCAGCGCGCCAACGACCTGGCCTCCCTGCTGGAGGCTCTTTCCTCTTCCACCTCCCCTTTTGGCGGGAGGGATCACTGGGCATGGAGGGATGCTCCGTTCTCCTCTCGCAAGGCCTTCTATGCCTTGCTTCCGCCTCCACCCCCCCTGGATGCTTCCTTGGTTCGTGACTGTGCTCTCTTTTGGGGGCTCCGCTTGCCCGCTAGGATCACCTTCTTCTTCTGGGTTTTTCGGCATAGGAGGCTGATGACTCGTGACCGGTGTGCCTCCTTCCTTCACACTCCCAGCATCCTGTGCCAGCTCTGTGGGGTGTCTGATGAATCGGCTGACCACCTGTTCTTCCTTTGTGCGTCGGTGTCTCGGATTTGGGACGAGGTTGCTTGGGCTCGTGCGGCCGATACGGAAGACTTCTGCAATATCCTTTGGGCCAACAGAAGGAGTCCCCGTTCGCATCTGCTGGGCCCCTTGGCGCGCCTTTGGTCGATCTGGAGGGCTCGCAACGACTCCATCTTTGCGGGCGCGCGCTTCTACGAGGAGAATGTAACTTCCGCGGCTACCATCCTAATTGCTGATTGGTCTAGATAGTTGGGCCTCGGGGCCGCTTGTCGCATTCCTTGTTTTTGCTTTGGTCTCTCCCTCTTCCTCCCTTCTTCCCCCTCTCACGCTGTAAGTATCTCGTTCTTTTTTAATATAGTATACTGGGGTGAACACCATCGCGTGTCTCCCCCTTTTTTGAGCTTTCAAAAAAAAAAAGGTCCCAACGTGTTTTCTGGACAAAATTGGTCCTCAACTATAATTCTGTTAGTATGATGACAAGAGCAAGGGAAAAGTGGCATCCCGGTAGTGGAAGAAAGTTGGTTGAAGAGATGTCTAGTTGCTGGAATACATGGGAGGGGGTGGGGTTGGCTCGTGAGTGCTAATGGTGCTAGACTATAGCCTTAATTGTCGTTGGATTTTAGCGATGTTTTGTCAATATTTTGATCTCGCCGAGATGGCAATATAGATACTCTCCTTTATATCCATGATTTTGTCCTCATAATGTCATTAGTTTGTCAAATTTCACTCAATTTTGTTGAAATGTGAAAATTCATTAATGAATTTCATTGACATCGTTTAGTTTTGCTGGAATGTCTTCAAATGTCATTCTATATTTGCTGCATATATGCTGCTTCTTTGATTAGTCCTTTTCCTCTTATGAAAAGCCCTAGTCTCATGACTTGTATATAATCTCATAGATCACTATATTACGTGCAATTGTTTGCAATAATCTTAAAGCTTATATAGCCCTCCCAATATAAGCAGATCATGATATAATTCACTTAATGACCTGATGGTAGTGTAGTATGCCTACCACCTAAAAGATCATGATTCAAATCCTGATGCGGGTATTTGTGCGAGTTTCCCCCTCTTGTTTAAAAAAACTGATGTATATATCTTATTAAAAATTTAAAACCAATTCAAATAATTTAATTTTTTGTGATAGGTTTTGGGAGCTCCATCTCTGAGCAAGCTTGTCAGGGAGAGGAGAGGCTCCACATGTTAGCAAGTAGGCCCCCTCGCAAGGGAGAGGGGGCGTACTTGCTACCATGTGGAGCCTCTCCTCTCCCTGTCAAGCTTGCTGAGTGAGTAGCGAGACCCTTGCTTTTGACTGGAGGCTAGACCTGTCAAGGTTGTCTTGCTACTCAAGATGAGCATGACAAAACTCCATAAGATATCATCTTGAATTTATATAAACTTTTGTACATAGAATTTTCTTCAACTATTTTCTTTATAATATGGATTTCCCCCCAACATCAACATGTATTTGAAACACCATATATCATGTATTCCTTAACATAATCACCATCAATTATTCTGAACTCATGGTACATATGCAAATTACAAACCATAGTTATATACAAAGTTTTTTTTTGAAAGTCTGCAAGGTAGGGGGAAGCACTCGGTGGTGCCCACCCCATCAAAATTTATTTAACAGAGAACCAAAAAGGAAACAACACCAAAAGATAAAAAGATACAGCACCCAAAAACGCAACCAAAAAAACATTACAACGTCCAGTCCTCTAACAGCCTTTTTGCAAAGATACCCACGTTCTCTTTGTAAAACCTTTGTCCCGAGAATAGCAAGTCATTTCTTCCACGCTAGATCGCCCAGAGAATAGCCATGGGGAACAATCGACACTTCTTGGCCTCGCTCTATTCGCATAGAACGAATTCCAGAAAGCCTGGAACTCCTCGAAGCGGCACCACTTAATATCTGCATCCTACCAAATTTGGGAAAGCACGGGGCAAGTGAAAAAAAGGTGATCCACAGATTCAATTGCACTGTCACAAATTAGGCATTTGTCTGCAACGATCCCCAGGAGCCTGACACACCTGTTGTCCGCATTTGTCCGCAATTAGTTATATACAAAGTTACAAACAATCATTGTTGTCATATATAAAATAAACCATCTTCTCTTTCACATGTTACATGTTTATTGTAAATTATTCCACTTTATCTGACGTATAATCAAGGTTCAGAAATGTGGTATGCAGTATTCATTCGGTCATGCGGTCGAAAGAGAGTAAGCAAATATGCGGAGGAGTATACAGAGGTATATGCGGTTTATGCGGTTTGTAATACTTTAATTTAAAATATTAGAAAAACAATAATAAAATATGGTTATATAAAATATTGGTGATCTAACAAAATCCAAAATCAAAAGTTTCAAATAAGATACTATAATCAACAAGGTATATAAGCATGATCTTATAAATGGATTATTTTTTAGTCTATATTTTGAATTTGATGCATATATATACGTATAAATTTGGATTCAACAAGCAACACTCGAATTCTATAAGAAAACATTTAATGCATATCTCGATTATATAGATAACAAAAGCTAAAGAATATTCATAGATATACAAATCATACATCCAAAATTATACATATATATAGATCTCCAAGGGACAAAACTTGTTGACACCAAATATTGGGAAAAATTGTATTTGCATTTAAAATTTATTAAAAACACACAAATGTCAAGTTCTTGACTGTTAGTCAATTACAAGGTTGCAAAAAGCGGTATGCGGTATTCAATCGGTATGGTCATTGATTACTGATTAAATGGTATGCGGGAGTTTAAACGGAAATTAAACGGGTTATGCGATTTTGCATTTTTAAATTAATAAAAAAATATTACATACATATAATTAATAAAAAAGTATAAATAAATAAGAAAAATATAATCACAGATTCACAATCTAGATCAAATATTGTCAAGTTCAAGGAAGTGTTTCATTCAAATGTCAAAATAGATAACATAAACAAGTAGAATGCATAGCCAAATGTCAAAATAGATAAGATAAACAATTACAATTCATAGCCTGAATCCAAAAAGTCATGGATAATGGTGATCCTTTGAACAGAGTAGATCCATATTCTTAAAAGGATATTTCAGGCCGTTTAAAAGGCCGCTTAAGGCTGTCTAAATCCGTTTAAGACCATTTATGCGACCCGACCGTTTATGGACCCAATTTTGGTTAAATGATGCGGTCGAGCACCTCATACGTTTAAACGGGCGTTTAGACGCTTTTTACATCCATGGTCAATTATTTCATGTTTTTTCGAAGAAATGGAATGAATTTATTAGATAAAAAATTCAAAAGGTAGTAAACAATTCATTAATAAGTGTTAGGAACAGTGGAACGATATGGATATGAGAAAAATACATTAGATTATTTTCATAAATACGACATATACGAGAATAACTAAAAGACGCATCAATGTAAATGATGATATAGGAGTTGCTCAGAAAAATCGAGTTAATGTGTCATCAACATGTTATGGATTAAACGAAAAAACACATGAATCCTCTTATGCAAGTCTATGGTTCAGATATGCGGCCGCGTATGCGACCACGTATGCCGTATAGTCGGACCGCATATTGCCGCATATGGCATATGCACTTCGGTCTAGTGACCGAATACGCATATGCGGCAGCATGGACCTCATTTCCGAACACTGAGTGTAATTATGTAGTAAACTCTAACAAATCCAAAATATGATCGAAGATGACATAACCTTAAGCTAATGATGTGATCTGCTCATGCTTTATAGGGATTTGGCTCTTGTATATCGGTGAATAATATTAAATACTAGAGGGGGGATTTAAATAAAAATTGAGCTTAGATTCAGTGAATGGATCTCAAGCGTTTTGTAAGAAAACATTAGGCTAATTTGGAAATTGCTTTGCATAGATGATAATTGTTAACATATATGTTAGTTTGTGTATCTCTCTGTTATTTTTATTTTCTGCTGTATGCTATATGTAATTTACCCTTTGGCTACTCTCCTATATAAGAGAGCCTAGGTCTTATGGAATAAACATCTTGTTCATTTTTCCCAACATGGTATCAGAGCGACGGTCCTAGACCGGAGTTCTCGAAATCCTAACCCTAACCCTACCCCACCCGCGAGCCTCTTTCTATCGTCGGCGCCCTCGCCAGCGCCTCCGCCTCGCCGTGCCTCCGCCAGCGTCTTCGCGTGCTCCTCCACACGCGACTGCGCTTGTGCGCGTACTCCTCCACGCGCGCCTGTGCGTGCGCGAGCTCCTCCACGCGCGACTGCGCCTGTGCGCGCGACTGCGCGTGCTCCTCCACGCGAGCGACTGCGCGTGCTTCTCAAGTTGCACGCGACTACGAGTGCGCGTGCTCCCTGTGCGCGTGCGCGTGTGCTAAGCCCTAAAGCGCACACCATCATCTACATGGGTTTAGTTGCTTGAGGTCTACACATGCAACTAAACCCGTCTATGTCTTTGTAGACGAATCTCATCTTCAGTCAATCGCTCCAGTCTTCAATCTCCAGTATGTCAGAAAACAAGGCGGATATCCCATCCAGTGGCGCCTTTCGTGGTCCAGTGCCTATTGTAAAGATGGACGGTACAAACTATGAACTGTGGGCGATGGAGTTCATGAGCATGATGGAGTCTACGGGTAAGAAGCATATTCTTACCGAACCAGAGCCTGCTGAGAAGACTGGAGCCAATGCTTCGTGGGAGGCCGATGACGCACATGCCAAAGTTTGGCTATCTGGTACGTTGGCGATTGAGATTGCCAATGACATTCTACATCAGCCCACGACCAAAGACATGTGGGATATCCTGGCGGCCACTTATTCTCCGGCGAAGAACGGGACAAAGATCCTGCAACTCCAGCATGATATATTCTCTATAAAGAAGAATGGCCGCCCTCTACATTCACTCTATACATCCCTGTGAGGGATGTTCGAGAAGCTCTACAGCTTCATGCCTCTGACAACCACGCCAAAACAACAGAAGACGTATCGAAATGCGACTATGGTGGGCGTGTTTCTTGCTGCACTTGATCCGGAATATGAGGCGGCACGATCACAGATCTTGGTCGATTCTACTATTCCTCCCATGGAGGAGGCCTTTCATAGACTGAGACGCATCACCGTTTCCTCCACGGCCACGAATCAGAATACTTCAGCCATGGCCGCCAACAGGGGTCGTGAGTTTCATCATCAGACCCGTGGACGTGGACTTCGTGGCAGAGGAGGCCGCACTCGGCCAACATGTACCTACTGTCATCGAGTTGGACACAATGAGGACACATGCTACTCGAAGCGTGGATTTCCTGCATCTGCACGGGTCGCTGAGCAGATAGAGCCTCCATCTGCTACCACTTTGGATCAGCGGTTCGATGATCTAGTTGCCCGTCTAAGGGGCATTATTCCTCCGTCTGGCCCATCACCGATTACTGAGAGTCAATCTGATGCTGCTGCTTCTGCCTTCGCGTCTACCAGTGCTTCAGGTATCATATTTGCATTTACCAGTAGTAGATCAGATATATTACCGTGGATTATGGACTCGGGCGCTACACATCATCTATGTGGCGATCATAGTTTACTTACAGGTTATTCTCAGATTCCTCCAGGCCGAACAGTTGTCATTGCCAATGGTACACATTCTCCCATCACTGGTCAGGGGGAGATTAGACTGACATCTTCTATGCGGCTCAAGAATGTGCTCCATGCTCCTGATTTTTTAATGAATTTGTTATCAATCAGTCAAATTACGAAGGATTTATAATGTCGGGCAATTTTTGATCCATCTTCTCTTATATTTCAGGACATCCGTACGGGCAACGTGATTGGTCGTGGCTATGAGAAAGGAGGCCTCTATCGCCTAAATCAGACTCCATTCGTTGGAACCTCATCCCTTCCCACTGGACCAGTATCTCCTTTGCTGTGGCATCTGCGCTTTGGGCATCTACCACTTCAGAAGTTGCGTCGTGTGTTACCCCAGGGTCTTCCTCACACATCTATCCAATGTGAGGCTTGCCAGTTGGGAAAGCATCACATGTCTACCTTTCCCAGTCGTCCAGGTCGGAGTAGTACCTCCAAGTTTGAGTTATTTCATATTGATATCTGGGGTCCGAGTCGTGTACCTGATCAACAGGGACACTGATCAGGGACACATATTTTATATAGTTATTGTGGATGACTTCTCTCGTGTGTCATGGGTATTTTTGATGAAAAATAAATCTGAAGCAGGCAGTATTATTATCCATTTTCTGAATGAAATTCAAAATATTTTCTCCACATCTGTGAAGTTTGTAAGAAGTGATAATGCCCTAGAACTGTGTACTCATGTCCTAACCAACTACTCCTCCTCAAAAGGGATTATCCATCAAACATCCTGTGCTTATACATCTCAGCAAAATGGGATTGCTGAAAGAAAACATCGCCACCTACTAGATGTCACAAGATCACTTCTTATACAGAGTCATGTTCCTTATTCTGACTGGGGTGACGCGGTTCTAACAGCATGTTACCTAATTAACCGTATGCCGTTCTCTGTCTTGGATGAACAGATTCCTTTTTCCCTTATATATCCTGGGAAGGATCTGTTTTCCCTTACTCCCCGTGTGTTTGGTTCAGTTGCCTTTGTCCACCAGTTGTCTCATGGTATTGACACGCTCTCTCCTAGGGTTGTCAAGTGTGTGTTTGTTGGGTACTCCAGAACTCAAAAGGGGTACAAGTGTTTTGATCCTTTGCGTAGGCAGTATATGGTCAGTGCAGATGTTACATTTTTTGAATCAGTAATGTATTTTTCATCTTCAGGTGATCAGCAGCTACCTCCACTGACTACCGACGCCATATACATGACACCACCACCTCCACCACCATCACCACCACCACCACCACCACCACCAGCTTCACGCACTATCCCCATTTCACCACTACCATTCCATTATACCCGCAGGCCTCCTCCAGCTCATGGTCATGACTCATCTCCTAGCTCACCTATGGTATGTACTGAAGATACTTCTCTTGATGGATCTAATGATATTTCTGAGCAGGATATGTTGCAGGGGCCAGATGAGGACACAACTGATTTAGATGTTCCTATTGCTATACGCAAATCGAAGAGGAGCTGCGTTACTTATCCATTGGCCGCTTCTGTGTCGTTTGAGCGACTATCTGGGGATCTCAGGAACTTTGTGGTGACCTTGTCAGCTGTAGATATTCCACGAAATTATCAAGATGCTTTGCAGGATAGTAGATGGCGTCTAGCAATGGAGGAAGAAATGGCAGCACTTCAATCTAACGGAACTTGGAGTCTAGTTCCTATACCTCCAGATGTGACCCCGGTGAGCTGCAAGTGGGTATTTACGGTGAAGCAGAATGCTAATGGTAGTATTGACAGATACAAGACCCGCCTTGTTGCACGTGGCTTTACATAGACATACGGGGTGGATTATCTTGATACATTCTCGCCAGTAGCCCGTCATTCCACCCTACGGGTCCTGCTATTCGTCGCGGTCATTCGAGAGTGGCCGTTATATCAGCTGGATGTGAAGAACGCGTTCTTATATGGAGACCTATAGGAGGAAGTCTATATGCAACAACCACCCGGTTTTGCTGTTGAGGGGGAGTGTTCCAAGGTGTGCAAACTTCATAAGGCTATCTACGGCCTTAAGTAGAGCCCCAGAGCATGGTTTCAGAAGCTCTCAGACCTCTTTGAAAAACATGGATACAAATGCTCCAATGCTGATCATTCCTTGTTTGTACAGAAGACTCCAAGAGGTATTATTGCAATTATGGTTTACGTAGATGATATCTTGATTACAGGAGATGATGAGCAAGGCATAAAGCAGGCAAAAGAGAAGCTGGGGAGCGAATTTGTCACTAAGGATCTTGAAGTCCTTAAACGTTTTATGGGGCTGGAATTTGCTAGAAATCCGTATGGGTTAGTAATGACGCAGAGGAAATATGTTACGGATATGTTGATTGAAACATGTATGCTTGGGTGTCGGCCTGCTACGACACCAATGGACCCCAACATGAAGCTATATGATGATGATACAGAGGAGGTGGACAGGAGGAGATACTGAGAACTGGTAGGCAAACTGTTGTATGTCACAATCACTAGGCCCGATATAGCCTTTGCAGTGAATCGTGTGAGCCAGTTCATGGAGCAACCACGCCAGGTTCATATGGATGCCATACATATGATACTTAGATACCTCAAATCATCTCCAGGTGCATGTTTGCTATTCAAGAAAGGAAAGGAGATTTCTATCTCAGCATGTGCGGATGCAGACTATGCAGGTTGTCCCAAGGACAGGAAGTCCACCTCGGGGTTTGCAGTCTATGTTGGAGATTCTCTAATCTCATGGAGGAGCAAGAAACAGACGGTGGTAGCCAGATCTAGTGTTGAATCTGAATATAGGGCTATGGCCCAGGCTAGCACAGAGATGATGTGGGTAAATGCTGTACTTACAGATCTATGTCTAGATGTACCACTTCCTATGAACTTAGAATGTGATAATCAAGCAACCTTGTTCATTGCAAACAATCCAGCATTCCATGAGAGGACCAAGTATATTGAGGTTGACTGTCACTTCATACGTGACATGATTCAGAAGGGGTTCATTGCGACATCTCATGTTACCTCAGAAAATCAAACTGCCGATATATTCACCAAGGCATTACTACGAGGCCCATTCCAGAAGTGTGCGTCCAAACTGAGCATGATTGATATCTATGCTCCATCTTGAGGGGGAGTGTTAACGTATATGTTAGTTTGTGTATCTCTCTGTTATTTTTATTTTCTGCTGTATGCTCTATGTAATTTACCCTTTGGCTACTCTCCTATATAAGAGAGCCTAGGGCTTATGGAATAAACATCTTGTTCATTTTCCCAACAATAATTATTTTAAGTCATTTCTTTTTTGAAAATGAAACGGGTGGCATTCCAAGTTGGAACCCACCTTATAAAACTATATATCTAAGTATAAATGTTACATTATGTTGATTATATATCTTTCACTTTTGTCTCTCCTCCATGTTTCGTTTTCTAGATAAATTTTGGGGCAAACACCATTGAGTGTCTCCCCCTGTTTCTAGCTTCACAAAAAATGTTACATTATGTTACATATTCCATAACATACACAAAACCCTACAGTATTCAAATACATTCTCGATATACATTGAAATCGTAAATTGAATCGAAATAATTTGAACAAAGGCTTTGCAAGATCATAAAGCTTATAAATTTATGTTTTTGAATAAATTGATGCAGATTTATGTTTTTGAGTAACTTAATTGCAGTTACTTTTAGACTATCTGATGCAATCAAAATCATTACATTATGGTTATTGCATCAACACTACCATAGCTAATTATTATGTTCATGAACATTGAAACAAATTAGGTAATGCATGTAGACAACCTTAAAGGTCAAAGAATATCATGTAGACGGCCAAAGGCCATATTTAGTCAGAATGCTCATCTAAGGTCCTTTGAATCATATCTGATGACTGCCATATCATATGGCTTTGTAATATCTTATGTCTTTCACTATATTTGATGTCTAGTTCATGACTCGTATGAGAACAATTGTGGTGTTTGTATTTTCTGAAATCCTTTATAATTCATCAGATAGTAAGTGTAATATGTAAAACATGATATATGGAACGCATTGCTTAATATTTATTGGAATATATTTCTGTACAGAGTTTGACTGCATACATAAAAACTATTTATTGTGCTATCACAAAGTAATTGATTGTCTGGAACTCTATATTATATATGGTACTCTTTTGTATGAAATCAGTAAAACTTTTCCACCGCCATTAAGCTTTGAATACAGTCAGTAAATTGCAAGTAAAATAAATAAAGGCTATCTGGTCACCACATTGATTACTTGTATAATTGTACTATCAAATACTTTTGTAAGACGTTAATTTTGCCATTTTTAACGAAAAACATGGGGTTGATATTGAAAATAGTGCTTGAGATCACTCGCATTGAATTTGATATTTATGCCTTATAACTAGATTATCACAGGTCACCGACCAAAACAGAATGCCCTAGTAGAAATACAATTTTAATGCCAATAACCTATAGTTCTAAATGCATGCCTGGATATATCAGAAATAAGTATCCAACATTAGATTTTAAAAGAGTATGCATGCTCCTTATTACAACAAGTCAGCATTGTAAAAGTCACCCAACTAACCTGACTAGTAGGTCCAACTAGTCTAGCTGGTGGGGTAGCCTACCGACTATTGACTAATTCCGACTAGGCACACTAGTCGACCTATTTTTTCTTGGAGATACTATTTTTTTATTTTTTGCTTTTTAAAGCAAACTTGTTCTAATACTCTTAATGTTTTATTTTAATTCAATTACTTCTTTTATTTCATTATTATAGTATAAAAATGTAAAATTCAATGTAAATATATAAGAATATATGTATAAAAATGATTTATATAGTAAAAAATTCAAAGCCAATTAAAGTCTGATTAAAACTGATTAGTCGCCCGACTGCTGATTAATCCTTAGTCAGTGACCCAATCGACTGAGTACTGACTACCAACTTTTGCAAGTTTGCCACAAACTATTCTGTTTAAGAATATGCTAAGAACATAAAGAATATATGAAGAACGTAGGAACATGCGAAGAATGTATGAGAAACACAAAGAATGCACAAAAAACATAAAGAATGCGAAGAACGTATGAATAATGCAAATTCTTTGGAAATTTCGGCAAAGTCTCCCTGTAACAAGCGATTTTTCAATCATAAAAGTGATTTGAAAGAAAAATTCGACTGAATCATGGTTTATTGAGGAAAGAATGATTCCAAAAGATGACATAATGTATATGAGATGCCTTTATATTAACATATAATGGAGAATTGTTAAGCCCCGTGTCATTGGGTAGAATTGTTTGAAGCAACACATGTTAATCTACAAACTAGCCACAACCACCCATGTAAGGCTTTATTCATGTTTCTATATCCCATGCTATTACTAATATATCAATATTAGCATATGTGAATAATCAGTATACCTTGCATCATGACCGGGTCTGTGTGAATCATGTGAAGCAACCCATGTTGACGAACGATCTAGCTGCCTTAATAAGTAGGGCTTTACTCATATTTCTTCACATATTGTTAATACTTATTTACTAAATAATAGAACTTAAAAAGATGGTTCAAGTTAGATTTACATCCTTCTTTCCCTACGTCCTACTAAGAGCGACTCACCTCTTGCTCTTTCTTTTCTTTCGGCAGCGTTGCACAAACACTTCTTCCCTGCATCTCTATCTCTCATACTTAGGCCTACAGAGAGTGGAATTGATGTTTATGAAATGACGGGTAGGTTGTATTTATAGGCCCCAAACTTGCAAAAACTATGGGCCATAGACCTTGATTTTACCCATGAATTTCCCGTGCCTATGGTTTTTGTTATTACCACGATTTCACTAGTGACGCTTAATTAATGCTAATAATGATTACTTAGTGCTAATCGATTATTCTTTAATTAATATTAGCACATTCTAATCATGATTAAGTAATCTAATTATGATTAGCACTCTTAATAACTATTGAACTCTTTTATCTTATTAATTACTCCTAATGGTAGAGGGTAAGGGTTAATGTCATGCTTAACAAATGTCACTCTTCCTTACTACAAAAATTCATAACAATTCGTAACAACCTCCGATTGACACGGAATAAGTTCCATTGGAATTTATCTCGTAAAGGGTTAATAACAATATGTAAGATGTAATCATGAGAAGTTGAATTTAAGATCTTATAGATTTTAAAACCATGAAGTGGATACATTCGTAACACTCTTAAAGAGATTGGAAGTTATTTTCATTCATAACCAAAGTATAAACAAGATAGTATGCTGACTTTGCCAATTACTATTAAATAAAGTGAATAGTTAACTTCTTATTCCTAAATTAAGTAACTCTTCAAAATGAGTTTTTTTGAGGAAAAAGAGGGCGTGATGTCATGCAGATGTCCACACATAAGCTCGTATACATTTACGTTAGGTATATAAAAAGGAGTTATAAAGAGCAAAAGGTCTTTAAAATTTTCACATGCTTTATAATATTTTTCATGTACATTCTCTCTCCATGGAAGATACTCCCATTCCGAGCAAACCACATGGACCAAAAAATAGATGCCACCTAAACCTTAATATGACCTCTCGCATTTCCCAACCTATCCATCAAGTTCAAAAACCCAACCCAACCCAACCCAACTTGTAGCTGATTCCAGCTTGACCTATGATGGCGTCCATGCCTCTTTTGCAACCAGACATAGATAGAAGAGGTGCTCTGCATCCTCATTTCTTGTAAGACACCATTGATACATGCCACCAGCTCCAGGGAAAAATCTTGCTCTCCGCTTAACGGTCAACATGCCATTCTTTTGTAGCAACCACCAGCCACAAAAAAATCCTCACTCTCAGAGGGACCTTCCACCTCTAAATGTCAGTGGACCTGTCCGAAGCACTTGATGGATCAAAGACCATTGACTGGTTGAAGGCAATGTAGGCGTTTTGGAATAGTAAAATGGCCATTAGCCCAAGATCAGTGTTCTCTCTCATCATGAAATCCCTCAGACACTGGCACTATCTACAAAAAACGTAAAAACTCTGCAAAACTTTGGCTGCAGCGCTTAGAGTGAAGCATATGGATAATGGAGCCAACTCCTTGCCTCTCAACGATCCCTCACGGAGACCACTGGAGATGCTACCAAAGCAAACAAATGGGGAAATCGAACACGTAATGTTCTCTGGCCAGTCCAATCCTCCATCCAACATCAAAAGCCACAATCATCACCAAACATTGGTCACAAAAGCGAGATCACCTGTGGGAGCACTGCAAAGATGCCCTTCCAGAAGTTGGAATGTCTAGGAATAATAGTAACAAGTGAAGTAGGATCCCAAGGGACACCGTAAATCGACTACAATGTCCTAAAAGCGGATTAAAGCCTCCTCCCCACACTCTAATCACCCACATCACCAAAAATGAGCAGTTCATCATCTCCAAGCTTTGGATCCCCATCCAACCGTCCTCCTTCCTAAGCATTGTAGTCTTCCACCCCACCAACGACAAACCCTGAGACTCCCTAGAGGTAGACTAAACAATCTCTACATTAGCGCTTCCAACTTCTCCTTTACTCCAACCGGTAGTGGGCGTATAGAGAAGAAAAACACATGGATATCTAAGAGCACCACTTTCAAGAAGACCAATTGTCCTCCTCTATACAGGAAAGCCGCACGCTAGTCCGTTGACCTCCCTCTTAAGAACAAGAGCCTAATTCGTCCTCTCAACGGTAACCCCCGAGACTTCCTAGAGGTAGACTAAAACAATCTCTACATTAGCGCTTCCAACTTCACCTTTACTTTAGATGGTAACAGGCGCATAGAGAAGAAAAACACATGGATAACCACAAGCACCGCCTTCAAGAAGACCAATCGTCCACCTCTAGACAGCCAAGCTGCACGCCAGACCGTCGACTTCCTCTTCATCCTCTCAAGAACAAGAGCCTAATTCGTCCATCATAGCGCACCACCCACCAATGGTAGCCCAAGGTATAGGATGGATAGGACCCCCCTTGGTGTTTGCAAAGACACTTCACAAATAGGCACCTTCCCCTCATTCATCATGGAGGGGACAAAAATCAGACATCACGTTGCTAATTTGGAGCCTGAAGGGCGAAGACCAATCCAAACAGTTCAAGAAGAATGTTCATCCTGTCTGCAAGATTCACGCCCTGTTCTCAAAATATGGGTATCATATGCATACCGGAGTACATGGATGGAAATCTCCCTCGTAGTGGAACTTGCCAAGAAACCCCCTCCCTTGCCTTTGACACCATCCATGCCAGAGCATCTGCAACCACAACATAATGCAATGGAGCCAATAAGCACCCTTGCCTCACCTGTGTTGCGACTGGAAAAAACTCACTCTACTGCTTCCCATTCAATAAGATCGTGTGAGAAGATGTTGTCACTGATCTCTTCATCTAGGCAATCCATTCACTAGGGAAGCCACTATGATGAAGGGATGCTCAAATAAGCCTCCAAGCCACACAATTATAGGCTTTTGAGAAATCCACTTTCCACATGAACCCCTTCATATTCTTGTTCTGCCACCCCACCACAATCTGATAAGCTAAAACAACATCATCCATCATGTGATAATCAATGATGAAAGATGTCTGTGCCACATCGATGATAGTGCCTAGAACCTGATACAAATTGTTGCCAAGAATCTTTACCATGATGAGATAAATAGAGTTTGATAAGGCAATAGGGCGTAAGTCATCCACGTGCCTCGCTATGTCCTTTTTTGGTAGAAGGAGCAACAAAAAATTGTTTAGACATTCAAAGTCACCATTGGGCAGACGGAACTCTTCCACCACTTCCAAGTCTCCTGCCCCACCAAGTCCTAAAAATTCTTGAGAAAGAAAACCAAAAAATTGTTCGGTACTAGAGAGCCATCTACATCCAAATCAAAAGTGACCCTCTTGATCTCTAAAAGGAAGAAAGGTCGATGAGAAATGTCAGAACATTTCCCAATACTGATGGAGGTAGTGAACATAATCTCAACCACAACCTTGTTGAAGGCACATAAAAACACAACCACAACCTTGTTGAAGGCACATAAAAACTAACGACTGAACCCGATCAAGGAAGATGGAGGGATCTCACTGTAAGCGGGAACGTATCCATTTATTGGTATGAGGAGGCTTAGAGGCTTAGAGGAGGGCTACCAAAAATGAAGAGGAGAGGGTGAGGAGGACTATCGGCAATGGAAGGGCAGGGATGAGGAGGGTCGTAACGAGTGGAGAGGCGATGATAGATGAAGGTTGGGCATTTATCTCCCACAACAAACGCAACCAACACTGTTTTCGATGCAGGGGTTTTGGCCATCATGCATTAGACTACATGCTTCCACCTTGGTGTTTCTAGTGTGGGTGTGTGGGTCATCGGAGGTGCTTGTGCCCCCGATAGGTCACGATTCTTTAACGAGTTGTTCAACAACCAGAACTTCGACAACCAACTAAAGCTTCGGGAGTGGCCTTGCAAGTCACGATGTGTTCTTATGCGTCAGTAGTCTCCAACGCGTCGAAGCTGGTTATTATGATTGACAATTTGATTATAGGTTCCTGGAATACTAAAGTTCCAGGCACTGAATCGATTCTTGCATTGTTGAAGTTGTGTCTTGGGCATTCTTTTGCGGGAGATGTGGTTATTCTCGATTCCATGAAGTGTTGTGCTAGGGGGTTGTTGTCTACTGAAATGGACATCCTGTTCTGTTCGGAGCTGGAGGGAGGGAGTGACTTGGAGCTGACCTCGTTTTGCTGATGGGGAAGATTCTCAGTGGGTGGTAAGAGTGGCCCGCCATCTAGACCTCCCATTCCTCTCGTGCTTTGTTAAAGTGCTGAGTCTAGCCTTGAGGGAGTTTGCTAAGGTCACGAGATTTCTAGCAGATGGTCGTAAGGCTGGATTGGACCCTTTCGCTACTGTTGTTCTTCTGGAGATCCCTAAGAACATGGTGGTAGAAGCCTCCTGTTTGTTATCGGTCGACCGTACTTCGTTCAAACTCTTAATTCAGTTTCTTCCACCGCCACCACCTCCGTTCCCTAAAGAGGAGGCCACAACGAGCTCATTCACAACGGTGCAAATGTTCAAGCTTGTAAAGTTGAAAGAGGCAGGTGCGAGTTCAACAGAGCTAGGAGGTTTTAAATCGGGAAAGGCAAATGCGGGGACCACTTCTACTTTGGAGGAGATTGTTTTGAATTTCAAAAGATTACCAAATGGGAAGATTTATCAAACAATAACATCATAGATCATGGTGGTAGTGCTCACCTCCTTCCTTTGGGGACTTTGGCTGGTTCTCAATGCCCTAATGGGCATTGATTTCTTTCTTTCGGGTTTGGATCTAGCTCGGGTTCGACTGATTATGAAGGCTCCGATCGGGCGCATCTGTGGACCCGAAAGGAGGCTCCAATTGCTAGCCTCGGAGCACGACATTAAATGGTCTTGTGCGACACCTTTTGTTCTACCCGAACACAATATGGGATGTATTGAGAAAGAGAATTTGTTTGTTTCTGAAAGTGGATGTGATGAACTGTAACTTCTCCACAATGAGGTTATTATTCTTTACCCTGCCACTATTACATCCTCTGCCTCAAGACCTTCCAAAGGGGCTCTAAGACCATTGTTTCCTCTCTCGTCAGTTGTATCGAAGCTGGTCCCAGTTGGAGGTCAAATTTTGACATGGCGATGACGGTTTTGGAGGCTACTGTTGATTAGACCCCTACTGATAGGTCGCATGTAGACATCGGGGCTTCTTCCTCATCTTCGTCGGCCCCAGGATGGGGGGATGGATGGAGATCAAAGTGATACAAAAGCAGAAGACACACCAATGTGGCTAATAGGGAAACTTAATAATCTCATATCGCAAGTCTCATGTGGCTTTGGTAGCGGGCATGATGCGAACTTTGGGAACTTCCCAGGTTCCTCAATGAAAGGTTATAACTTGGACTATGTGGGTTCTGGGTGAACCAGAGAAATGAAGATCAACGACGTCTTGTTTTACTGAGTGGAGTTGCGATGTTGTTCTTTTACCTGAAATAATGCTCACTTCTTGTTTCGGCTTTATGTGGGGATCCTTTGAAGTTGGCTCTCTATCCAATTTCGGGACTATTGGCGCTACATGCGTTGCGAGGGTTTGATTGTTGCTTGAAATGACTCACTCTTTTCCTTTCATTCGGAATTGAATGGCAGACATGTTCTAACAGTGCTTTTGGAAACCAATTTGACGGGTCTATTCTTGTGGTTTCATGTGTCCATGGCCCTTGTTTACAAGCTCTTAGGCATGAGTTATGGTCATATATACAAACTGCCAAAGACACTTATCTAGGATTAACCTGGCTTATTGTGGGAGATTTTAATCTCTTTGCTCTCTGCTGATCGTTTGTGTTTGTGAGGGAGGTAGCACTCTGGTTCGACGGAGTTTGCAGAACTTATAAATGACTTGGAGCTTGAGGTCCTTGATGCTACTGACCACTGTTGTAAAAGTTGGCCGACTAGACCGATTAGTCGGCCCGACTAGTCGAGTAGGTGGGATGGTCGACTCGACTAGGCCTAGTCGGCCATTAGTCGGTCAACCCGATAATCGGGCCGACTAGTCGGCCGACTACAAGGCCGACTTTTACAAAGAGATTTTTTAATTTTTTAGTTTTTTGATTATTTAAAAGCAAACTAATTCTAATGTGCTTAATGTTATACTTAAAGATAATTATTTCTTTTATTTCATTATAATAGTATAGAAAATGTACAAATTAATTTAAATATATAAGAATATGTGTATAAAAATTGATTTATATATTTAAAATAATTAAAAAATTCAAAAACGATTAATGACCAACTAAATCCGATTAATCGTCCGACTGCCGATTAATCCTTAGTCAGTGACCCTACTGATTGAGTACCGACTACCGCTTTCTGCAACCTTGCTAATGACACGAGGTATACTTGGAGGAGTTATGGGTCCCACTCCCATATTGATCATTTTCTTGCATCTGCTGAGCTTCATGATGCTTTCACGCTCTCGGCATCTACAACCATACCTCGTACAAGATCTGACCACTTTTCATGGTTTTATATTCTGGTGTTCTTTCATCTCTGCAGGGTTTCTTCATATTTGAACGTGCTTGGCTTAGAAGTTAACATCATTACGTAAACACTTCTGTTCTTTTAAGGATACTAGAGAGGTTAGATTAGCACATCACGCGGAGGTAGAAGTTGAGGTTTTCAGAATTGATGGGCTAGAAGATGATAGAGAGCTTGCAATAGAGGAGCTCGTATAAAGAGCGACAACACAAAAATTTATCTTGTCCGAGAAAAAGAAACGTGTAACGAAATGGAAACAAAGATAGATGCACTCATGGCTCAATGAAGGCAATGCCAACAACCCTTATTTCCATTAAGTTGCGAGCAGAAAACGTTGTCACTCATCATAACCTCATTCATTTTGTGGTGGTTGATGGAATTAGGGTGGATGGTGATCGTGAGATGGGATGGACAATTGCGAGTTATTTCCATGATTTCTTGTGGAGATCAGTAGGTGGGAAGACCTTGGAAATTGACTGGCCTCGGGGCCTCTCTGCTCTCTGGTCTTCACTCAAACCATCTCGTGCAAAGCTTTACCTTGGATGAGGTGAAGACTTCAGTTTGGAACTTGAATGCACATGGGGGCACTTGGACCAGATGGGTTCCTTGTCTTCTTTTCAGAGTTTTGGGCTATACTGGGAGTTGAGGTATTGGGGGTGGTGGAGTTTACCGGGGGTAATGCTGGTTTTGAGAGACTTAACAAGGCCTGAGAATGACTCAAGATAGATTTGAATAGCGACAAAGAATCCATGTAGCCGACCCTACTTAATGTGAGAAAAGACTTTGTTGTTGTTGTTCAAGGAGGTGTCTAAAAGAGTCAAGGACTTCAGGCCGGTTGTTCTCTCCAACGCTATTTATTTGATAGTAGGGATTGCCTTAGCCATTTAGGCTGAACAAGGTTAAGGGTCACATCATTTCGTCTCTATAGTTGGCTTTCATTCTGGGCAAACATATTGTAGACAGTTTAGCGACGGGGACTGAGATTATTGCTGATTTATGAAGCGAAAGTCGAAGAGTGCTCTATGGAAGATTGACTTCTCTAAAACCTTTGACACAGTGGACTGACATTTCCTTTGGGCGACAATGTCTAGACGAGGTTTCCCAGTGACTTGGATTTCTTGGATGAAATACCGTGTCACCATTGCTTCCTACTCTGTGCTTGTTAACGACTGTCTTGAGGGGTTTTTTTTCGAACTGCAATGAGGCGTCAGGCAGGGGTGCCCCCTTGCACCTATGCTTGTTGTTATTGCAACAAAAGTCCTAGTGTGCATTGTGGTTCAGGTTAAGCATAATGGTCTCACAATGGGGTATTCCGTTGATATTTCTATCCATATTTTGCAATATGTAGATGGTACAATCTTCTTTATTGAGATTTGAGGGAGGTAAAGAGACTAGCTAGCGGAATGGTTGTTACTTTGGAGATTTTTAGTGAACCGTCCGAGATTGTTCTTAATAGGTCTTTCTGACGTTGATGCTCGAGCATGCAGTGAGGAGTTGGGTAGATAATGCTGCTCTCTCCCGATCCACTACCTTGGGCTCCCTTTGATAAGCAGAAGAATTAAGATGTCTGATTGAGAAGCTGAAGAAGAAGCTATCAGGTTGGAAGGTTGTTATTTTATCTCTGGGTGGACGTGTGGTGCTTGTTAAGGTTTTTTTATATGCTGTTCCTGTTTTTTTTCATGTCTTCTCGTTTCCTACCTATTGGTATTAGGAACCGCCTTGAGAAGATAATGCGAAGATTTCTTTGGAGCAAGTCTGATAAGGTTTGGTTCTGGAGTACGTTTGGCAGAGTGGGAGACAACAACTTTATCAAAGGCGGATGGTGGCCTTGGGATCCCCCGTTTGGAGACTATGAACGAGGCACTAATGCCAAAATGGGTGAGCAAAATTTGGGGAAGAAGTGGAGACATTTGTTGTAGACTCATTCGCATCATTTACATCATTGGCAGCTCGGAAGCTTATCGCAACGTCTGAACTTACTCATCCACTTTTTGGAAAGGAATCATCGTTGTGATGCCTTACTTCCAAGAGCTCTTTCATCTTGTGCTTGGTAATGGCAACTCTTTCTCTTTCTGGACGGATAATTGAACATGAGAGAGACCTTTCTCTGTCAGACTGCTGGATTGATGGTAACTGGATGACTTCTTTCTTGGTGGATTTCTCTGATCAATGCTTAGAGGATTTCCTGCTTCTCGTGGAATGCGTAAGCCATATGGATAGACCTCCCAATGGACGAGATCATTGGGTGTGGAAGAATAACTCCTCAGTAAAAAAAGTGTATAGAGCTGTTTGCATGCTGCCACCATCGACGATGAATGCTTGGTTCGTGATTGTAACTTTGTTTCAAAGCTTCAATAGCTTGGAAAAAATGGATTTTTTATGTGGCTACTACGAAAAAGACGTATCATGACCAAGGACCGTTGTGCGAGACTTGTAGAGATAGTTTCTAGAATTAATAATGGTTTATGTATCTTTTTTGCTATTTTCTTCTTTTATGTAGACGTCTCTATAATTTACCCTTAAGGCCTCTCCCTATATAAGAGAGCCTAGGGTTTTTCTATGAATCATATATCGAAGACTCCTTTCTTCTAACATGGTATCAGAGCCGCCTTAGGGCTCTCCTCCCTTCCCCACCTACCGCCCCTCCCTTCTCCTCCCTTCTAGCCGCTGCCAGCGGCTTCCATCGGCCCCCAGCCGCCCAACGCCATTCCAAGAGGCCCCCAGCGCCCTTCCCAACGGCGCCCAGCCGCCAGCGGCGCCCAGCCGCCCTCCCCAGTGGTCCCGCAACCCCTCTCAGCGGCATCCAGCCGCCCTAGCGGCCACCACCAGCCCTAGCGGCATCCGCCTGTCGCCTCCAGCCGCCCCAGCGGCCTCTGCCAGTCCCAGCGGCACCCCCATCTGCCGCCGTAGGCCTTCCAGTGGCCTCCAGCAGTCCATAGACATCGTTCTCGAGGCGATTCAAGGGCTGTAAGCTTCCTTGGAGGCGTGCCCTAGACCTCTCTTCCTCCGACTTATGGATTTGAGTGTGTAAAAGTCTACACACGTACTCAAATCCGATGCAGTTGGTGTAGACGCTCATCATCGTGTCTATTTACCCCTCGTCTTCTCCGAGCAGCAGTATGTCAGAATCGAAAGTCGATTTTCCCTCCACCGGCGCATTCAAGGGTCCTGCGCCAATAGTGAAGATGGACGGGTCTAACTATGAGCTATGAGCTATGCAGTTCATGAGCCTCATGAAATCAAATGGTAAGAAACACATTCTTACCGAGGATGAGCCTGCGGAGAAGACAGGGATCTATGCCTCATGGGAGGCCGATGACGCTTACGCAAAAGTCTGGTTGTCTGGTACGTTGACGATGGAGATAGCTAACGATGTCCTCCATCAGCCCACTGCTAAGGCAATGTGGGACATTCTTGCTGCTACATACTCGCAGGTGCGAAATGAGACAAAGATGTTGCAGCTTCAACATGACATCTTTACGATGAAGCAGGCCGGCAGACCTCTCCATTCTCTATACACCTCCCTGAGAGGGATGTTCGAGAAGCTATACAGTACCATTCCTCTGACTGCTACTCCGGAGCAGCAGAAGGTGTTTCGGAACGCCACCATTGTGGGCGTTCTACTTGCGGCTCTCGATCCTGAGTATGATGCTGCACGGTCACAGATTCTAGCAGATGCAGTAATTCCTCCAGTGGAGGATGTCTACAGAAGGCTCAGTCATATTCCAGTTTCCTCCAGCTCTTCTACTCCACCCCCATCTGCGATGGCAGCTTCGCGTGGGAGAGGTGGACCGCCTTCAGGGCGTGGTCGTGGACGTGGCCGTGGACCTCAAGGTAGAGGAGGTCGCTTCAGTCAGATGTGCTCGTATTGTCACAGAACTGGACACTCGGAGGAGACATGCTACTCAAAGCATGGGTTCCCAGCATCGACACGGGTTGCAGAGCATTCACAGTCTCCATTACCGCTTCCTGCAGATCATAGATTTGACGAACTTGTGGCCCGTCTCCGCGATATTATGTCACATTCCTCTGGTGATTCATCGGGTGGCTCTTCAGATATTGCAGCCACAGCCTCTGCCAGTTCATCTGCCGCAGCCAGTTCCTCAGGTAGATCATCAACACTCATACCTTCTCATGATATATCTGACTGGGTTATCGATTCTGGAGCCACACACCATCTTTGTCGAGATAGAGGAAGATTACATGCCTACAGGGATATTCCTCCCGGTCGCTCAGTACAGATAGCAGATGGATCTCACTCACCCCTTGTTGGCGAGGGGGAGGTTTTCTTATCCTCCACCATGCAGCTGCAAAATGTTTTACATGCCCCTGAGTTCTCACTGAATTTGCTGTCTATTAGTCAGATTACAAAGGATTTGAATTGTCGTGCTATATTTGACCCGTCTTCTCTCATTTTCCAGGACATACTCACGGGCAAGGTGATTGGCTGTGGCTCTGAGCAGAACGGTTTATATCGGCTGGTTCGGGAATCCTTTGCTGGCGTCTCCTCTCACTCCACTGGACCAGTCTCACGTTACATTTGGCATCTTCGTTTTGGTCACCTTCCGCTCCAGAAAATGCACCATCTTCTGCCCCAGATCTCTCCAAGTTCGTCGTTTCGCTGTGAAACATGTCAGTTGGGAAAGCATCGTAGGTCGAGCTTTCCAGGTCGTCAGAGTCGGAGCAATAGCTCCCTTTTGAGTTGTTACATATAGATATATGGGGTCCGAGTCGTGTTCCCGATCACCAGGGACACATATTTTATCTTGTGGTGGTAGATGATTTTTCTCGTGTCTCTTGGGTGTTTCTTTTGAAGAATAAATCTGAAGCAGGAGATGTTATCAAAAATTTGATTAATGAAGTGCAGAATGTTTTCTCTTCGTCAGTCAAATATGTTCGGACTGATAATGCACTGGAATTTTGTACACGCTTTCTTTCTCAATTTCTGTCATTGAAGGGTATTATTCATCAAACAACCTGCGCATATACATCCCAACAAAATGGTGTGGCGGAAAGAAAGCATCGCCATCTCTTGGATATTACTCGTACTCTGTTGATTCAAAGTTGTGCTCCTATCTCTTTTTGGGGGGATGCTGTCCTTACTGCATGCTATCTAGTCAATAGAATGCCGTCCTCTGTCCTTGGAGAGAAGATACCCATCTCTCTTATTTTTCCAGACAAGGAGCTATTCTCACTACCACCACGTGTCTTTGGTGCTGTGGCGTTTGTCCATCGTTTATCCCCTGGACTTGACAAGCTCTCTCCAAGAGCTGTCAAGTGCGTCTTTGTTGGTTATTCCAGAACCCAGAAGGGATACCGGTGTTATGATCCTACAACCAACAGGTACTTTGTTAGTGCGGATGTCACTTTCTTCGAGTCGGTTATGTACTTCTCGCCAGCTGGGGACAGAATGGCACCATCCACCAACACTGATGATATTTATGTTCCACCACCACCTGCTTGTATTTCACCTGAGTCGTCTCCTATGTCAATTCCTATGCCAACACCACCGCCACCACCACCTCCACCTCCACCCATTCCACAGCGAATCATATCACCGTTTCCTAACCAATACGCGTCGGTCAGGTCCTGCTCAGACAACAGATCAGCCAATCACTACGCCTCAGGTATGTTCAGATGATGTTACTACTGACGGGTCAGGTTCGGTACATATGCAGGATGACTCATTACAGGTGGACCCAGATGATGAACTTGATGTTCCGATTGCTATTCGGAAGCAGAGACGACAGTGTGCATCCTATCCATTTGCTTCACAGGTTTCCTTCCACCGCCTCACAGGTGATTTTCAGAAGTTTGTCACAGCATTGTCTTCCGTGGTCATACCACGGACATACCAGGAAGCCTTGAAGAGTGAGTGCTGGAGATTAGCTATGGAAGAAGAAATGAGGGCCTTGCAGTCCCGTGGTACATGGTCTTTGGTCCCTGCACCTCCTGATGCATCTGTTGTCAGCTGCAAATGGGTCTACACAGTCAAATATCATGCAGATGGCACGTTGGACAGGTACAAAGCACGTTTGGTCGCCCGTGGATTTAGACAAACATATGGCGTGGATTACATGGATACATTCTCTCCAGTGGCGAGACACTCGACTCTCCGTATTCTACTATCTGTTGCAGTGGCTCGTGATTGGAGCATTTCTCAGCTCGACGTCAAGAATGCCTTTCTGTACGGGGATTTACAGGAGGAAGTCTACATGTAGCAGCCACCCGGGTTTACTGCTGAGGGGGAGAAGCATATGGTCTGTAGACTTCACAAGGCGATATATGGCCTCAAACAGAGTCCAAGAGCATGGTCCAGAAGTTGTCCGATCTATTTGAGCACCAAGGATTTAAGAGGTCCAATGCTGATCATTCGTTGTTTGTCCAGAGTCCTCGGCAGGTACGGTTGTCATAATGGTGTATGTGGATGACATTCTTGTTACAGGAGACGACGCTCAGGGCATAGCGAGGGCGAAGGCATTCCTAGGTCGTCAGTTTGTTACAAAGGACCTTGGAACCCTAAGATATTTTCTGGGGTTAGAATTTGCAAGGAATGCACATGGTTTGGTGATGACACAACGGAAGTACATTACAGACTTCCTGGTTGAGACTGGTATGGATGGGTGCAAACCATCAAACATCCCCATGGACCCCAGCATGAAGTTGTATGATGATGATACTGATGAAGTAGATAAGAGGAGATATAGAGAGATGGTGGGAAAACTCCTCTATATTACCATAAACCGTCCAGACATTGCATTTGCAGTGAGCATGGTGAGTCAGTTTGTGGAGCAGCCAAGACAAATCCACATGGATGCTATACACATGATACTGAGATATCTGAAGACTTCCCCAGGGTTAGGGCTGCTATTCAGAAAGGGCACAGACTTATCCATCTCAGCGTGTGCAGATGCAGATTATGCAGGATGTCCTAAGGATAGAAAATCAACCTCAGGGTTTGCAGTTTTTGTTGGAGGCTCTCTGGTTTCTTGGAAAAGCAAGAAACAAACTGTGGTGGCAAGGTCCAGTGCGGAATCCGAATACAGGGCAATGGCTCAAGCCAGTACGGAAATGATGTGGGTTCGCTCCGTATTAGAAGATCTACATGTAACTATACCTCTACCTATGAAGCTTCAGTGTGACAATCAGGCTGCATTGTTCATTGCCAACAATCCAGCTTTTCATGAGAGGACCAAGCATATTGAGGTTGATTGCCATTATACCAGGGACCTGATTCAGAGAGGATTGATATCCACTGCACATGTTAGCTCAGGAGATCAAACTGCCGATGTTTTCACCAAGCCACTGCTCAGAGGACCCTTTCAGAGATGTTCATCTAAGCTGAGCATGATCGGCATCTATGCTCCACCTTGAGGGGGAGTGTAGAGATAGTTTCTAGAATTAATAATGGTTTATGTATCTTTTTTGCTATTTTCTTCTTTTATGTAGACGTCTCTGTAATTTACCCTTAAGGCCTCTCCCTATATAAGAGAGCCTAGGGTTTTTCTATGAATCATATATCAAAGACTCCTTTCTTCTAACAAGACTCATTGCGGATATCTCCAATAGGTGCCCCTTGTGTGAAGTGCAGATTGCGACAATAAAGCATCTCTTCTTCTATTGCACGAAAACTTCTCCAATATGGGATGAAATTGCTATGAGCTGGGTGAATCTCTAGAATTTGGATTTGTTTTGGAAGTCTTTGATTGAGGCAAAATATCATCCTAAAGAGCACCTTCTTCGGCCGTTGGCAACAATATAGGCTATTTGGTTAGCAAGAAATGGTGCACTCTTTTCTTTACAACGTTGTTATTGCGAAATTTTTTTTTTAATTTTACGACTCTTCTCGAGTCTTGGCCTCCGTAAGTCTTTCTATTACCTCTTTTCATCTTTTTCATATATTGAAGCAGATACCATAGCATGTTTTCTCTTTTTTGGCTGAAAAAAACTACACCCTTGTCGAGCTAATTGATAAATTAGGATTCCCCGTCAATCACAGTTCCCAACATCCCACACTGCATGTACTTATCATCACATCATCCCCCTCTTCCAACACACACATTACCAACCATGTATATATAGCTGTAATTGAATATACATCTATATGATATGGAAGAAATATTGTGGATATACAGAGTCAACAAGATTAAGTGAAAGCATGATGCAAACACATGAGCAAGCAGAGCATATAGATCCACCAAAGAGCTCTTGACTCTGAATGTTGTATCTTTTTTGGATAAGGGTGGGTACTATATTCCTACTTTATGTTTTATCATATTTGTTATTTCAAGCTATTTATCATTGCACTTATTTTGTAACTAAATTATACTGTATACATTACATATTATTACACATCTTATTTTACATTGTTTTGTGTTGCAATTATAATGGCAGTGTTGTTAGAAACCTTGTATTTACACCCTAATTATAGAAACATGTTTGTATTTTATCTTTTTTATTGATAAAAGGACAATGAAGGCATTAATTTTTGAAAACAAATGATTTTTTGATTGAAAACAAATGATTTTCATAACCATTTCCCTGATTTCCGGTGATATCCATGAAATGTTAGAGAAATTCCAGGAATTAATGAGATTACGTGAAAGTATGATGCAAAGGCATAAGCTAGAGTATATGGACCCACCAAAGAACTCTTGGCTATGAATGTTGAATCTTTTATGGATATGGGTGAGTACTACATTCCTACTTTATGTTCTTATCATATTTGCTGTTTCAGGCTATTTATTTTTGCACATATTTTGTATCTAAATTATAATACATACATTACATATTAGTACGTATCTTACTTTATATTATTTTATGTGGCAACTTTAATTGTTGTTAGAAACTTGTATTTGCACCTTAATTATAACAAACATGTATGTATTTTAACTTTTTTATTGATAAGAGGACATTTGACACATTAATTTTTGAAAATAAATTATTTTCATAACAATTTTTCTGATTTTCACAACCATCTCCTCGATTTATGGTGATATCGACGAAATATTTTTGAAATTTCAAAAAATTTCTCTTTTGGAACTTTTGGCAAAGGAGATTGGTTGATGCACTAGTTAGAGGATGTGAGATTTGGGATGTTGAGCCGGATAAGAGAGGGCGACGAAGGCCCAAGAAGTGTTGGAATGAGACTATTTGAAGGGATCTTAGTTATTTGGATTTAAGCTCGAGAATGATCCAAAGTAGATCTGAATATTGAATGTTGGCTATGAATGTTGGCTATGAATGTTGAATCTTTTATGGATATGGGTGAGTATTACATTCCTACTTTATGTTCTTATCATATTTGCTGTTTCAAGCTATTTATTTTTGCACATATTTTGTAGCTAAATTATAATACATACATTACATATTAGTACGTATCTTACTTTATATTATTTTATGTGGCAACTTTAATTGTTGTTAGAAACTTGTATTTGCACCTTAATTATAACAAACATGTATGTATTTTAACTTTTTTATTGATAAGAGGACATTTGACACATTAATTTTTGAAAATAAATGATTTTCATAACGATTTTTCTGATTTTCACAACCATCTCCTCGATTTATGGTGATATCGACGAAATATTTTTGAAATTTCAAAAAATTTCTCTTTTGGAACTTTTGGCAAAGGAGATCGGTTGATGCACTAGTTAGAGGATGCGAGATTTGGGATGTTGAGCCGGATAAGAGAGGGCGACGAAGGCCCAAGAAGTGTTGGAATGAGACTATCTGAAGGGATCTTAGTTATTTGGATTTAAGCTCGAGAATGATCCAAAGTAGATCTGAATGGAGGCAAAAAATCCATTTAGCTGTCCCTAATTAATTGTGGGAAAAAGCTTTGTTGTTGCTGCGATCTTTTGGCGAAACAAAGTGGAAATTCGACATGTGAGGCCATGTCTGGAGCAAGGTCTAAAGAGGTGGTGGGGTGTTCAGGGATAGTACAAAGGACTTGAGTAAAGGGTAGAAAATGAGGTTGGGGAAGACATACGCAAAGAGAGGTAGAATGCTATTATAGTTGTTATTGAAGATGAGGAATGGTATCCCGATTAATTGTTATGGAAATTTTGAATCATGTTATGATTTCTGAAGTTATGGTACTAAGATGTGATGAAAAAGTTGAGAGCTCTTTTGCACGACCTCAAATTTTGGTGAGATCCTGTGAAATTTTGCTTGAAACTTTGTTTCCTCCCCCATTTTGTTATATCTTTATTTATTTTTTGTTGAGTCCTTCATAAACATGCTTGTTTTAATGATAAAAAGCCCTGGCTTTATAAGCTTGTAGTTAGAACATAAACTCCAAAGCACATGGAGAAAAACTCAAGCAACCGATAGTTTTGTGCGTTAAGTTGATATTGTCTGTAGTGTCTTGTAGCGTGAGTTGAGTTTCTTTCTGTTTGTCCAATCTGAGCATTACGTGCTCCAGCTTGAGGGGGAGTGTTGGAGTATTTGGTTGTGCGCCATATGTATGGGAGACGGGTAAATGGATCTCTCCAAGATTCATATACCCCATCCAGACTTTAGTCCCACATCTACCAGTTTGGTGATGTGGAGACTCTGTGGGTGTTATATATAGAGCCCCACACTCCTATAGTCAGATGGAGAAAAAGCAATGAAGCATGCGCCCCTTTGAGGGCTTCTCCCGTGGTTTCATCCCGCTCCTTAGGGAGTAGGGTTCCACGTAAAAATCTCTGTTCATGTTTATATTTCTCTACTTATGCTCTGTTTATCATTCGCTTCCGCATTCTCTATTTTCTAATAGAGCTCAAGATCAAGAGGAAGAATCATGCTTAAAAGACCAAAAAAACTCAAGAAATCAAGCCTAAAAAATCAAGGCAAGAAAATTAAGTTATAGTACATGTTTTGCACCACGTAGTCTTTGTTTTTTTTATTTTGTAAGTTTGTAAAAACCTCAGAAATCATGTGTTAGGTATCAATCTTAGTACCAGACAGTTAATTGCTTCATCAGTCAACTAAAGTTTTCTTAGTTGTCTAACAAAAACCTTGGAGCCAAACATCTTTATTGACTATTGGTCGACTTCCCTTAAGTCCTTAACCATTAATCGGCTAATCTATTCAATCATGTATTTTTGTTCCAACAGTAAGAAATTTGAATGTCTTTTTTTTTTAATTTTTTGGAGAGATACTTTGAGTCGACAAATTCATTTTTTAATTGACAACTTTTAATTTTGAATAGGCTAATTTATTTTCCAATTGACTAGTTTTGTTCATCTGGAATTGTGAATCTTCTAAATGCTTATTCTATCAATCTTTTTACTTTTCTAAACATTATTAAATGACCCTTAACATATATAAAAATGATTCTAAAACAATTCATTCCACAAAACGTATACGCCCCTCAAGTAATAGAATCACTTCTGCTCACTATTAGATTGTTATAGAAATCCATTGATAATTGTGCTTCACTTTTAAGCTCTCTGAAGATTCGATGATCATTTACGACATGCACTTATATCTTTAAGCTTAGTTTTATTTATCTTGTATTGCATATTGTTATTTATATTGAGTTTTTTACGTAATAGTGTCGAGAAAGCAAGGCTAGAGCCGAAGTAGCTGAGTTGGGCTATATACGTCCTAGAAGTTCGGGCTCCCTGTTCTTACTAGCTACTAGATTGTTTTGACGGAGGTCACTATAGAAAGAAGGGTAGAAGCCTAGGAGTAAGGTAACCACTCAAGGGAGAGGAAAAATGAGAAGCATCGGCTGGATGATAGAGGTTAACGAGAAGCTTGTAAGATAGGTTTGAAACCGAGATGTGTAAATTGGCCTTTATGTGAAACGGGCTAAATGAGAACATGAGCCGGTAAAGAAAGAGTTTCTCGCTTGCACCAAGGTTGTTGAAGTTGTAAGCATGCCTAGTTTATACTCCAGTACTAGAGTGTTTTTGTAGTGCAGTTGGATTACCTACTTAATGAGCAATTTGGTTAGCAGGACTGAGTGAATTCAGTGAGGTTGAAAGCTCGACACGGGAGACTTATGTTATGATATTTTACTTGGAGGTTTTTCCATGTTATGTCTTTATCTTTCAGGTTGAATTATTCTTTCTGTCTATCTATATATGATATATCCATCTATCAAAGATTGAATAATGCGACCTAATAATGTTGTTTGTTTGAGTTATTTATGATTGCAATGATTCAAACTTTTTAATTCACCTAGAAATCTAATTTAGTATCAAATCTTCAGATGCACATAACTGACATTGGAGGATTGCTTACTGAAGGAAATCTAGTGACCCAACCATGATATTTTAAATGGGTGAACTATGCAAGATGGAATGCGTATCTCCTCGAGTTAACAAGCCTTGCGGTTAGGAATATGGTTTTCTAGGAGTTGAAATATATAGAAAAAAGGAGGCTGAATTCATTGGTATGGAAATACGACTCTACATACGAGATATGAAAGTGCTTGGAAATCGGCTTATGAAGGTAGGAATAAAGTTTAAAGAATCTCAATTCAAAATGCTTGATCTTTAAGACACAAAATAAGGAAAGTATAAAAGACTTGAATGCCTGATTCACTTCATTTGTGAAGCAACTGGGAAACTTCGAAAGAGATTTCCTATTCGCAGAGCGAGCAAGATAATTGTCTCCCTCTTATCGGTGTCGGAATATAAGGTGAGTGCAATAGAGGAGTCAACTAACTATAGTTGACATTGTTGGAGGGTCTCATATGTTAAAAGAAAGAACCTTACTTTCATTGTTATCAAAAGAGCTTCATTGTACACAAGTTCAAGAGTTTTCTCAAGATATGGAAGAAAAGAAATGGAGAAATGGTATGTTTTTATTGCAACAATCCATGACATTATAAATGAAGAAGCTTTTTGGGCAAGCACCCTAGTTGTTTCATTCTTTTTAACTTTCGAAAAAAAAATCCATGACATTAAAAGACTACTCGATGTTAACGAAGGACCTCAAAATCAAGAGGCTCAAGAAAAGAAGCTACGGTGATGGAGGTGGATGCAATGTTAGAGGATGTCGGTCGATGTTCAAGGTAGCGATAGTGCATGGGATGGTGGTGGCTGGTGCATGAGGTGGAGGTATTGCTCAATGTGGATGCACCACCTGAGATAGCAGTTATATGGTGACAATGTTGATAAACAAGATGACAAAGTCATCAAGGATGGGAGCGATGGTGGTGTTAATGTTTTTTTATAAGAGGAGGGTTGAATCTCGAGATGGAACCCATTGAAAATCAAATCAAATAAAAAATAATTATACATATTTCTAATAAGAAATACAAGTCTTGTATTGTCCCAGTACATCATCGGGATAAAAAGCTTGGCCTTTGAAAATAGATTCATTTCTAATGCACTGTTTTGTCCGTAACATGGTAAAGGCCGTAGAGGCATCCTCCTATGAATTACTGCATGCGGATCTATCAGAGCTCCAAAATAATGGACAATCTCCAATCTGTAACTGTTGTGATGTTTATATCTCACCGCAGTATATTTATATTTTCTGTTTTCTTTGGGTATCACTTATGTAATCAACCCATGGCTCCTCTCCTATATAAGAGAGCACTGGGATCTCTTTTATCATATAAATAAGTTTTATTCCAACATGGTATCAGAGTAACGGTCCTACATCATGGTTCTTGTACCAAAATCCTAACCCTAACCCTAACCCTCTCGCTGCCCCACCCCCTTTCTCTCTCCGCACATCGCCTTCCCAGCACCGCGCGCCTCTCCGCCAGCGCCCAACGCCCAGCAGCATCCGAGCCCCTGCGCGCCCCACTGCGACATACCAACGCCGCCTGCGGCTTTCCCCAGCGGCCTCCAAGCGCCGTCAGCGGCCTCCCAGCGTCGCCAGCGGCCTCCCAGCGCCGCCGGCGGTCTCTCCCAGCGGCCTCCCAACCGGCCCTGCGCACTCTCGACGGCCCCAGGTCCTTTGTTTGCATCCAGCGGACCCTTGTTGACACGCGTCGAGGTCTGGACAGATCTGCGAGGGGTGATATAGTCTGATTTCTCCCTTCATTTGCGGTCGTCGTCCTCAAACACAACATTAGGGATGGGTGTATAAGTCTACAGATACACCTCATCCCTCATTTGATGCTATAGACAAGCCTATTGCTGAGATATTCCCCTCTTGTTCCACACTTTGGCCTATGAATGTCAGAAATCAAGGGTGACGTGTTCTCCTCTTCCGGTGCCTTCAAAGGTCCGTCACCTATCGTAAAGATGGACGGGACCAACTACGAGTTATGGTCCATGTAGTTTCGTACCCTAATGCAATGCCACAACAAGGAGCATCTTCTGATTGCTTTAGAGCCGACGGACAAGACTGGGGCCAATGCATCATGGAAGGAAGATGATGCATATGCTCGTATATGGCTCTTCGGGACACTTAGCACAGAGATTGCTAATGATATTGTCAATCAGCCAACTGCAAAGGCCATGCGGGACATATTGGCCGCTACCTACGGACAGGTGAAAAATGATAGCAAGATCCTTAGACTTCAATTTGACATTTTCTCGACCAAGCAAAATGGTCGACCTCTACATGCACATTTTTCACATCTGAGAGGCATGTTTGAACGCCTCCATAGTTTCATGCCTATCATTGCCAGCGTGGAACAACAACATGCTTATTGGAATGCTATTATGACCGGAGTTTTCCTATCCTCCCTTGACTCGGAGTACGATGCCGCTTGTACTCAACTTCTGACTGGCGAGACCATACCACCAATGGAGGAGGCAAGTGACTGAGCAGGATTACTACCACACCCACGCCACATCCGACATCCTCAGCTATGGCTGCCTCTCGTGGACGAGGCAGTGCGTCCCAGTTCCGTGGTTGTGGACCTCGTGGTAGAGTTGGAGGCCGTCAGTGTTCCATGTTCTTATTGTCGTCATCCTGGCCACTCAGAGGAGACGTGCTTTCACGAGCATGGCTTTCCGGTGGTCTGCACGTGTTGCTGAGCAGACTGACTCTTCACCTGCACCTACTACTGATGCACGTTTTGATGATCTTGTCTCGAGACTACGAGAATTGGTCATCACTCCTGTGACTCAGAATGCTGGACCATCAGATGCAGCAACCACAGCCAGGCACTACCCAGATCATCAGGTATTTCATATGTGCTTACCAATAGCAGCAATTCTGATGTGACCGATTGGATTATGGATTCTGGAGCATCCCTTCACGTGTGTGGTGATCGGACACAGTTTTCCATGTACATGACTATTCCTCCTGGGCGATTCGTGATCATAGCCAATGGGGTTCGATTACCCATTGTTGGACAGGGGGAGATTGTTTTTGCCCCTTCTATACGTCTTCAGAATGTTTTACATGTGTTGAGGGAAAAATAAGAGATAACATTCCATCAAACCCTAGAGCTCTCTTATATAGGAGAAAAGCTCTATGGATAATTTACAGAGACAAGACAATTAAAACTAAATAACATAATTATTCTAACACTCCCCCTCAAGCTGGAGCATATATATCTAACATGCTCATCTTGGAACAACAAAGATGAAAAGGACCCCTAGCAAGAGCCTTGGTAAACATGTTTGCAATCTGCTCTCCTGATGATACATACGAAGTCGAAATAAGACCTTTTTGAATCAAGTCCCTTGTAAAATGACAATCCACTTCAATGTGCTTTGTCCTCTCATGGAAGGCTGGATTATTGGCTATAAACAAGGCTGCCTGATTATCACATTTAAGATGCATAGGAAGAGGTACTTCAATAGTTTAATCAGTCAAAACAGATTTAACCCACATCATCTTAGCACTACCTTGGGCCATTGCCCTATATTCTGACTCTGCACAGGATCGAGCCACGACAGTCTGTTTCTTACTCTTCCTAGCTACTGGTGAGCTGCCAACAAATACAATAAAGCCTGAAGTAGACTTTCTATCATTAGGGCACCCAGCGTAGTCTGCATCAGCACAACCTGTGCCGGATATAGAGGTATCTCTTCTAAACAGAAGACCAGCACCTGGAGACGACTTCAGATATCTCAAAATCATAAAAGCAGCATTCATGTGAGCCTGCCTGGGTTGCTCCATGAATTGACTTACCCTATTCTCCGCAAAGGCTATATCCGATCGGGTAATAGTAACATACAACAACTTTCCCACGAGCTCTCTATATCGTCTCTTGTCTACCTCCTCAGAGTCATCATCATAAAGTTTAACATTAGGATCCATAGGAGTAGTAGCTGGTCTACATCCTGCCATACCTGTCTCAGATAACAGATCAATAACATACTTTCTTTGTGTCATTACCATGCCTTGCTCATTTCGTGCAAACTCCAATCCTAAAAAGTAACGAAGTGTACCCAGATCCTTCGTAACAAACTGCTCGCTAAGAAAATCCTTGGCTGCTTGAATGCCCTGTTCATCACTGCCTGTGATAACAATATCATTAACATATACTAAGATGATCACAGTACCTCGCTGGTCTCTCTTTACAAAGAGAGTATGATCTGCTGTAGATCTGACGAAGCCCTTTGTTTCAATCAACTCCGAGAGCTTCTGAAACCAAGCCCGTGGACTCTGCTTCAGGCCATATATGGCCTTATGAAGACGGAACACCATACTGGACTCCCCCTCAGCAGCAAACCCCGGTGGCTGCTGCATATAAACCTCTTCTATAAGTCACCATACAAGAAAGCGTTCTTGACATCCAACTGAAATAGGGGCCAGTCACGGACAACAGCAACTGCAATGAGAATCCGTAAGGTAGAATGACATGCTACTGGAGAAAACGTCTTCTGATAATCCACCCCATATGTTTGGGTGAACCCACGAGCAACCAACCTGGCTTTGTATCTATCAACCGTATCATCAGCCCGATGCTTAACAGTAAAGACCCATTTGCTGCCCACTATTGACGCACATGGTGGAGGATGCACAATACTCCACGTACCACGCGACTGCAACGCTGCCATCTCCTCCTCCATAGCTAAACGCCACGGACTACTCTGTAGTGCCTCCTGATATGACCGTGGGATCTACACTGCCGATAACCCAACAACAAACTGGCGAAAGTCCGGGGATAAACGCTCCAACGAGGCCTGAGATCCAAACTCCATCCCATATTTGGGATTCATCGTCCGCGCACGCTTCTGCCTTCGATGTGCAATAGGGATATCTAGGTCATCAACTGGAGGAGTAGAAGTACCATCTGTACCCTGTACATTCATCTGCGCATGCAAATCACCCGTGCCATCAGAAGAACTCAAATGATCAGTACATACCTCGGGCGTGCTGGATGATGGAGGAGGCACATGAGCAGAGGGCCGACGATGATAGACTTGAGGATAAAAAATAGTAGCTGGTGGTGGCGGTGGTGGTGGTCAAGTATGCCGTGGTGGTGTTGGAGTAGAGCATGGAACAGATGGAGGAGGAGGAGGCACATAGATATCGTTTCCTTCCTCTGAGTGAGTGAGTCTGTCACCTGTAGGAGAAAAATACATAATGGACTCAAAGAAGGTGACATCTGCACTGACATAGTACCGTCGTCTAACTGGATCAAAACACCTATATCCTTTTTGGGTTTTGGAATAACCCACAAACACGCATTTGACAGCTCTGGGAGAGAGCTTGTCAAGACCAGGAGAGAAGCAATGAACAAACGCCACGGAATCAAAAACACGTGGTGTTAGGGAGAAAAGATCCTTCTCGGGAAACACCGTCAAAAATGGGATCTTCTCCCCTAACACTGACGAAGGCATACGGTTAACCAGATAACATGCAGTTAGAACCGCATCCCCCCAATAGGAGTGAGGGGCACGACTTTGAATTAAAAGGGTTCTGGTAATATCCAACAAATGACGATGTTTCCTTTCAGCTACCCCATTCTGTTGGGAGGTATATGCACAAGACGTCTGATGCACAATCCCATGAGACATAAGGAATTTGGATAGTTGAGTACTACACAATTCTAGAGCATTGTCAGTCCGTATGAATTTCACTATAGCAGAGAAAATATTTTTTATTTCAATAATGAAAGACTGAATAACATGTCCAGCATTAGACTTATTTTTAAGTAGAAAGACCCAAGATAACCTAGAAAAATCATCGACAACAACAAGATAAAATCTGTGCCCTTGAAGATCAGGGACACGACTGGGACCCCAAATATCAAAATGAAGTAACTCAAACAGACCATGACGACTTGGACCTAGACGACTCTGAAACGACGACCGGTGATGTTTTCCAAGCTGGCACGCCTCGCATTGAAAATGAGACCTGGGAGAAATCTGTGGAAGGATATGGACCATCTTTTGCAACGGAAGATGATCAAAGCGGAGATGTCATGTGTAAGGAGAGACAGGTCCAACACTCACAGAAGAGACACCAGCATAAGGAGACTGCACCAGTCTATAGAGACCCCTTGCTCACGGCCAGTTCCAATCACTCTGTCCGTTAGGATGTCCTGAAACACAAGAGCAAATGGGTCAAATATGGCACGACAATGTAAATCTATAGTGATTTGACTAATCGACAGTGAATTCATTGAAAAATCGGGAGCATAAAGAGCATTCTGAAGCCGTATCGCAGGGGTCAACTGCACCTCCCCCTGACCAGTAATGGGAGAGTGTGTCCCGTCAGCTATCACCACAGAGCGTCCTGTCTGAGTTGCATTAAAACCATCCAATTGCCTTTTATCACCACGTAAATGGTGAGATGCTCCTGAATCGATGATCCATTCTGCTAGATCTGCTCTGTAACAACTAGTAAGAGCATATGTTGTACCTGACGTGGATGCTGATGCTGAACCGGCTATCTCCGAAGATCCTGAAGTACTTGCTGGCCCCTGGCCAAGCATGATCTCTCTAAGTCGCGCCACTAACTCCTCAAACCTCTGATCTGGGACATGGGAAGGACCCCCTTCCTGCTGAGTCTGCTCCGCCACACGTGCTGTAGTAGTAGGAAACCCATGCTTAGAATAGCATGTTTCCTCAGTGTGACCAGTCCTGCGACAGTAAGTGCACGGTTGTCGAGGAGGTCTGTTACCTCCTCCTCTGCCACGACCACCTCTACCTCGAAACTGTGGATATCCTCCCCTGCCACGAGATGTGGCCATGGCTGAGGGCATCTGAGCTCCACCATGAGAAATGGAGAGTCTACTCAACCTGCGATAGGCCTCTTCCATAGGAGGTATGGTGGCATTTGTAAGAATCTGCGCTCTGGCGGCATCATACTCCTGATCAAGGGCTGCTAGAAATACTCATGTCATCACTGAGTCCCTATACGCCTTTAGCTGTTCTGGTGTGGCTGTCAACGGAATGTACCCGTGTAGCTTCTCAAACATACCCCTTAGAGAGGTATACAGGGTATGAAGAGGACGCCCATTATGTTTCGAGGTGAAAATGTCATGTTGGAGTTGTAAGATCTTGGACTCGTTCTTTGCCGGAGAATATGTGGCAGCTAGGATATCCCACATAGCCTTCGCAGTGGGTTGACTCAGAATGTCGTTGGCTATCTCCATGGACACAGTACCTGATAACCATACACGTGCATATGCATCGTCAGCCTCCCATGAGGCGTTAACCCCAGTCTTCTCAACAGGTTCCTCTTGTGTGAGGATATGCTTCTTGCCATTGCATTGCATAAGACTCATGAACTGCATGGCCCACAATTCATAGTTCATGCCGTCCATTTTCACAACGGGTGCTGGACCTTTAAAGGCACCCAGAGACGGAAGATCTACCTTGTTGTCTGACATGATGACAACAATATTCTGCAACTGGGGTTACACGACTAGACAATAATGTCTACGTGAACATATATGAAGGCCGTTGTGGACGTAGACTTAAACCACAACGCCCTCCATATTTTGAGAGTTCCTTTGATGAGTTCGACTACCGTGGACTGGATGGGCTACAACCCAATCACGCGCACCAGAGTCGCGCGTGGATGGCTTGCACGCACAGACGAGGTCGCGCGCTGAAGACGCACGCGCAGGCGAGGGCTCACGCGCGATGGGAGTCCACGCGCGCAGGCAGGGGCGCGCGCTTATGGCGCTCGCGAGCGAGGAGGCGCGAGCGAGGAAGGGCGCAGCCGCGCGCAGGCGAGGAGGCGCGCAACGAGGAGGCGCAGCCGCGCGTGCGACGGAAGAGGCGGCGGTGCCGATCGGAGAGAGAGAATGAGAGGCCGGCGGGTGGGGTAGGTTAGGGTTAGGGTTTCAAGAACTCCGGTCTAGGACAGTCGCTCTGATACCATGTTGAGGGAAAAATAAGAGATAACATTCCATCAAACCCTAGAGCTCTCTTATATAGGAGAAAAGCTCTATGGGTAATTTACAGAGACAGGACAATTAAAACTAAATAACATAATTATTCTAACAACATGCTCCGGACTTTCAATTGAATCTTTTGTCTATTAGTCAGATTACACAAGATTTACATTGTCGTGCCATTTTTGACCCCTCTTTTCTTATGTTTCAGGACATACTAACTGGCAGGATGATTATTCTTGGCCATGAGCAGAGAGGATTATACAAACTTGTAGTTCCATCTTGTGCTGGGGTGGCCTCTATTCCCTCTGGATCTGCTTCGCCTTTGCTGTGGCATCTTCTCTTTGGCCACCTTCCTATTCAAAAGATTATACGTGTCCTCCCGCAAATATCTTCTCGTACTACTCTGGACTGTGAAGCCTGTCAGCTTGGGAAACACCATCGCTCCTCCTTTTCGAGTCGTTCAAGTCGTAGTTGTAGTCGGTCATTTGAGTTGATTCATATTGACATTTGGGGTCCAAGTCGTGTTCCTGACCATCGGGGGCATAGATTTTATATTGTTGATGTGGATGATTATTCTAGACTATCTTGGGTTTTCTTGATTAAGCATAAGCATGAAGCATGTGCTATAATTAAAACTTTTCTTATTGAGATCAACAACATATTTTCTGCTAAAGTCAAATACATTCGTACCGACAATGCTTTGGAATTTTCCGCTCTTCGTTTGGCAGAATTTCTCCAGTCTCTGGGTATAGTTCATCAGACTTCATGCACTTATACATCATGACAAAATGGGGTTGTAGAACGCAAACATCGTCACCTCTTAGACATCACGAGGACTTTGTTGATTCACAATAGTACACCTCATTCTTTCAGGGGGATGCGGTCCTAACCGCCTGTTACTTGGTAAACCGCATGCCATCCGTTATTCTTGGAGAGAAGAGCCCATTCTCGATAGCGTTTTCCGAGGACCTTTATACGCTTACACCTCGTGTTTTTGGACCAGTGACTTTTGTCCATGGCTTTACTCCTGGCCGTGACAAGCTCTTACCTAGAGCTGTCAAATGTATCTTCGTTGGTTATTCTCGTACCCAAAAAGGGTATAGGTGTTTTGATCCTGTTGGGAGAAAATACTATGTGAGCGTTGATGTTACATTTTTCGAATCTATTATGTATTTCTTTCCTACAAGTGACTGGTTGTCAAATAATGGATCCAGAGAGGATGTTATGGTTCCTCCACCTCCATCTACTCCTTGTGATGCACCTAGGTCTTCAACACCTCCACCACCACCACCCCCACTGCAACCTCCACCTCCTCCCAAAGAATCTACATTCTTACCCCATGTTTATACTCGCAGGTCTTCTACTCGCCTCTCTGCTTATGCGCCTACCACATCATCCACTATGCCTCAAGTATGTCAGGAACATATTATTTCTACTGATGGCACCAGATATTTTAATAATGAATAGGAAGAGTTACTTCCAGAGGACTGTGAGGCTGATGACCTGGAGATACCGATTGCTCTAAGGAAACCTCGTCGCCAATGTGCCACTTACCCAATAGGTGCACATGTTTCCTTGGATCATCTGTAAGAGGACTACAAGAAGTTTATAGTGGGACTATGTGTTGTTACTATCCCACGGACATATCAGGAGGCACTCAAGGACAGTAGGTGGCACCTTGCTATGGAAGAAGAAATGGCGACAATGCGATCAAGTGGCACATGGAGCATTGTATCACCTCCACCAGGAGCATCTATTGTGAGCTGTAAATGGATATTCACCGTCAAACAAAGGGTCGATGGCAGTGTCAACCGATTCAAAGCAAGACTTGTGGCTCGGTGGTTCACCCAAACCTATGGGGTGGATTATCAGGACACCTTCTCTCCAGTAGCAAGACATTCGACACTACGCATTCTGCTATCTGTTGCCGTCTCCAGGGATTGGCCTCTGTATCAACTTGATGTCAAGAATGCATTTCTTTATGGGAATCTCCAGGAGGAAGTATATATGCAACAACCACCAGATTTTGCTACAGAGGGAGAGTCTCAGAAGGTGTGCCGACTTCACAAGGCGATTTATGGCCTGAAGCAGAGTCCGAGAGCTTGGTATCAAAAGCTATCGGAGTTGATAGAGCAAAAGGGGTTTGTGCGGTCTACTGCAGATCACTCACTGTTTGTACAGAGGACACCTAGAGGTAATGTGGCTATTCTTGTTTATGTGGATGATATTGTCATTACATGAGATGATGAGCAGGGTATTTTTACTGCCAAGGAGTTCCTTGGTCAGCAGTTTGTGACGAAGGACCTTGGCAATCTTCGTTACTTTCTTGGATTATAGTTCGCCATGAATCAACGTGGACTCATGATGAATCAAAGGAGATTTGTTACGTACCTTCTATCTGAGACATGTATGACATGGTGCAAACATGCTTCTACTCCTATGGATGCAAGCGTGAGATTGTATGATGAAGACACAAAAGAAATTGACAGGAGGACATATAGAGAACTTGTTGGGAAGCTCCTATACGCCACCATTACCAGGCCAGATATTTCTTTTGCAGTTAGCAAAGTCAGTCAGTTCATGGAGCAACCGAAGAAGGTGCATATGGGATGCTGTCCACATGATCTTGAGATATTTGAAGACCTCACCTGGTTCTGACCTTATATTCAGTAGGGGTGTATCACTTGAGGTGACATGATGTGCAGATGCTGATTATGCTGGTTGTCCCAGGGACAGAAAATCGACTTCTGGTTTTGCTATCTTTGTAGGCAACTCACTTGTTACATGGAAAAGCAAGAAGCAGACTGTGGTGGCCAGATCTAGTACTGAGTCCCAATACATGGCTATGACACAAGGATGTACAGAAATGATGTCGATCAAATCAGTATTAACCGACCTTACTGTTGAGGTTTCTCTTCCTATGAAGCTTTTATGTGATAATCAAGCAGTTTTTTTTATTGCCAATAACCCTGCTTTTATGAGCATACAAAGCATATCGAGGTGGATTGTCATTACACTAGAGACATGATCCAGAAAGGCCTTATATCCACCTCTCAGGTTTCCACAGGAGATCAGAGGGCAGATATCTTCACGAAGGCACTGACCAGAGGTCCATTTCAGAGATGCTGTTCCAAGCTGAGCATGATTGATATTTATGTTCCAACTTGAGGGGGAGTGTTGAGATGTTTATATCTCACCGTAGTATATTTATATTTTCTGTTTTCTTTGGGTATCACTTATGTAATTAGCTCATGGCTCCTCTCCTATATAAGAGAGCACTGTGATCTCTTTTATTATATGAATAAGTTTTATTCCAACAGTAACCAAGATATAGCAGCTCCCTCCCTTACCAAAGATGAAGTCATGCACCCAAAAAATAAACGATCTATGTCCTCGTATTCAACCCTGCATCTTCTGCACATTGTGTCCCTCGTACTTAGCAGCTTGTCCCGATGTACCTTGGTATGCAAACTGCCATGTCTTGCTAGCCAAAGAAAAACTTTGATCAACATCAGAACTTTACTAGCCTAGATAATCTGCGATCTCGTTTGAAATCCTCATGTATCACATTCTGCATACGGGAAAAAGTTGAGAAGTCACTACACAATACCAAGTAGTCATTCAACCTTTGCTAAGAGAAATCAACGAAGAAAGATGGACTCCAATTGCCCGTTGACCAAACTTGACAGAGTAATGCATTCTAACAAGTTTGCAACGTGAAAAGGCGGAGGTATCTCTCCCTTAGTGCTCCCAAACCTGTCCAGTTGTCTAGCCAAAAATGAAAACTCTTTTTGTTGCCCACCTCCAGCCAAATACAATCCCCTAGCTCTATCATGATCTTAGCAACACCTTGCCAAAGTGAGGAGCACAACCGCATGCTATTTGCCCTCATCACTATGGATGAGCATGGGCCGGGTTGGGCCGGGCTCTGAAGGACCCATGCCCAAGCCTACTTAAAAACTTCAGGCCGTGGGTCGGGCCTAGGCCCGCAAATTTTTTTTTTTTCGGCCCAAGCCCAGGCCCGGCCTAATTCCTATGGGTCGGGCTTGGGCCGGGCCGGCCCATCTTAACTCATTATATATTTTTAACTTTGAGTTTGTGTTTAAATTTAATCTTAATTCAAGTTAGACAATCTAAAATTGTTTAAAACATATGCCATAATACTTGTGAAACAACTCAAAATCAATTCTATCGGAGATGATTTCTCATTTTATACAAGTTCACTCAATGTTATATACCATAAATATCTCTCGTTACAGAAATTGAAATAGTGAACCAAGTTGACACAGTTAACAACAAGTGCACCATGCACTACATGTTGAAAACATGGACATAATGCTCATATTGGGTAAAGGTTAAATGATAGAAAATATTCTAATGGAAAAAATAAACACTAAAAAAATTTAAGAACAACCACCAAAATCTAAGACATAGACTAATTAAGAAAAAATAATTCTGAAATGAAATACAATGATCATCAACTCATATGTCACACACCTGACTTTCTTGATTTATAAACATTGTATGAAGATAGGATACATGAATAGAATGTGCATGACATGTAAGAGTTTCCATATGTGTAGGATATGGGAAGGGTTCGGGCCCTCTTCGGGTCGGGCCCGTGAGCCGGGTCGGGTTGGGCCAAGCCAAGCCCGAGCCCGGCCCAAAAAAATTTCGGACCTAAAAATTAGGCCCAAGCCTGGCCCAATGTCCGTTTGGGCTTGGGTTGGGCCGGGCTTTTTGGGCTGGGCCAGGCCGGCCCAGCCCAGTGCTCATCCCTACTCATCACGCCTTGAATGTCATAAATACTACTTAAAAATCGATAGACCAAATCCTCTTCATTTCCCCATGTCTAAGCACCCACTTAGTCAAGATGGCCTTATTCATACAATCAAGCTTCAACACCTCCAATCCGTCAATCGTCATAAATACTACTTAAAAATCGATAGACCAAATCCTCTTCATTTCCCCATGTCTAAGCACCCACTTAGTCAAGATGGCCTTATTCATACAATCAAGCTTCAACACCCCCAATCCGTCGTCCCTTCTGGTGCTAGTAACAGTCCCCAGTCCATAAGATGCACCCATCCATTCTCCTGTCGTTCGTCTGATCAGAAGAAGTGCCTCATCAAAGCTTCCAATCTCGACCACACACCCGATGGAAGCAATCTATTGGAGCAAAAAATAAGGAAATTAGACAAAGACATATTTGAGCAGCCCCTACATTAGATAGCATCCTTTCCTTCAACCAACCATCTTGCTCTCCAATTTATCGAACACCATCCTCTAGTTTGTCGAGCGAAGATGACCTGCCACCAACGGGAGACCCAAGAAGGTGATAAGGAGGGATCCAATTGGGCAACAAAGAATGGTACACTCCTCTTGGATTTCCTCCTAAGCTATCCCAAAAGGAATAATCACAGACTTGTCAATATGGAAGTCTGAGATATCTCCATGTGGTTAATGCGAGATGGTGGTGTTAATTTTGGTGGGAGTTGTTTGACAATGAAGCAGTGACAACAATTTACTTGGTAGAATTGACAGGGTAATGGTGTGGCAGAGGAGACATGGTGGAGGGATAGGGTGTTGAATGGAGTTAGTGAGTGTTGGGATAGGATTTCGTTTTTTCCGTGGGAAATGGATGTGAAAAGAACATGTGAGAAAGGAACAAAAGAAGCGTAAGCAGAAAGGAGGAAAAAGAAGAGAAAGGGTTGGGGAGAAGAAAATAGAGAGGTGAGTAGCAGGGAGTGTGAAGATAATATAAAAGCAAGAGAGGGGGGGGGGGGTTGCCATCTTATCGTGATAATATTATGAATGTATGACCCCAATACCAATTGAAAAGGATCGAATGAATGAGGATTGGGAAAGTGATGGAGTGTAAGGAAAATGAGAAATATGTCGGTTGTGTGGGATTTTGGTTGGGAATGTGTAGAAATATGTGAGTTGAGGAGTGGATTAACATGCCAAGCTACTAAGGGGAGGAGAATGAGGATCAAGGTCCTAAATGTCGGTTTCGGTCATCATTTCGGTATTTCGACCAAAACAGAATTTCGGTGGAATTTCGACCGGAATTTCGGTCATTTCGATCATTTTTTACTAGGACCCCCATATTTCGGTCATTTCAGTCGAATTTCGATTTCGACTGGATATCGATATTCGATAGAAATTCGACCGAATTTCGCTGAAATTTGAGGTCATGATGAGGATTGAGAAAAGCACGTGTGGCTTTATACTGAGAGACAATCTTAGAGTCGCACCCTTGTATCCAAAAGACAATCAATATACCTGTACTTCTCTTGAATTTGCTTACATTAAATGATAAATAAAAAATATCATAATAAAAATATATCTAGTGGGGCTTGGATAAAGGCCATGAAGGGCTCATATTGAGGATGGGTTTCTCATCTCGTGATACTAGTACATGCAAGGTTGTTTTGTCAGAAATTTTCTCCTAATCCCATCTTAGGGATGTCAACAGGATAGGTTTAGTGTGGGTTTGTTATTACCAACCCATCTCTATTTATAAACAGTCTCCAGCCCACCCCATGTAACATACATGGATCTATATAGTGATTAGTGCTCATAATTAGACATATCAACCTTCGATTATCTGTTTACCCATATTGTTATCCATTTATCTCATCCATTTTTCAGAAATTTTCTAAGCCTTTTTTTCTAGTTTTCATGAATGGCGTGCTTCAAAGTTGCTTATTGTTCTTGAAGGGATTTTAGAGCAACCGTTCACAAATTGGTACAATAGATTTGAACGCCACACGTTGCATTGCAATAATAGATGTATTAGTGAATGAGTAACTTGACCATATCCATTATTAAGCTACCAAGTTCTTGTCCATGTTTATATATACATATATGTATGTATATAAAAAACAACAACAAAGCCTTTTCCCACAATTAAGTATGGTCGTCTACATGGATTTTTTGCCTCCATTCAGATTTATTTTGGGTCCTTCTCGGGCTTAAATCCTAATAACTAATATCCCTTCGGAAAGTCTCATTCCAACACTTCTTGGGCCTTCCTTGCCCTCTCTTAACAAACTCATCATCACAAATCTCACATCTTCTAACTGGTGCATCAACTGACCTCCTTTGTAAATAGCCAAACCATCTTAAGCGGTTTTCTCTCATTTTATCCTCTAGGTGCTGCACCAACGTTGCTTCTGATCACGTCATTCTGAGTCCGATCTTTTCATATATAACCACAAATCCACTTTAGCATTTTCATTTCTGCTACTATCATTCCCTTCACATGTTTATGGTTCTTGTTGAAGGATGTCATTGGTGGCTCATGTGTTTAGTCCCACATCATATGATTGTGGGCGTTTGATGCCTTGGTAGGGCTATATAAAGAGCCCCACATCCCATGTATTCATTGAGAAAGTTAAATATAACATCAACCCTTCGAGGCGATTCTCCCATGATTTCATCCCACTCCTTAGGGAGTAGGGCTCCACGTAAAATCCACATGTTATATTTTATATTGTTCTTGGCTTGATTCGCTTCCGTATTACATATTTCTACATGGTATCAGAGCAAGTCGATTTTGGAAGATTAAATTTTGTTTTCAAGTCTGATCATTATTTTTCATATTCGTTGATCCATTCAAGATTTAGAAGAATGGAGTTGTTCCTTGTATTTTGTTCTAGGATCCTGATTAAACCCCGATTATGTGAGGGCAACAATTCTAGGCTTGCGGATTCAGGTCATGGTAAGGCTCCCACAGTAGGGTTCCCGATCACGGAACCCTAAGAAGAAGTTCGAAGTAGAATGCTGCAACCCTATGGTCTAAATACTAACTCTTTCGTGTTCTTCGATGGAGCTATTTCGTCAAGTGCACCTCTAGGCTCCTGGAGACATTCCCATGCTCCAGATCGGTGGCTCCTGGAAACCTCCTCTCGCCCATATAAAAGAAGCTCGTCGACAGAAAAAGGCCAGAGAAGATCAATCTCAGAGCAGCCCCTTTTCTCATAGCCTCGCATCTTGATCACCCAGCCTCGCGTACCTTCCTTCAGATCACTGCCAACCTCTCTCCTGATCACTGACGCATCTTCAAGCTCTGTGCACTAGGAAAAAAATAGGCAGCAACAGTTGCGACCTTGTCTTTGTGCCCAAGAAAAAATAACAACTGTTGTGGTTCGACGTAACTAAGCGCACTTTGAGCGGGTCGTACGCAACTGTTACGCCATACTCTGCAGAATATTGCCTCTCTTCCTCCGACGCGCAATGTACCTCCAGAGCATCGTTGGGTAACAATTCCAGCCTCTCCATCTTGGCAGCGACATCGTGGGATGAGTTCCTTACGGGAACCCTAATCGTTATCTTAAGGAGAAAGTTCCTGATGCCCCTTCCCACAATACTGCCTTTTTTCAATTCCAACCCCTTATTTTTATTAATTCATGCTCATTGGGCCACTACAAAAAGGGAGGAAAGATGCACATGTTGAGCCATTTGTCCAAGGAAAAGAGGGAATATGGGTCCATGCCTACATTGGGCTTTAACTGAAAAATGATGGGCTGAAGAAAACAGAAGGGGGAATGCCTAGAAAAAACAAAAAAAAGAGATGCAACATTTGAGCTCACTAATTGGGCCGTATCTTCGAGAAGGAGAGAGAAGGAATAGGCCCAGTTTAAAACAAAAAAAGAAGGTTTGATATTGAAAAAAATGATCTGCTGCATTTAAAAAGGGGGACAATGAGTTTTTGTGCCCAATTGGGCCTTGAGTTCAAAAATAGGGAAAAGACCCATTAAAATAGTGCTCGATTTAAAAAGAGAAAAAGGAAGAAGGCAATCATACAAAAAGAAGTCGTACGAAGGAAAAAATAGTCGAAGGAAAAAAGGGAGAAGCGTCTACAAAAATTGATTTGTGCAAAAAAAGAGAGCACAAAAATTAGAAGTTTTTTGTTTGACCCCTTTTCATTTGTTCTCCTAACTTGGTGAGTACCCTTCCATTTTCGACAAGTATGGAAGAAAGGGGGAGTGTTGGGCAGTGGCTTCAAACCCTACCAATGTTCGATGCACTCTATGTTAGAGTGACCCACTGTTTTAGAGTTCTCCCGATAGGAGACTCGATGTTTTTGCTCCATTCTCCAGTGATAGCGAACTCTGTTGCGCATGGATATTCCCACGACTTTCATTTATTGTTCGGTCCTTCAGAGAGATGGAGCGGTCTTTACTGAAGAATACATGTTGCGGCCCAGAGTTCTCTCGGTAGGAGACTCATTTCAATTCGTGCCAGTTCTCACTCCAGTACCTAGTCCTCCTCACCGGCATGGCATGAGAAGCAACATCCTCGACATCAACCGACAGTGTATGCGTTGAGTTGATATTGTTTGTAGTGTCTTGTATTTAGTGAGTGGTTGTCTTCTTCTTTGTGTTTGCCAAGTTGAGCATTTCATGCTCCAACTTGAGGGGGAGTGTTGAAGAATGTCATTGGTGGCTCATGTGTTTAGTCCACATCGTGTGATGGTGGGAGTTTGGTACTTTGATGGGGCTATATAAAGAGCCCTACACCATGTATCCATTGAGAAAGTTGAATGCAACATCGATCCTTTGAGTGGTTCTCCCATGGTTTCATCCCGCTCCGTAGGGATTAGGGTTCCATGTAAAAATCTTTGTATTCTATTTTATCTCGTTCTTGCTTTGATTTGCTCTCGCATTACATATTTCTACGGTTTACATGCCAATGTTCTGATCCATAAAGCATAACATGTCTCATTACTGCTTTGCAATTCTTTCCTTTGACTTTCAAATGGATTTTCTTATTACAAAGAACGGTAGAGGCTTCTTTCCACTTTAGCCGACCTTCATTTATTTTATGAGTAATATCTCCATCAATTTCCCCATCCTGTTGCAAAATAAATCCCACGTATCTAAAAGTATATTTCTTCTGAATGTTATCGTCTCTAATCTTCACATCAAGTCCTTTACTGTTGTTTCTGTCAGTGTGCACTCCATATATTTAGTTAACCTTACTTATACGAAATTCTTTACTCGCTAAGGCTTGTCTTTAAACCTCCAATTTCTCATTTACCCCATCTTCTGTCTCATCAATCAACACAATATCATCCGCGAACAACATACACCAATATATGTCATCTTAAATGTGACTAGTTAACTCATCTATAATCAAAGTAAAAAGGAATGGACTCAAAGCTTAATCTGGATGTAAATCGATGTTGATGTTAAATTAGTAAGTCTTCCCATACTGGATCTTTACACAAGATGAAGCCCCATCATACTTATCCTTTATAAGGTTAACGTATAGGACGTGTTCTTGTCTCTTCTTCAAAACTCTCCACAGTATCTCCCGTGAGATTGAATCGTATGCCTTTTTCCAAATCAATAAAAATCATATGGAGATTCTGTTTAGCTCTATAAATGTTCATTGTTCTCCTTAACAAGTGGATACCTTCAGTAGTTGAGGGACCTGACATGAATCCGAATTAGTTTTCAATTACTTTGGAAACTTGCCTCAACCTTCTTTCAATCACACGTTCCCAAATTTTCATAGTAGGACTCATCAGTTTGACACCTCTATAATTTGGATTATTTTGAATGTCTCTTTTTATTCTTATAAGGAGGCACCACAATGCTTCTCCTCCATTCTTTAGATATTTTCTTTCTTCGTCAAATAACATTTTGTGAGCTGAATCTAACCTTGTTCACCTAGAACTTTCCAAACTTCTATAGGAATGTCATAAGTTCCTACACCTTTCCCAGATTCATATCCTTTTAAACCTCATGTACTTCTTTTCTATTCGTCTATAACTTGCACGATTCATGTAACATTCTTTTAACAACAAGATCTCCTAAAGTAATCTCTTTATTTCCTTCCCCCAATGAAAAGCTTATGGAAATACTTCTTCCATCTAGTCTCTATATCCTTTTGAATAACAAGTACATGTCCTTCCTCATCCTTGATGCATCTCATTTGAGAAAGATTTTTAGTCTTTCTTTCTCTTGATTTGGCGAATCTGAATATATCCTTCTGACCCTCCTTCATGTCAATTTTTTGTATAAAACTTCATAAGCTTTCGACCTGGCTTCACTTACAGCCTTCTTTGCTTCTTTCTTCGCTATTTTGTAGTTTGTGACAATTTCCTCTGTTTTATCCATACATAGCTTTAGAGCAAGCTCTTTTAATTTTAAGTTTCTTTTGCACCCCTTTACTCCACCACCAAGCCTCTTTTTGACATGGAATTCCTCCTTTAGACTCGACTAGCATCTATTTGGCCATCCTTCAGATACAAGATGCTACCGCCTCCCACAACTCTTTTTCACTTCCATTGATAAGTCTTCTAAAACCTTCTCCTTGAAGCATGATTGCTTCAATTAATGATTCCACCACATTTAGTTGTAACGATCTTGGGAACCATACTCTTCCTTGCCAACCTTTTTATTTGTACGCACATGACTAGCAAGCGATGTTGAGGTGACAAGCTCTCTTTTAGGTTTACTTCGCAGTCTTCGCAACACATCCGATCTCTTATCCTCATCACAAAATAATCTATATGTGTTTTAGTCGGTCCACTTTTATAAGTTAATTAAACGCCCCTCTTCTTAAAGAGAGTATTCGTTATGAAAAATGTCATAAGCCGTTATAAAATCCAGGATGATTTTCCCTTTAATTTCTATCCACAAAGCCAAGGCCTCCATGAACACTAGCATATCTTGAAGGGTCCTTTTCAACATGTCCATTAAGATCTCCACCTAGAAAAATCATCTCTTTGTGTGATTCATTACATAATCTTATCCAAATACTTCAAAAAAGTTTATTTAATCATTTCCTCTAAACCAACTTGCGAAGCATAAACTGAGATTATATTCATAGCTTTTTCTTTCAACACCAATTTTAACAAAATAATCCGCTCTCCAAATCTTTGCACCTCAAACACACTATCCTTCAAATCCTTATGCACACCTACTCCAGCATCATTTCTATCCCTCTCTTTATTTGAATAGCATAATTTAAAGCATGTCTTCTTGATCTCCATTGCTTTCTCTCCAACCTTATTTGTCTCTTGGATACATAGCATCTGAATCTTCTTTCTTTCCATCGGATCTATTAGCTCAATCGATTTGCTAGTTAAAGTGCCAATATTCCAACTGTCTATCCTCAACTTCTTTTGCAACCTCTTTTGGACTACCTTCTTTAATCACATGCCCCCATTATGCGAGAACCCTTGTAAATTTTGGATTACATCCGGGCGGCAATGCAGTGGAACTAGCTTTTTTACTCACATGTGTTCCTTATGCGAAAACCCTTGAAAATTTTGAACTACATCTAGGCAATAATGTAGTGACCCCTACCAATTTTTCATTACATTTGGGCGATGCAACACGTCGCTAGTAGGGAACGTCCTGACGAAATCTAAATGTTTGCTTAAATACATGTTGAAAAGATCCGACTGTCTTGAGGCAAATTTCTAAATAGTAATTTTTTATAAAATACTTTTTAGGAATTTGTCTCCGATTATTTTACGTTGGTTGTTGGCTGCCTAATGCAACCCTCCTCAATTTACCCGGGCTTGAGATCGACCATGGCTGAGTTATGTATGTATAGAAACCATGGATAGAAAATCTTAGATAAACCATGACAGGGTTACCTGAACCCAAACACTTTGTAATCAACACCCAAACCCAACCAATTGAATGTTAATCGTGGTGGGTAATACCTGCCGCATTTGGGTTGGGTTCAGGCAGGTACCCCTGTGGATCCTCGTATGGACACATCCCTAATCCCTTCAGGATGACATTTGATGGAGATTTGAGGTATTCACGGAGTGGTTCTTAAAAGGGGCTTGGATGAAGGCCTTGTGTGTGGTGTTCATATTGACTACTGGTTTCTCGCTGAAGGTCCTGGTCATTTACTTATAGCCCTGAGTAGTCACTCTAACATGGTAAATGTGAGAATAGTTTGATATATGTTTGAGTCTCCGTTGCACTGAATTATGGAAATTGGCTCTATAGACTGCTGTTGCATATGCAATCTGTGGTCATTGATGCCGCTGTGAGCTATTATTGGCACCATTTTCTGCTAACCATTCCGACACCATTTAGTATTGAAGTTTCGAGCACTGATATTGTATCATCTGTGATCGATCTTTATATTGGCTAGAGATGCGTCATGTTCTTGTCAAGAAAGAAATTCAAGGAGGTCTACATAATTGATGCAAACATGGCAGAGGTTGTGGCTGTGATTACTGGTACAGTTTTTGGTCAATGAAGCAAGCTTTAAGGCTGATGTCTCATCTTACAAATCATGATGTGCCTGTTTTTGATGGATTTACAACTAAATCGAGGATTTCAAACAATTTTTTTGGAGCTGTTTGGTTGAAGAGATTATGTACCTCTACCGCTGATTCTGGGAGGTAATGCTTTTCATTGTTGAGTGCAGGTAACCTGGAATCCTAGTCGTAATCAAGTATGCTATCTTCCTATTTCCTACAGATCAGGATTTCGTTAGTCTTATTGCTCAAATTTAGCTGGAGGGCATGGACCCTCGTCAAGTGGCTTGGGCTGATACACGATCAGTTTTCTTGCAATGCAGACATTAGTTGCATCTCTTTCATTCCATATCATTCTATGGGCAGTGGACAATATAGAACATCCAGAGAGCTATACCATCCCGTTGAGGTGCCTGTGGGTCCACCCTTGGGATGCTTCAGGGTCTTTAGATACAGACAAGATCATGAATTCAAATGCCGGTGGTATCCCGGAGACACTTGTCGTTTCCCCAGCTTCTCCAGCTTCAATATAAATGGTGTCCCCATACCTACATGCCGACAACATATCTAGTGGCACGTTGACCATTTCGGCAATATAAGCGAGATTAGGGGGTATCTTATTAGATACTTCGAAGATCAATATGGCCGATATGTGGAGGCATGCAACTATTACCGACATGCCTGAGACAGATTTTCACTCAACTTTGTAAGAATGATCATTTTTCTGTCGCTCTTGTTTCTTCTTTGATTTTTTTACCTGTCTTCAGTTTTTAAATGAGTATCATGTTTTTTATTACTTTAATTTTGTATTCTTCTAATTTTAGCACTATTCGTTTCTTGATAAATAATGCAATAGTTTAGCGGCCTGTATTTTAAATATATGAAATTCTATATAATGTAATAATATAATAACATGATATAGTAAAGGCACATCATTTTACTTATCAACTTCCTTTAAATCCTTATGTAAAGTAGCAGTAAAATTACGTTATTTATACATTTAGAAATGGATAGAAACTTCGTTGATTTCAATTTAATTGATTTCAATTAGTTAGGCATAGTTCTGGAATTTCGTCGGCATGTCGGAGGTATCAATATTGGCACTTAAAACCTTGGACATGAGTCGGCACGACTTTACTTCAAGGTAAGGAAAACATATTGGAGATAAAAAACAGATGTGTAATCAACAACCATGGAAGCACGTGAAGAAGAAGAAACAAGATATGATAGTGGTCGATTACCTTCCCTAACCACCGGAGAAAAAAAACTCACTAAGAAAAAGAACGAGTATTGCTCTCTCCATTCCATCGCTCTCTTCCTTATATCTCTCTCCTACATTGTTGCCTTCTCTTATTGTGGTAGTATCTGTGGTACTATGCATCCACTCCTCTCTCGCTCTCTCTATATAGCCCAAGTACAAGATCAATAGTCTTATTCTTATAAGGACTTTATATAGAATAAAGCTCAATTCTTATTGGCATTAGAAGTCCATTTCTTTTAGGATTTCCAATCCTAATATTACTCCTAATCCTAGCAAGACGTCGTGAAGCTGGTTTTTAGGAAATAACCCACCTTGTAGTAGCCATTGAGATAGCTCACATATACAAGTAAATCCTATTAATGGGTGCCATATGAATAACGTTGACACCTATCTTACATGTTATACATGTGGATGTACTCATACCTTGCCTTTGTATTGGTAAAATTTTCAATAAAAATATTTTTTTGTGACAAAAAAGGGGGAACACGCAAGTGTAGCCGCCCCCAACTTATATTAAAAGAGGAAGAATATCGTGGTTACCTTACAGAAGCCATGACTTGAGGAGAATCCCTACGTAGAAGATTCAACAATAACAACAACAAAGCCTTTTCCCACATTAAGTAGGGTCGGCTTCATGGATTCTTTGCATCCATTCAGATCTAGTGGGCCATTCTCGGGCAAAGAAGATTACATTTTCGAAATAAAACCTCTTAGAGTTAAAAACTTCGATAAACATAATTTTATATTTTCCTTCAAAATTAATTACATTAGTCTTTTTTAATCTTTATACTTAAACATAAGTGGTTGATCTTTTTTATTTAAGCATCTTGTCCATTGATTTGATAGCCATTGATACCTTATAATGCTGTTTATTGTTAGTGGAGATGCAACTTTATATGATGTATCCATATTTGATCTGTCTATTTTATACAGATGTAAACATCCATCATTTGTTATCCATAATTATCATTTTAATTGCTGCTAGTACCCATATATTTGTATTTTCATGTAAATTGCAAGTATTCTTGCAGATATATTTACTACTATAAGTAATGATATTTATACCCTTTCTAACCTTAGTGCGATATGTTTGTTAATTATTAGTGAAATAAATACATACAACTCTTGTCATGCTATATATAATGTTTTAATATGTATATTTAAGCTTATTTTCAAAGTATTTCTTTCAATATTTGTATATGATCACCTCTCTTATCCTTTTACGAGTATATGGTGACACCCATATTAGTATTTTTGAGAGTTATTTGTGTATAATTCTAATTTCTTTCATATGTAATTTACACCCATTTAAATGGCCTGTTTAAATCCCTCCTAGTAGGGGTTACGTTGGGTAGTCGACATCCAACATAAAAAATAGTCGAATCTTTTAACATGGATTTGAGCAAGAATCCATGTAGCCGACCTAATTATAGTGGGAGAAGGCTTTACTATTTTTTTCATATGTAATTTACTCTGTACAGTTCCTCCTTTCTATATAAGAAAGCCCTATAGCCTCGTAAATAATTAATTCATTTGTTTTCTTCCACATATTATCAGAGAGACAGTCCCAGACTAGAAACATGAGCCCCACACGAGCTTCATGCCCCCGCTCCCACCATCCGACCTTTGTGCACGACCACCCCTCTCGCCACGTAACACCCCCTTGCCATCGTCACCGTGCATGCCCCTCTCGCTGGTAGTCGCTTTCGCAACCCTAACTGCATCTTACTACCACCTTGCCACCTCTCTTGCCATTTCTATCAACACATAACTGCATCCTCGCGGCCCCTCGTTGCTGCCAAGTGCGCTAGCCGCATCTTGTGTCCTCTTCATGTTGCTCTCAACGGCACCACCCCTCACTGCAGGTGCTGCCACATGCTCGAGGTCTTAAAACGATCTGATTTTATGTTTTTTTGGCATTATTTCGACCTCTGGACCCATCTGGCTGCCTTACTCTCCGAAGTTGATGGGAACGTTTGTGTTTTGAGTCTGCACATACAACCGGTTCCTTACATGATCATGTAGACAATTTTCAATCAATCTACCACCGCAAACGTGTCCTTCCCGGCTACTTTTGTTCATCATGTCAGAGAGCAAGGTTGATGTAACTTCCTCCAGGGTCGTCAAAGGTCGGACACACATCGTCAAGATTGAGGAGATTAAGTATGAACTGTGGTCCATCTAGTTCATGAGCATTATGGAGTACAACAAGGAGTACATTCTGATGCAGCCTAAACCGGCTAGCAAAGACTGGAGTGAATTCTTCTTGGAAGCAAGATGAGTTGTATGCACATGTTTGGCTATCTAGTATCCTTGTCGTAGAGGTAGCCAACAACATCCTCCATTAGCTCAATGCCAAGGCAATAAGGGACATCCTCATTGCCACAAGGCGAGGTATGAGATGAAGTTCCTACAGCTTCAGTACAAAAAATATTGGGCCTATTCGGTCAGTGACTGACCATGTTTCCCTATCAATGTCAGGCAATCACTGGCCATGTTTCCCTGTCTATGGAACCAATGAACGAGACTACAACAAGTTCCACTACCAAAGGAACAAGGGAATCTAACAGGAGTCGAAGATAATATAATTGTGTCCGTAGGGGCCATAGTCAAGTTGAGTGTCCTTGTAAACTGGTGTTGCAACACCTAATGAGTATCCACATGTTATTGGAAATGAACAAAATTATATTCAAGGCATGCGACCAAGGTAATGAATCTTAAAAACTATTAAATGTTCTTGTATTACTAAATGAAAAATCTTATTAGGGAATGTATTTTATGTGCATGATCATGACTGATGTTCCTTGTAGATTTATTGATAGTATAGACTATGTCTACAAGAAAAGTAGTGATACATGGACTATATTCTTTGATTATTATAATTGTAGCATTGCATAAACACTTTAGTACTTTTTTTTAAAAAGAATGACAACCAAAATGAGTCCAAATATTGACAAGTATCAAACCTTAATAATGTAATAAGGGTTCACATGAGTTAGTCGACACAAGATCTTGAGATGACATATAAAAAATGATTAAATAAAAGAGGCGCAAAGTAGCATGATTTCATTTATTTAAATGATGTTACTGCTAAATGCGATAACTTTAATTCGGTATTCAAGTGATAAGCAGAGTGCACATACATGTGCATCTTTTGAATTAATAAGAAGCGATCTTTTAAGATTGTTATCACCTCTGTGTTAAAGAAAAATGTATTTAAGATCATTATCATCATAAGCAATGTTGCAGAAGTTAGTATTCGATATTCAATCAAATGGGTTATTGAATGGAGAATAATCGATATTCGGGCGACTATTCAGAATTATTCGATTTTGTATTTTTTAATTATTTTAAATATAAGATTTAATTCTTATATGTTTATACATATATGACCATCAATTTACAAGAATCCAAGATAAAAGTACCAATTAACAAGATACATATATGAACATTTGGCATTTCTAGTAATATTGCTATAAATGGTAATCCTTTGAAATTTAAAAATAAATAACATTAACATAAATTTAGCAGTTGGTCGAATTGTTAACCAGTCAGCCAAATAGTTGGACTGACTATATGGTCAACCTGACTATTGACCGATTATTTATTGTTCAGTCGGGGACCCCCGCATCGCATAGTCGCACTGACTATTCGGTCTATTCGGCTGACTATTGCAACACTGATATTTTCATAGCATGATGGTCACCCTCTGCATGCTTTGTACTCCTTTCTCAGGGGTATGTTTGAGAAGCTTCACAACATTATGCCTTTAAACGCTTCCAGAGCAGGAGATGGCATACATGAACAATATAATAGTCGACGTATTCTATTGGCACTTGATTCACAATACAACATTATGCCTTTGAATGATTCCACACAACCAACTTCTCATAGGCACGTTCATACCTCCCATGGAGGTGGCATACAACCGACTGAATTGGATCAAGGTGCCTCCGGTAGCAACTCCTCGGATCTCCTCTTTGATGGCCTCATCTCGAGATAAAAGGAGATTCAACACAGTTCCGAGGACCCGATATCTATGGCAATAGAGGTGGACATTCTCATTAGCGGTGCATGTACTACCACTATTTTGATCACTCTGAGGATACTTACTATCAGAAGCATGACCACCCCACGTCTTGCCATGTTGTCGAGCAGTTGAGTCTACTTCTTCTGCTTTAGACGTACTGCGATCTTGTCTCCCCTCTGAAGGAGATTATGACTCCTTTCACATGCTCTACTAGTGCTCCTTTGGACCCATTTGATGTTGCAACCTCTGCTAGTACCTCATGTATATCTTATGCACTAACTAGTTACAACAAGGCATCCATTTCATAGTGGATTATGGATGCTGAGGGCATCTCACCAGCTTTGCGGAGATAGCGCACAATTCACATCCTACAGTTCGGTTCACCCACACAGATTTGTAGTCATTGCAAATGGGATACATTATCTTGTTGCGAGATAAAGAGAATCGATTGCTGTAGAATGTGCCTCATGCACTTGATTTTTCTATGAATTTATTATCTATTAGTCATGTTACGAATGATCTAAATTGTCGTGTCATATTTGACCCAACTTTATTAGGTTTCTAGGTATACTCGCAAGCTGTGCGATTGGATGTGGTCGTGAGCATATGAGTCTCCATAGGTTGCTCTACTCTCCTTATGCATGGTGATCTTACATTCCCACTAGATCCTTTTCTCCGTATTTGTATCTTCTTCGATTCAGTCATCTTCATCTGCAAAAGCTGTGTGGAGTCCTCATGTTGATTCCTCCTCAATCCACATTTTAATTCGATACTTGCTAGCTTGGGAAGCATCACTATTCCTGTTTTTCTAGTCATCAGAGTTGTAGCAACAGTTTTATCGGAGTTAATGCATTTTGAGATTTGGGGTCATAGCCATGTTCGTGATCACCGGGGGCACATGTTCTATCTAGTTTATGTTGATGATTTTCTAGTCTTTCTTGGATTTTTCTTCTGAAAAACAAGTGGGTGGGTTTTGTTATTAAAACTTTCATTATTGAAATAAATAATATTTTTCTGCTACTATTAAGTATGTCCCCTCCGAAAATACATTAGAGTTATGTACTATTCATCTTTCCGAGTTCTTCAGGTCCCTTGGCATCCTACATCAGACCTTTTGTGCTTACACTTCTCGGTAGAACGATGTTTGATACCTTCTTAATGTTACTAGGACTCTTCTTATCCAGAGACATGCTCCCATTCTTTCTGGGGTGATGATGTCCTCACCACATGCTACCTGGTCAACCTTGTGCTATGTTCCATGTTAGGAGAAAATGTATATTTTTCGATTGCTTTTCTTGATAAGGACCTTTTCACTCTAATACCTTTTATCTTTAGGTCGATTGCTTTTGTTCATCATGTGACTCCGGGTCGTGACAAGCTTTGACCCAGAGTTGTCAAGTGCATCTTTGTTGGCTACTCCTAAACCCAGAATGGATATCATTGCTTTGATCCTTTTGGTAGGGAGTACTATGGTAGTGCTAACGTCACTTTCTTTGAGTATGTTATGTATTTTCCTCCTACATGTGACAAGATGACTTCATCTGAGTCTGGTGGGGAGGTTTGTATTCCCCATCCTCTTTTACCTCCACCTCCCACTACACCTCCTCCTCTTGTAGCCGAGATTTTCCTCGTGTTTAATGCACTATACCCTCTACACTTGCGTTTTAAAACTATGCTATTATGTTCTTTAAGAACTATATGTTATTATGCCCATTTGCTAGTTTGTTTGATTTCTGATATAACATGACATTTTGTTTATGCATTATATATATGATATATTATAAGCATAATGTGCTAAATACATGCCCTTTATGTCTCTAAGTTATTTTTATTTGAATTTCGGCATTACCTTTCTAATACCACTTACCAGTTATTAGTCAACAGTCAACTATCACCATTGATAATCACTGATATCTACGATATAATGTGTATTTGTGTGCTTAATACACCTCATTCTTGCATACAAGTGTGTATTTGTATTTAATATATTGTTTTATTAGCATAATCTTAATTCATGAAAAATCATTTTTGTGTCATTTTCGAGATTTCCACCGATATTGTCGATATATCCTTTTTCGGACGGACCTATATGATATCGATATTTCGTACTTTGTCTTGTGCCACGAATTCTTTTGTAGCCCATGTTTCATTAAGGCTTCTATCAGAATATTTTAGGAAATTTGTGCTGGGATTGTCAGCTGTTGCGATTCCACATACATATCAGGAGGTTATGTGGAATAGTCATTAACTTCTTGCTATGAAGAAGGAAATAGTTGTACTCCAGTCACGAGGCACATGGAGCTAGTTACTATCCAACAAAGGCTTCTGTGGATGACTGCAAATGGATCTTTACTGTGAAGCGGATAACATATGTTAGATGGTAGTGTTGATCGCTACAAGATTAGGCTTGTGGCACATGAGTTCACTCAAATATATGAGGTAGACTATCATGACACTTTTTCTCCGTGTGGCTCGTCTTTCTACTCTTCAGCTCCTCTCTGTTGTAGTATGGACTGGTCACTTTCCCAACTTGATGTAAATAATGCTTTCTTATATGGAGACATGCATGATGAAGTCTATATGTAGTACCTTCTCGGGTTTGCTGATGAGGAATATCGGAAGAGATGCATACTTCATAAGGTTATTTAAAAACTTGGCTTCAAAAGCTCTTAGGCTTGATAGAGCAGTAGGGCTTCGAAAGATCATTTGCATATCACTCACTCTTTTTACACATGACACAAAGAGGTATTGTTGTCATTCTGATTTATGTTGCTTACATCATTGCTACAGGAGATGGCTTACATGGGATTGGCGAGGCTAAGGAGTTCCTTGAACAACAGTTTGTCACCGAATACCTTGGCGAGGTACGATACTTCCTTGAGCTTGAGTTTGCTAGGAACCAGAGAGATCTTGCGATGACCTATAGGAAGTATGTTACTTACCTCCTTCTAGAGATAGGGATGACAGACTGTGGACATACCACTTCTCGCATGGATCCCAACATGAAGATCTATGGTGATAAGGATGGGTGTACAATAGGAGATACATGAAGCTTATTGGGAAGCTTCTCTACTAGGAAAGATATCTCATTTGCAGTGAGCAAAGTCACTCACTTTATGGAGTAGCCACGACCAGCTCACATGTACACTGCCTACAAAATGTTGAGATATTAGTTATCTTTTATCCTTTTTATGTATTCTCTTTTCTTTCTGTCTACACTATGTAATTTTTCCCAACAAGTTTTTCTTTTATATAGGTGGGTTGCCTCAATTTCGAGGACGTGACACACATGGTAGAGGAGGCTCACACCTGATAAATCCCTTATTTATCATCATAATCTATATTTATTATCCATCTAGCTTAAACAAATCCAATTAATTAACCCTCATTTAATTCTAATTAATAATTAGAACCGTGTAAATAATTAACCTTAATTATTATTTTTAAATAACATAACTACATGTTGTATATATCATCACTATTGTGTTATTATTTTATGTGTTTTCTATTTATTAAAATCCCATAAAAATGACATAGTATTTTAAATAATAATATGTATATTATTTAATATGATGTAAATAAATAATAACGAATTAACATGAGTAATTTTGTACTTATAAAAATACTCACAAAAAGATATCTACGCCTGTATAATATATTTTGACTTAGGTTCATTAGTCAAAGTTGGAGAGAATTAAATTCTATACAACTTTTTTTAAGGACACCTTTTCATTTGACATTGTTTACGAATTTTTATTTATATTACACTGATTTTCACTTTTTTTAACTATTGGATTGGGCTACATAGCCCAATCTGGTAAGTCCACCTCACTCAACCTTTATTAAGGGTCGACCGTCACTCTAGGTTGTGCAGGGTTCACGAAATCGGTCTGTGCGGCCGCATATGCGGCCGCATATGCGTGTGCGGGCCTTAAGGCGTACCGCATTCCTGAAGCCCCGTGTTATGCGGGTCTGGCGCATATGCGGCCCGCATATGCGGGATGTGCGGCCGCATATGCGGACCAAGCGCCGCATCGCGTTCATTTGCTCCAACCCGATTACCCGATACCCCCATTTGCCCTAACCCTTCTACCCCGATACCCCGATACCGCGATACCCATTTGCCCTAAGCTCCTAATCGACCATCGCCTCCTCCTCCAAGCGCCTCCGCCTCCTCCTCCAAGCTCCTCTGCCGCCTCCTCCAAGCTCCTCCGCCTACTCCGCTTCCTCCTCCCAGTCCCAGTTATTGCGCCTCCTCCGCCTCCTCCTCAAAGCTCCTCCGCCTCCTCCGTGGCCTCTGAACTCCTCCGCCTCCTTGCAGCTGTTGACTCCATCGCCTCCTCCGTGGCCTAGTTGGGGAAGGTATCCACTGATTTTACAAGTTTTTACAAGTTTTTAATTAGTTTTCAATAAAAAAACTCGTCTCCTGTGTTTGAATATTTTGGATTCTTATGTTTTCAGTTGCTACAATTAAACTTGTTTTCAGTTTTTGCAAAGTCTGATTCATGTTGTGCAAATCAATTTGTGATGTAGTTGTTGTTGGTGATAAAACGTGCAAATTGGGTTGATTAACAAAATGGACTTGTTGGTCTATTTTGCCTAAATTAAGTTATCTAAGTGCAATGTTGAGTATCTAAATGCAATGTTGAGATTTCCTCATTAAAAGACTGATGCATTGAGTTGCACAAGGAATTCAATACAAGTGCTTCATTTTCTGCTTGAACATCTCCAAGCATTGATAGATTTCATTAACCATGTCTTTTAGGGTTATTTATCAAAAACTTCTTATGACATCTAATACATCTTTTTTAGTCTGCTAACTTTTCTATTGAAGCATTAATATTTGTTGATAGAGACTGTTTTGAGCTATATATGAAAGTCATTTTCTTAGAACTTCTGTTGGACCACAATTATACATAATTTTTGTTCAGTTGTAGTGACTTTTGCATATATTTATTTATTTTTAAATAAAAAATTAGAAAACCGCGTAGAACCGCATATACCCCGCATATGCCCCCGCATACCGCTTAATCGCTATTCAGTGATCTGACCGAACGCATACGCATACCGCTTTCCTGAACCTTGAGGTTGTGTAATCATTTGATCATATGGTCGAGATCGCATCAATCTCACTTATGCTTCGACCATCTGATGCGCTTCATCAAGCGCATCTTGCCCTCTCATGAGCGCCTAGCTCTTCACCTTTGGATCTTTATCGGATGGTCTGGAGTTCATCTCCTACCTCTAACCTTACCTTCCCAAGCGATGCGACCATTCGTGGTTGCCAACTTCATCTAATTTTACCAGCTGACTCACGTGCCCTAACCACCTCCTTCTAATGTCTATGTTATAAAATATGAAGAATGCGGAAGCGAACATGGAAAAGATAAATAACAAAATAAGAACGCGAGATTTTAACGTGGAACCCTACTCCGTGAGGAGCGGGATGAAACCACGGGAGAAGCCCTCAAATAGGGCGTGTTTGTCTATTGACTTTCTCAATGAGTACAGGAGGTCTGGGGGGCTCCTTATATAGCTTTCCCAGAGCCTCCAAGTCCCATCGCTGGTCCATGTGGGACTAAACACTGAATGGGGTAAATGGATCTTCTCCAGGATCCATTTACCGTGCTACACCACAATAGGCGCATACAACTTATACTCCAACACTCCCCCTCAAGCTGGAGCATGCAATGCTCTGCTTGGACAAACAAACAGAAAGAAACTCAACTCACACTACAGGACACTACGGACAATATCAACCCAACACGCACATTGCTGCAGTCGAGGACGTTGCTTCTCATGCCGTGCAGGTGAGGAGGACGAACGGGTTGGAGTGTGAGTCTGCTGAATCTCCTCGTCGGAGAGCATGTGCTCTGAACTGCGCCTGTCAGAGTCACTGCAACTGAAATGAGTCTCCTCGTCGGAGTACTCTGGCCCGCCACAACATGTGGACAACCGCTCCATCTCTGAAAAGGGCCGAACTGAACAAGAGCCGTGGCTGTGCAATCCTCGTCGGAGTCCACGGTCGCTGGAGAATGGAGTCTGAAAAGTCTCCTCGTCGGAGAACTGGGTCTCTCCCATCTGGCTCAGAGAATGGTGCACTGCTCTGGTGTACCTATGATACGACATGAAAACCCTTGCCAACATATGGCATAGGGAATGATCCTCTACTCTGGAGTCCCTATGGCTCACATGAAAACTCTGACCGAACAACAACAAGAATGATGGGGACCACGAACAAATGATGGCAACATATGCTCATCTGACAATGACCGCATACTCGTGTGTGTCTGAAATTGGAGACTCAGAATCAATCGTCGAGTCTGAAACTGGAATCTATAGAGTCTGATCAACTGGCCGGTCTGGAAATCTGTATCTAAATCTGAAGAATATGAATAGACTTGTGACTCTACATATACTCCCCCTTTCTCCCATACTTGTCGGAAAACATGGATGTCGACCAAGTTGGGAGAAGACAACAATGATGGGGATAAAAACAAACACTTAGCCGATCACAACTTTGTCGGCTTTTCAAAACATTCATCATTTTTTATTTAATTTAATTTTTTTATAAGCCGTTCAACTTTTTTTTATCGGCTTTTGCAACTTCTTTTTTTTTTGAAATTGCTTACGACTTTTCTTTGTACGCGGCTTTTTTTTAAACAGCGTACGGCTTTTCCTTTTCGTGTACGCGCCTTTTCTTTCTTTCTTTCCTTTTTTTTTGAAAAAAAACTGGAATACCTCTCTCTCTCTCTCTCTCTCTCTTTTTACATCGATGCCCCACGTGGGCTTTAAAAGAAGTAGCCCACTGTTTTTTATACATGACCTGCGCTCTCTCCCCCCACTTGCAATAATATTTCCCCCCCGTTTTTTCTAACGGATCTCGGCCTTGGGTCCAACACATTTTTTTAAATAACCGGGTAGGGTTCCCATCGTGGGAACCCTAAACCTTCACTGGATGGCACGTCGCCTGGGGGCGCCTGGGGCTCACGTCTGGATCGCGCGCCGCCTGGGGACGCCTGGGACTCTCGCCATCGGGCGAAGGGGAGGCTCTGCCTACAGGAGTTTGGAGGTGCGCGCGATTGCTCAAGGATGATCGACGTTGGAGGAGAGCTCCGCCTGGGAACCAGAGCACCACCTAGAAGGAGGTGCAGGCCCTGGAAGAGATGTTGCGCGAGGGCACTGCGCGCGCTTGGAGGTTGCGCCGCTCGGAGGGGACGTCGCCTGAGAGGATCATCGCCGCGATGGGGGTTCGCCGATCTGGCGCAGGTGATCCTGCGTCAGTGCGTGATGGGTGCAGCCGCACGATGGGGGTCGACTGCGATCGGCAGGAGCCTCCGTCTGGAACCCTAGAGGGCATTGCCGCCGTAGGAAGCGACGTGGATCGCGCATAAGGCTTGCTGCGGCACCGCCAAAGCTTGGAGGTGATTCCTCCGCCGAAGCTTGAGTATTTCTTCCAACTGGAATGCCGCCCGGTGCTTGGATGGCAGTCTGGAGACCTCGAGAATCTGAGGAGGTCGTGCCTGGACCTGGGGATTCGATCTTGCGCCACCTGTGCAAGATTAGAGAGATGGAGACTTGTTGTTGCAGACTGCCTCGATATGAAATTGATGATAATATCATATTTAGGGTTTTCAGTAAAACCCTAGAACAATGAAACTCTAATCTTGAACAGGTGACAAACCTGATAATCTCCAAGAACAACAAACGAATCTCGAATAAACAATGAACATAAAAACTCTTCGAGAATCGACCTGCTCTGATACCATGTTATAAAATATGAAGAATGCGGAAGCGAACGTGGAAAAGATAAAGAACAAAATAAGAACGCGGGATTTTAACGTGAAACCCTACTCCGTGAGGAGCGGGATGAAACCACGGGAGAAGCCCTCAAATAGGGCGTGTTTGTCTATTGACTTTCTCAATGAGTACAGGATGTGGCTCCTTATATAGCCTTCCCAGAGCCTCCAAGTCCCATCGCTGGTCCATGTGGGACTAAACACTGGATGGGGTAAATGGATCTTCTCCAGGATCCATTTACCGTGCTACAACACAATAGGCGCATACAACTTATACTCCAACAGTCTATCTCTACCTCGTTTACTCTTCATCGTACGATGTCCAGTTGTTTTCGTCAACTCACGTGCACCTTGTAGGGGTGGTTGAAACCACCCCAGTAACTCATGTCAACCACCATCTCTCCTCCATCAAAACCTTCCCCTTCGCTGTTCGCATCCGCCTTTGCCATTTTTGCAAGTGAACCTCCCAGCCTCCTCCACCCTATTGTGACAATGATATAATGAGAGAGAGACGACAAAGTAGTACCTCGTGAGATCCACGAGGGTTTTCTCGTGCCGCAACCATCACCAAGGCTACTCGAGCTCAATTTTGTATCATGATACTTCGAACGAAGATCAGAGTTCATCGAACTCTATTCTAGGTCGTTTCCATCGCCTTCGTCATTGTACTCTGTTTTCACTTTGACTCTCTGGTAAGTTCCTAGTCCTATCTTCGTAATTTCTCACTCAGTTACACACTCCGTCACTCATCGGATTTCACCCATACGTTCACGGTGGCTAACTGTTCTAGGCGGAGCCATCATTCTGCTTCAGTCATCTATAGATCAATGCCTCCATCTTGATTCGTCTCCTTAATTTGCGAGAGATTGGACCCAATTAGGGCTAGCATCTAATCCACTTATTTTTCCTTCAATTCGGTTCCATTTCTCTTCAGTTTCCTTTGACTAGACAACCTAACATCGCAAGTACCTTCCATTCGTCAATGGTCAGAACCTCGTAGGAGGTACCTTGAGTTCCTCCGCCTCTGATTACTGGTGGTCAAACCACTGCTCCATATCAGCCCAACACTTCCTCGACTCACGGGCTTCATCGCCAGACTCAAGGGAAGGTGTCCCCATCTTCAGTGATGCCAGAACATCGCGGAGGAGCGAGCAGAGGGTCGCCTAAGCCAAGTCTTCGCTGTCGCAAGCGGAGGAGGAAGGTGGTCATCCCCGAAGAGCAGTGACCGTTAGATTAAATCCTGGATCTGATCTGACATCCATCCAGAGCCCACGTAATGCCTTCCGAAGTGATGATAAGAACCTAAGCCTTGGAGTACCCGAACCAGAGCTGAGGCGTCTCAGCGCGCCATGTAGCATCGAACTTCCAGACACACCGAGCCTCCTATCATGTGCCACATCACGTGGAGCAAGGGATTTTTGCAGAAGATCCCACCGGGTTTCTATATTTATAAATAAGTCCCCATGTTGGGCATTTTACGCTTATACCCAATCGATTTTGTTTATTTTCATTTCAATCCTTGTTTTGAAAAATTTGCAAGTTTTGAGTTATTTTAATTATGTTTTTATTGCAAAAACATCTCTGACTCCTATCATTTATATCGTGTGAATCATTTATCCACTTTGAATGAAATTGATCTTGTTGGAAAGCTAATTTAAGGCTCTTTCATTTGGTTTAATTGATTCTCTGTTTTAATTATTAATTTGCACATTAAAAAGAAGAGTTTTTATTATACCTTTACATGCTAATTTGAGCATTATTTCTTGTTTATATATTGAACATTTTATCTTAAATAAATCCCGATTCGTTTTATAAGCTGAAAATTGTTTAAATAATTAATTCCATATTATTTTATTGTTAAACTCTGTTGATTGCTTAATCAAGGAAAAATGAGTTGGTTGATTGCTTAATCAAGGAAAAATGAGTTGGGTGTTGATCTTTAAATATCCCTTGGAGAATATATGTTTAATTAGAGCCTAAGTTAATCCGTTGAGATAAATTAATGTAAATGGATTAATTTGAGGTTAAGTCAGAAAATATTTTTTTTTGCTTGTTGCATTATATTGTAGTGTGTATCATATTGTGTGTATTTTCCATCATTTAGTCATTTAATGTATTTGCATTTAAAAATCTAATAAAAAGAGCATGCATTGCACTGTGTTTGCAATTCCTTGACTTAAGTCTCATACTCTGATCACTTAATTAAATATTTAAAACCTAGGCTAAGTCAATTAATTGCATGTATCCTTGTGTTCGACCTTGGACTTATCCATGATACTTTAGGTAAGTCCTCTTCACAGAGATCAATAGACTTAGCTTTGATTAGCTAGTAATTGATCGTATTACAACGAATACATATTAAGATAGTCAATTAGAGATTCATCTGATGGTGTCGTTTTCCAAGGACACGTCATCATAAGTAGATTTATTCAGATTTAAAACGGTACTCAGATTGAGTTCTCGCACATGTAAACAAATGTTTTATTTTTATTCTTTTATTTTGTGGCGTGTCAAGAACCCGAGAGGACTCTGCTTGAGTGGCGTAATTAGGATTAGGCACACGTTTCTAAATAGTCAAATTATGTCAATTTGCCTTATGTCCAATCGTAAATTAGGCTATTCTTTGGCATCTTGAAATTCACTCATCTCATAGATTCATTAATATATGCACCTTAATACATTCTATTTAGTTCAAATTAATTAGATTTCTTTCCTGCTAATAGAATTCCTGCTTAGGGTGCGGTTTTTCGACTTGCATCATGTAGTTTAGATCTTTTTCTATTCAGTCTAGCATCCATATGGAGAGTGTTGATAAGCATTGTAAGTATTCCTGATCGACTGCATGCATCATTGATTTTCACCTGCATTCCGTTTTTCGGTTCCTTCCTCTTGGTTTCCAGCTTATAATTAAAGGAAAAGTGACTGGGAGATGGATTTTTGATATGGTCACATTAATTCATCGATAATCTACCTCTAAAATTTGAATTGAGTTATGCAAGTTGCCAAAAGTTAACTTGGAATAAAATTCACCTTGTACTACATGTCATCAAAACTCTCATTGAACACATGTACTTATCCCAGGCAGAATGGGTGATGACGAATCCTTATGGTTAGAGCCTAAAATCCCTGGATTCCATCCTAAGTCTCCATATTCGACTTTTACGGATTTGAGAGCTGCAAGTGGTTGCCTCCGACCTTAGAAATACGTTTTGGTCGTGTACGCTCGCGTGCCTCTTTTGTGGTGTGATACTGAACCCGACAGCCCGGGAAGATCATCTCATTGATTGAGAGCATACAAGAGTGAACAAACTAATCCTAGATCGTGAGTTATGGGGAGCGGGTAGAACCCTAGACCATGAGAACCCTAACTTGGAGAACCCTAGACCGTGAGTCCATCATAGAGTGGAGGGGAGATGGAAGCGCGAACGCCATGGGGAGCGGGGGTGGCGTGACAGCCAGCTTCCGGGGCGAGAACATTTGCGGGAGCACAAACTAATCCTCGGAATCGACCTAGTAATGATTTCTTCGGGCAGAGTTTTGTTTTTTCAGTTACGAGCGGAGGGCCATGGCGGAGAAACTTGTGTGTGGGGGAGCGGAGAGGTTTTCCTTCTCGTGTTTGGAAACCTGTGGGTGAACGACAAAAGCCTGGATGCGAACCTAGAGGATCTCTCGCTTCGAGGTGTTTCAAATGCGGTGATCGGGGCCACTGGGCGGTCGAATGCAGAAACACAACCAGATGCTTCCATTGTGGTGGCTTCGGCCATCACAAGTGGTTTTGTCCTCCTGCGAAGAGACCTTCGTTTTCCTCGCTTCGTCAAGAAGATTCAAAGGTCACGTAGCATGGTGAGTTGCACTAGCATGCGATGAGGGATTTGGATAGAGTTCTTGTTGGCATTTGCCCTGCCCTGGAGAACCGCCTGCAATGGGCGATGGTTGATATTGTGCAGAAGGTGGGGGCTTCTTTTAGTGGGGATGAGGTGCAATTGGAACCCCCCTCGTATATGCGCGTGGTCTTTCGGCAAAGGATTTAACTCTTTTACTTTTGCAAAACTTCGGAGGTAACGCGAGGGAGATGGTGTGGTGGAGGCCTACGCTCCGGGACGGTACCACTCATTCGATGCATTACAAGATTTTAACGTTGAAGGGCTTGCCTCTAAGGGCACGTGACATATTTTCGGTGGAGAAGTTGCAGGTATTGGAAAAGTCATCACCATCATTTCAGACGGTTTAGCGAAAGGAGAGGCACCAGATGTGCAAGTAGAGGTTGCGGCATTTCAGACGAAGATTCCGGCAAAGCTCATTCTCAAGGTGGGAAAAGCGTTGTTCCCGGTATCGGTGACGGAGCGAGAGATCTCGGGTAAAGTGGAGTCGAGGATGAAAGCAGGACTGTCAGATCGCAGGAGCGTCACGGAAGATGAATCGTCGAGGTCTAAAGGTGGAGGCATTTTCAGTGCGTCGGTTGAAATTATGGATGTACAGACTCCAATGATGATCTTTGATAAAATTAACCTGAATGATTTCTCGGATCACGAAACGTGGGGAGTGGGCTCAATTTCACACTCTCGCGGATCCGTAGGTGTTGGAGGTGTTTTTTGGGATCCAACGGACGCTTTCGGGTTATTCGGATGTGGCTGCCTTTCTCAGGCGGGCCCTTCCTCCCGGATCATCTGGCATCCAAGCTCGTGGCTCGGAAAAATCCTTTGGCCCAATGGACAAAGCCCAGACAAGACTTCTCTCGGAACTGGAGTCGGGCGGCTTTGGAGATATTTCCTCTGGGCTGAAGGGGTCGACCTCTTCAGCGAATTATGGTAATAATGCAGTGATCACTCTCGAAGAACAAAAGGAAGAGTGGATGGCAGTTGATCCTGGATTCGTACAAGGGGATAATGAGCACATTTCGTTCGAGCAATGGCTGATGTGAAATAACTGCGGTCACGACGAAGACCGTCCAGAAACCATCAGGCGGGGGCGGCGTTTTGGGCAGCAATATTCGAGACTAATGACAAGGGAATGACGCAGGAGGATTCGTATGACTGTCTCAAGGATGATTTTTGAGGAAGAACGTGATCGGAAAGGGCATCCCAATAACATGGGCGGGGGAGATTTGGGATGTGGGGCATCAAATGAGGGAAAGGATGACTCTCTTTTGGAAGTGGATGGCCCGTTGGCTACCTGTATTGGGGTGATCCCCTGCGTGTTCTAACCTGCAGCTTATGAAGATCCTTACATGGAATATTCGCGGTTTGGGGAGTTTGGAGAAGAGGGCAGCGATATAGTATACGAGGAGTCAAGATCGGAGATCATTTTAATCCAGGAAACCAAGATTATTGGCGAACATGCATGCATTTGGGATGCTTTAGGGAGGGGAACGCACTCTAATTTTCATTTCTCACATTCGGATGGAGCTTCTGGTGGGTTGGCGTTGGGATGGAAATCTGTATTTTTTAATTATTGGGAGATGCTTCTTGCAACCGACGTTGCATTTCTGCAAGGTTGAGGAGGAGATTAGATGGTTTGGTGTTGATGGTCACAAATATTTATGGACATTGCAACGAAGCTGGAATGGATGTATTCATCGCGGAACTGCATGAGATCCACAACTCCTCCCTTGACGCGCTTTGGATCATCGGTGGCTATTTCAACACGACTCTTCTCTCTGGCGATCAGCCTAGGGGGAGGGGCAACATTGATAGCAGATCCCGGTTGTTGAGGCAATTTATCGAGGAAATGTGCCTTGACATTATCGATGCTGATGGATGCAAATACACTTGAAGGAATACCAGAGCCAGATCACGCCTTGATAGATTTCTGATATCAACTGATGTTATCGACAGATTCCCGCTCAACCGTGCATGGGCTTCTCCTCGCACTTACTCCGATCACACGCAAATCGTGTGGTCCTCCGGAGAGAATGAGGCCATTCGCTCTTGCTTCAGATTTGAACGCTCTTGGTTGTTGGAGGATGGCTTCAAGGATATGGTCACCTCTTTTTGGGGTGGCTTAAATCCTCCGGGATCGGCGGTATTGCGTTTTGAAACCAAGCTTTCCTCTCTTCATAGCCATCTATGTTTCTATGACCGTCGAAACCGGAGGGCAAGAAAGGCGGCACGGAACCTTGCGCAGGATGAGGTGGTTCGGCTTGACAGAGTGGAAGACTCTCGCGAGTTATCAACAGAAGAATCGGAACAAAGGAATTTACATCATAACATCATCAAAATCGAGGATGCGAAGCAGGAGGCGGAATAGAGACAACGATCCAAACAGAGGTGTCTTAGGGAGGGGGATGAAAACACAAAATATTTCCATGTGATGGCGAGCAACAGAAGAAGGAGCAATCTCATTCATCAACTTAATATCAGAGGGGAAGAATTTAGTGGAGAAAAAGAATTGGGAAGAGAGATAAGAAATTGGTTTGTTGCCAACAACAGAAGGTCCATTAGAAGGGTATGGGGATGGACATGGAAAGGCGTTCAGTGCATAGCGGCAGTGCCGACGCAAGCGCTAGAGGCGGAATTCTAAGAGCAGTAGACTGAGCAGGGGGTTTTTTCTTTGAATGCCAATGCCTCCCCGGGACTAGACGGATTCTCTATAGTGTTCTATAGAGAATTTTGGGAGTTCATTAAGGAGGATGTTTTGGATGTTCTACAAGAATTTAGAAACGTTAACCGTGGATTTGAAAGAATGAACGGGGGCCTCATTTTCCTGCTACCGAAGAAGGATAACCCAACGCGGATCGAAGATAGGCCAATTGCTCTCTCGAATAGCATCTAGCTAATCATTGCAAAAATTCTGGCCAATAGGTTGTGAGGGGTCCTTAACCACATTATTTCCCCAGAGCAAACGACTTTCATTCCTGGGAGGCTTATGGGGGACAGATGGGTTACGACATCTGAAATCATTCATGAATGGCAGCTAAGCCGATGCAGGGGAACCTTATGGAAGGTCGATTTCTCGAAGGCGTATGATTGTCTGGACTGGCGCTTCCTTTGGGCTTCACTTGAAAGAAGAGGTTTTCCGAATTTGTGGATCTCTTGGATGAAGAGACGCATTACAACGGCTTCCTTTACCATTTTGGTGAACGGGTGTCCGGAGGGTGGTTCTTTCCAACCACAACGTGGCATTAAACAAGGCTGCCTTTTGGCCCCTCTTTTATTCGTCATTGCAGTCGATGCTCTAACTGTCATGATGAAGTTGGCTCAAGAGGAAGGGCTCTGCTCTGGTTTCCAAAATGAGATATCTCTATTCCAATGTTGCAGTACACGGATGATACAATTTTATTTCTGATAGACGACGTGGAGCAAGCCAGACGAGCTGCAAGGATTTTAGAAATCTTTGGCGACATTTCAGGGCTTCGGATTAATAGGGATAAATCCTTATTTGTGCCTTTCGGTATTGGCCAGGAAGAGGTTACGAGATTGGGAAACGCTTTGGGATGTAGGCGAGGGGAGCTACCAATTTCTTATCTCGGCATGTCACTGGTGATGGGACGACTTCAGAAATCTGACTGGCACGCGATGTTTGAGAAGGTAGAAAAGAAATTGGCGGGGTGGAAAGCTAGAGTTATTTCCAAAGGAGGTAAGACGATACTTCTAAAACACGTGCTTGTGATGCTGCCACTATTTTTCTGCTCATCTTGAAAACTACCAAAAGGTATTTGTGATCAGCTGGAAAGGATAATGAGAAGATTTTGGTGGTCCGACGGTAAACAGGAAGTAAGAGGGATATACCACGTGGGATGGGAAACGGTCACAAGGAGGAAGAAAAATGGATGTCTTGGCGTGCTAAGAATCAAGAGCATGAATGAAGCTTTGATCTCTAAGTGGATCATTAGGCTTTGAGGACCCAATGAGGACCTCACTTCCAGATTGTTAAGGAAGCTATATTCCATTGGCGGGTTGTTGCAACCACCTCATATCAATTATCCTTCATCGTTGTGGTTGGGTCTGAGAGACACTTTGCTGAATTTGAAAGAGGCGCCGCAATCGATGGTAGGTAATGGAAAAATATTCAAATTTTGGTCTGATGAATGAGAGAATTTAGATACCTTAAATGTTCGTTTTCCGAGGCTATTTCTCCTGTTTGCGGATAGAGCCTGTACAATTGCAGATACTTTTTCAGACGGGGTTTCGAACCCCTGTTTCACGACCCATTTCTCGGAGCAACAACTACAAGATTACTTGGAGCTAAGTAAGCATCTTCAGGAGATCGATGGATCGACTGGGGGTAAAGACCACTTTGTATGGTATTCTGGAGGATTCTCCGTAAAAAAAGCATATACTTTTCTTGAACGTGGACAAGAGGAATGGCAGAAGGAACAGGAGCGGGATTTCACCCTTATTTGGAAATCAAGGATACAACAAAGATCAAGTTTTTTCTGTGGCTAGTAAGGCATTGTCGCATTATGTCTAAGAAAAGAAGAGAGTTTCCTTCATACGGGAGATTGCATTTGCTCAAGATGCAATGAGGAAGATGAGGGCTTAGAGCACCTATTCTTCAAATGCCATACTTCTCGTGAAGTTTGGGGCGAGGCTGGGATTCAATGGCTCAATGTCGACTCCTTGCCAGTTTTTTGGGACTCTATTAGGATGATGGGCGGCAATTCCCAGGATGATTTTCTCAGGCATACCTACTCTTATGGACGATCTGGTGCGCGCAAAATGATTACATCTTTAAGGGTCAGCGATTCTACACCAAAAACGTCATCAACCACTTCAGAAGAATTGCAAGGGGACCGGTTTAAGGTTTTGAATCGGGAGGCTGAGAAGTTTGTGCTCTTTGGGATGTGCTTTTGATGCTTTTTCCTTCGAAATCTCCCCCTCCCATCTTCTGTAGCTTTTTATTTTCATCAATGAATCGGTGAGGTGATCCCCGCTGGTGCTTCACCCATGTTTTATTTTTTTTAAAAAGCACTGTTGGGTGTAAGGTGACTCCCCGTGTTTAGTGATTTGAAAGATTGGATTATCACTAACATAAAATTGATAAGATGAATTCGATTGAACTCTTATGACCGTCATGTTTGAAGTTGGTGAAATTATCAATGGGTTTGCATTAGTTTTTTGTGTGAGTTGATTCTGCACATTCAAGTGCATCGTAACACTAGATATCCTTGATTCATTCAGTGCTCTTAAACATATCCTCTTGAAATCGAAGATGGATAATTGGCAGGATTTTTGTTCGGATTTTGCGAACCTCTTGTTGAATCGCCCAAATATCACGTCTTCCGAGGTCCAAGCCTCTTCTTTTCCTGGACGTCATTGGATTCAAGATTACACTTGTCTTGATTCTGGATTTCATGATTCATTTTTAGGGAGCGGTCACATCACGACCAATCCCATGCAGTTGCTTTGTGACAATCAAACTGCTCTTTAATTGCAAACAATCTATCTTTTCATTAGATGACTGAACACATCGAGGTAGATTGCCATTACACACGAAATATGATATAGAAGGGCTTTATATTTACTTCTCACGTCAGCTTAAGGGAACAATGGAACATACATAAGATATCTACTCCAAGGCCCTTGCAAAGGTCCCATTCCAAATGTGTTGTTCCAAGCTTTGCTTGTTTGACATCTATGCTCTATCTTGAGGTGGGGTGTTGATAGTTATTTGTATTTATATATTTCGTATTTGTTTCTTTTGTATTGTTTCCTTTAGGGTTTCTCCTATCTATATACGAAATGCATATAGCCTCACGAATAATCAATTCATTTGTTTTCTTCCACAGTATACGAAAGGCATATATCCTCATGAATAATCAATTCATTTGTTTTCTTCCACAGTATTACTGTTTGCACCTCTACATGTCAAGGTCTTGGCATTAGTAAAAAAATTGCCTAGTTCTTCTTAAAGGATGACCTGAGGCTATTCTCATGTAGCATGCGGATACAATGAACTCTTATGTGGACTTGATGGGTTGTCCAATAAAGGAGTTGGGCGAGAACAAAATGCCACATTATTGTCTTGTAAGAAAGACAAATGTTGAGGTATATGCGAGTCGGAAGAATACATAGATTATAAATATCAATGCCGTTTCAGTGGAGATTGAACATTACACAGGGCTTCAGCTCCGGAGTTGGACCGTGTTTGGAGGTGTTCATCATCAATCATCGTAAGAGCATTGATCGGATGATAATAATATGAATGGTTGTTTTCGTTAACATTAATACTAATTGGAGATATAGAAACACAGACTGCATGCACATCACCTCCGAGGCTGTCCAAGTAACTAAAGATTCAAAAGTGGAATAGGCACTGGTTTTGGGATTATATTCTCATTTTTCAAGTGAAGCAGTCTTGTCTAATAAAAAAGTACACCCCTGGTTGGTTTCCTGTGATTTTCTTGATCTTTACCAACAGTCCCAAGTGAACAAGAATAGTTTTGGCCGTCAGTTGCACTATTCCCTTCCCCAACCAAACATCTGAATCTCGTAGTATGTAAACAAGTGGTACTCTTGTCGTAAATTGTGTTATGTTAGATCAGGGTTGGTGCAAGCTGGATAATCAAGAAACAATAAGGGCCGACCTGTACTTTGATAGTTGTATATTTGACACTGGGATATAATAAAATGAGTAATAAAATAGCAATAAGTTTACATGTATGGTGGAATATATTATATTGGAATCACTATTTTACGCATGGCAGATTGATGGTTGTAAGTAAAGAAGGGATTTTGGAGAAGTAATTTTGATGGATGCGTATGAGTTGAGCTTGGGATGCTTGGGACATAGTTGAGGGCTAACTCTTCTGTATCCTTCATCTGAGCACACCATGTCAAACGTACTTTAAATTGAGCCTAATGTTTCTCTGGAAAGTAATGGAGGTTATAACAATTCAAGCTAAGTTCAGCAGTTGGTGTCTTGCTGCAATATAACGGCATGAGATTGTTCATGTGTTTCTAATCTGTTGTCCTTAACTTTTCAGCCTGTTTGATTTGAGCAAGAGATTCTTAGCATCCTCATTGCCTATAAGCATCATGTCTCACCATAGAGATGCTGAAATGCACGGATAATGTGGATATATCAAGTTGCATTAGCATATTGTGTGCACTGATATCTGACTTGACGTGGTTAAGTGTTCATGTTGTTTTTCCAGCTTATTTTATGGATGCATGTTTTTTCAACTTATTTTATGTTTGCAGCCTGCTTTATAATTAACACACAACAAATTTGTCTTTATTAGATTTCGTTCTACTAAAATGACGTATGATTTGCAACAATCAGTTGACATATAATTTACTACTTCAATGGTGTGCTTAAAATGGAGTTCATTGTCTATTTGATCTTCTAGAGCTGTATATATAAGTTTTAAGGGACCAGTCCCATATGCTCTACATTGAACTCTCGAAGTTTGTTTTATATGTTAAGCTGTTGGTTACAACTTACAAGAGTGGCCTTTATGCATCATCGAATTAGATATCACATCTTGGTTTGTAAAAGCTTGCTCGTAACTTGTTAATGGCGTAGCATATAATTGCAGTTGAAAAAATTGTTGTTTTGACCAGTCTAGTCTCTTTGATGGATCTCTTTTTTTTTTCTAGCAATTTCTGTACAGGACCTCCAGAGGTAGGTTTATGTCTGTGTGCGCTGATTGTATTCTGCTCTCACCAGTGTCTGAAAGATAATATTTACACCGCAATTGACAGCTTGTGGGACCCCCCCTCAAAATGAGATGCCTGTCTTCTTGTCCTAATTTGTTGGAAGACCTTTCTTTTTCTATTCTGATCTCCAGAAAAGTAAATTGAGAAAAATGTGGAAGCCTTGTGGGAAGTATAACTGTCGTAACGTCTAATTTTCCACCTCGATGAAAAACTTCGAATATGCAGCTGGGACAGATGATATATAGTGGTGATGGTTGCCTGTCCATTTGATTTGCATCCACCTTTTGGCAAGGATTTTCCGCACTTCAAATTGTTCTCGTAAACCTGTTCCCCGCATGTACCATTCTATAGCTCACAGTCTTGTGTCGCTTGCCATAGCTGATTTACTTAGAATTTTGATTCCGATTGTGAGATGCGAGATTGTGGACCACAAGTTTCTGTATTTTCTCTCCTGCTTGAAACTAGTGGTCCAGAATGTCTCATCTCACCATCTCACGTGATTGCCATATATATATATATGTATATATATATATATCTATATGTATATATATGTATATATATATATATCTATATGTATATCTATATGTATATGTATATATATCTATATGTATATGTATGTATATGTATATGTATATATATATATATGGGGATAAATGGGGCTGCCCCTTAGGGGGAGCTAACTTGCCTCCCCCCGCCCCATTTTCACCATATTTTTTATTTTTTTAAAAAATTTCTTCCATGAATATTCATCACTATATCCCTATATTATGCTATTAAAATTTCGTGTGAAACAGAGACTCCTACAACCTCCATCCAGATAGTCATTTTTTAACGGTAACAGGATTTTTTAAATCGACCCCGTTTGGATGGAGGTCGTAGAAGTCTCTGTTTCGCATGAAATTTGAATGACGTAATATAGGGATTTAATAATGAATTTACACGGTTTTAGATTTCAAAAAAAATAAAAAATTATGTCAAAAAAGGACGGGGGGAGCTAAGTTAGCTCCCCCTAGGGGGCATACACATTTTTCCCATATATATATATATATATAGGGTCATATGTGGCTGCCCCCTAGGGGCAGCCAACATGGCTGCCCCCACCTTATTTGCGCAAATTTTTTTATTTTTTTTGAAAAATAACACCATGTACATTCATCCCTATATCCCTCCTATATACCATTCGAATTTCGTCAGAAACAGAGACTCCTACGGCCTCCATCCGGACAGTAATTTTTTAACGGTAACAGGATTTTTTTAAATTGATACCATCGAGATGGAGGCCGTAGGAGTCTCTGTTTCTGACGAAATTCGAATGACATATAGGAGGGATATATGGATGAATATACATGGTTTTATTTTTCAAAAAAAAATAAAAAAAACGTTGAAAAATGGGGAGGGGGCAGCCATGTTGGCTGCCCCCAGGGGGCAGCCCCATTTTTTCCATATATATATATATATATAGGAAATTTATTCAATACGCACAGGACCCATTTCAGTTTCGATGCGCACCATGTTCTTGGCCACACACGTGTATTACCAATTTAGTGGTTACCTATTTCGAAGGTTGTTGTTTTTGGAAGGAGATTAATATGCAAAGCGATTTAACAATAAGTAGTATTCCAATTATATCGCGTCCTAAAAAATAGGAAGATCGTTTTAGAAAGAAAACATTCGAATCGATTATTTCTTGCTGAAAATCGAGATCCAAATGTTCATGTCAGTAATATATGTATAATAGTCAAGTAAATAGTTGTTGCGAGATCAGTAATATCCAAAACAACGGTAAGTAATTTACATTCATTGTATTACATGGTGCAGAATTCAGTAATATATACACAATGGACAAGTAAGTGCTTGTTGTGATGTCAGTATTATCCAAACAATAGTCAGTAATACATTCATTTTATTACATGGTGCAGATTTCAGTAATATATACACAATGGACAAGTAAGTGCTTGTTGTCATGTCAGTAAAACCATAACAAAAGGTCAGTAATTTTCATACGTTTTGTTACTTTGAACAAAATTCAGTAATTTAGAGATGATACTCAAGTAATATATATAGAGTTATCAAGTAAATTATTGTTTGTGTTCAGTAATGTATATATCCATGTCTTATATCACATGTTCAGTAATGTGTACGATTCTCAAGTAATAGCTACTATGATATCAGTAATAACAAAGTAATGGTCAGTAAGTCATGGGCATTACTTAAGTAAGAAAGTAACTATTTGTTAATGCAATGCACATTACATCGACAATGGTATTACTAACCATTTGTTATGTTATTACTGATCTCACAACACACATTTACTTGACCATTTTATACATATTACTAAATTCTGTACAATGTAACTATTTGGATGTAAATTACTGATCATTGTCTTGATATTACTGATCTCACAATAAGCATTTACTTGACCGAATAATATTTATTACTATCATAGCGTTTGGATCTGCGTGGAATCATTTATTTGAATTGCTTCTTTCCAAAATCGTCTTCCAATTTTTAAGAGCGTTGTATAATAGGAAATATAGGATTTTTTAAAATATGTCGTAGCCTATAATTAGAAATATAGTTATTGTTAATATACGTGTGTGGCCAACAAATGGTGCGCACCGAAACTCAAATGGGCCCTGTGCGCATTGGATAAGCCCTCTCTCTCTCTCTCTCTCTCTATATATATATATATATATATATATATATATATATAGAGAGAGAGAGAGAGAGAGAGAGAGAGAGAGAGAGAGAGAGGAAAATGGGGCTGCCCCCTAGGGGGAGCTAATTTAGCTCCCCCCGCCTTATTTTCTTCAATTTTTTTTTGAATTTTTTTCCGCGAATATTCATCACTATAACCCTATATTATGTCATAAAAATTTCGTGTGAAACAGAGACTCCTACAGCCTCCATCCAGACAGTCATTTTTTTAACGGTAACATGATTTTTTAAATCGACCCCAATTGGATGGAGGTCGTAGGAGTCTCTGTTTCGCATTAAATTTGAATGACATAATATAGGGATTTAATAATGAATTTACACAGTTTTAGATTTCAAAAAAAATAAAAAATTTTTGTGAAAAAAAGGTGGGGGGAGCAAAGTTAGCTCCCCCTAGGGGGCATACACATTTTACCCATGTGTGTGTGTATATATATATATATATATATATATATATATATATATATATATATATATATATGAGTGATCCTATGAGAGCAAAAAGTTGTGAGAGCATGAGAGGGATGATTCTGGATCACATGATTCACCCAGGAGAGAGAAGACCAGGAGAGAGAAAATAGAATCATGTGATCCAGAATCAATCCTCTCATGCTCCCACAATTTTTTGCTCTCACAGGATCACTCCTCTCTCTCTCTCTCGATATATATATATATATATATATATATATAGAGAGAGAGAGAGAGAGAGAGAGAGAGAGAGGGTAAAATGGGGCTGCCCCCAAGGAGTAGCCAACTTGGCTACTCTCACCTGTATTTTCCCTCATTTTTTTATTTTTTTGGAAAATAAAAATTTGTATATTCATCATTATATCCCTCTCAAATTTTATTAAAATTTCGTCAGAAACAGAGATTCCTAAGACCTCCATCCAGACGTCATTTTTTTAACGGTCGCAGGATTTTTTAAATCGACCATGTTTGGATGGAGGCCGTAGGAGTCTCTGTTTCTGACGAAATTTTAATAGAATATGAGAGGAATATAATGATGAATATGCAAATTTTTATTTTCCAAAAAAATAAAAAAATGAGGGAAAAATAGGGGTGGGAGTAGCCAAGTTGGCTACTCCCTGGGGGCAGCCTCATTTTACCCTATATATATATATGAGGTAAATGGGGCTGCCCCTAGGGAGTAGCCAACTTGGCTACTCCCACCCCTATTTTCCCCTCATTTTTTTATTTTTTTGGAAAATAGAAATTTGTATATTCATCATTATATCCCTCTCACATTGTATTAAAATTTCGTCAGAAATAGAGACTCCTACGGCCTCCATCCAAACATGGACGATTTAAAAAATCCTGCGATCGTTAAAAAAATGACGTCTGGATGGAGGGCTTAGGAGTCTCTGTTTCTGATGAAATTTTAAAAGAATGTGAGAGGGATATAATGATGAATATACAAATTTTTATTTTTCAAAAAAATAAAAAAAATGAGGGAAAAATAGGGGTGGGAGTAGCCAAGTTGGCTACTCCCTGGGGGCAGCCCCATTTTACCCTATATATATATATATATATATATATATGGGAAAAGGGATCCTACACCCATGTGTAGGTAACTTACCTACTCCCACATCTTTTTCCCTCAAATTTTTTGATTTTTTTGAATTGAATCCTTGGGGAATTTAGATCACAATACATCACCATGATGTCATTCAAATTTCAACTTATTTCGAGACTTCTAGCTTATCCATCATGACCGTCAAATTTTAACGGTCTCAGATTTGCTGAAATCGACCCCTTCCGATGGAACTGTTAGGAATGTCTGTTTGACATGAAATTTGAAAAACATGTTCATTTAATATTCTAAGTAAATCCCCTAAAGGTCCATTTGAAAAAAAAATGAAAAAATGAGGGAAAAAGAGGTGGGTGTCGGTAAGTTACCTACACATGGTGTAGACTCCCCAATCCATATATATATATATATATATATATATATATATATATAGGGGCCTTTCAAATGAGACGTGGTCCTTCCATCCTTAAGGAAGGCCAATGATCTAGGCCATCGGATTCAAATCCAACGGCACCTTCAATTTTATTGCCCAAAAGGGCATTTTGGTCATCAACTTTTGCATTAATTATACACGTTAATTAATATTCTAAAATACTAATATTAACTAGTTTTATTTTTGATATTTTTCACAATACCATATTTAAAAAATATCAAATTTTATGCTGGACGATATTATCTGGGGCATATGTTTGTATCCTCACGTATTTTTTTGTAGAATTTAAGGTTCCTTTTGTAATGACTGCATGTTTTTTTGTAGAATCAGTTGTTCATTCAAAAAGTCGTCCGTTATTTGTAAATTTTACACGGTTCTTTTTAAAATAGAATCCATATTAGTAATTAATGTGTGATTCTTTGTAACGATTGTATGGTTCTTTATGTAACAAAATTTGTATAGTTTTTTGTAAAAATTATGGTAATCATTCACGCTTAATTGATGCGAATATAGAAACCAAGTTTGTAAAAAACACATCTAAAATGTATAATGCACATCCAAAATTTGTAATGCACATTAGTATATATATTTATAAAAAAAATACAATTTTCATTCGCAACCAATTGATTTGTAAAAATACATCACAAATATGTATAATATATATCAAAATTGTATAATACATATTAATATTGTATAGTACACATCAATATTGTATCAAGCTGCGGATTGTTCTTCATCCAGGCCCGGTTGCAGCACCATGTACACACATCGTAATCCGATATACGTGTTGTCGTTGTCATTTGCATGAAGGTCTTTCCGGATAGTCGCAACATCCTTCTCAGGAAACTACACATGCCATCAACTTCTCCCTTGCCGATGAGGCCGCACATGATGCTAGAAATCGCTTCAAGGACCATTTGATCATCATCTTCAAGTCGATGGTGAAGACAAAAATGAAGGCGGCGAACATTATATATATATATATATACTAAAATTCCTACATTTAAAACATGTTAATATAATGACAACGAGATAATAACTTGTCTTCTTAAATAGTCTATATAAATTTCATGATGATGTAGTAAAGAGGAAAGGTTACGAGCAAAACCCTATAATCCGCGGAATTGATTTGATCACGGGATACACAAAGATTGTTGTTGATCTCTTCGATCGATATGATCACCTCCCGTCCTTGCCGGTGCAACTTGCTCTGATCCACGCAGCCATGTTAGGGCTCAACTCGACAACACTGCCGTTGGAACTCCCTCCGAACATGCCGAGACTTTTATGAGGTCCTGATGTGCGCATTTGGGAGCAACGTGTTGCCGTCTCCTGTTGTTGTCGTCGACCCGTTGTTGTCGTCGACCCGATCTCCGCCGCCTTCCGAAGCAAATGGCAATGCTCATCATTTTTGTGCGAGATTCAAAAACTAAAAGGAAAGATTAAGAGAGATTAATGATGAGATAAATTATGTTTTTACATACTATATTTAGATAAAGAATAATGATCAAAATGGATTTTTGGTTAATTAAATAATAATTATAGCATGCCTTTAATAACAACCGATGGATTAAAGATGGACGCGTGGGATCGTTGGCCTTCCTTAAGGATGGAAGGACCATGTCTCATTTGAAAGATATCCTATATATATGTATGTATATATAGGAAAATTATCTAATGAGCCCTGTGCCCATTTGAGATGAGATGAGCCCACTCATATATATATATATATATATATATATATATATATATATAGAGGAAAGGGAGCCTACTTTGTGAAGTAGGTAACTTACCTACTTCACATTTCATTTTTTGCAAAATTTTTTTATTTTTTTTCAAAAATGCCACCATGAGTTTTCATAATTATATCCCTCTAAGATGTCATTCGAATTTCGTCAGAAACAGAGACTCCTACGGCCTCCATCCAGACAGTCATTTTTTAACGGTCACAGATTTGTTGTACTTTACATGTTCTGGATGAAGGCCGTAGGAGTCTCCGTTTCTGATGAAATTGGAATGACATATTAGAGGGATATAATTACAAAAATCCACGGTGGCATTTTTTGAAAAAAAATAAAAAATTTTGCAAAAAGTGAAATGTGAAGTAGGTAAGTTGCCTACTTCACAAAGTAGGCTCCCTTTCCTCATATATATATATATATATAGGTAAATGGGGCTGCCCCCATGGAGTAGCCAACTTGGCTACTCCCACCCCTATTTTTCCCTCATTTTTTTATTTTTTTGGAAAATAAAAATTTGTATATTCATTATTATATCCCTCTCACATTCTATTAAAATTTCGTCAGAAACAGAGACTCCTACGGCGTCCATCCAAACATGGTCGATTTAAAAAATCCTGCGACCGTTAAAAAAATGACGTCTGGATGGAGGGCTTAGGGGACTCTGTTTCTGACGAAATTTTAATAGAATGTGAGAGGGATATAATGATGAATATACAAATTTTTATTTTCCAAAAAAATAAAAAAATGGGGGGGAAATAGGGGTGGGAGTAGCCAAGTTGGCTACTCCCTGGGGGCAGCCCCATTTTACCCATATATATATATATATATACATATATATATATATATATATATATATATAGGAAAAACTTGAATTGAGGTGGCGCCTCTTTTCAATCCCTGTGCGACAAATAAATATACCCGTCAGATTACCATCGACGGCCATATTAAAAACTACCTTTAGAGAGTCGATACCACTACGACTCTATTACCGATTTACTATTTATAGAAAGTTATCATATTCTATTTATGACGACAGATATGGTGGAAATCAATTGAATTCCTATTTTCTAGCGGATTGGTTATGTTCGAATTGAATTCTATTTCTTCCTAAAATACATTTTCTTCCTTAACGTTTCATTGAACCAGTATTCAGAATTTGGAGCCATACCTACGTGAAATTCAATGGAAATCGGTGAAACAGTAGATCCGGAATTTTACAGAGATAATGCCCAGGTAATGTACGTTTTTCATTTCCGTTTAATAATTTTATTTATGCAAATCACGAGAAATATTGTAATTTTTGTTGAAAGACGATCTTGTTCTTGAATCAAAGTCGTATTATGCTTTAATATTTTGGGCTTTTTTATGTTAATATGTGACATTATTATATTTTGTTTCTCCAGTTATCTGACGGAGAGGGTGAACTTATTGGACTCGGGGCACGAACTGATGATAATTTACATCAACGAGGTATGCTGAACTACACATATGTTTTAAAGCTTTCCATCCTTTGTTCATTTATATGTTCTTGTTAATAAAAAATTGCAAATTACGTAAATTATGTATATTTGATGGTATAGTTCATTATTTTACATTAATGAAATACAATTTACAATCTTGAACATCATTTTACATTATATGATCTTATGTAATATCGTCCAAATGGTGACATTTCCAGTCCATTACCCGATAAATTACATATAAGGGCATCATTTTACATTATCTGACATTATTTTACATTTATAGGTAATACTTTAAATTAAAAATAACTAATTTTTGCAACCATATTTCTAATGAATTTCAGATAACTGCTCTATCAGTGACTCTGTCAATGCTATCACACCGCATATAGGCCAAATATTTCTATCTATTCAAGATGCATATAAATTTTATGAGGCATACACAACTGAGATTGGATTCAATGTTAGGAAAGCAAGCTCTAGAGTTGGTAAAGATAAGATTTCCAAGGAGCGCAAAATTATATTTAAATCTTTTGTTTGCTGGAAAGAGGGGTTTTCTAAAAATACAGATAAAACAATGTCAGTGGACAATGCAAGAAGTGATGAGAGTGATGAATGTATTTTTTATAAGGAGGAGCGCCGTGTTGGCATATCAAGGACTGGGTGCAAAGTTTTCATGTCTGTCTCATATAGGCCTGATCTCAATGATTGGTTTATATCGAATTTTGAACCTGATCACAATCACAATCTTGTTTCTCCATCTAAACGCAGATACCTCAGACCAAATAGACGTTTTTCAAAAGCCACTAAAATGCTTGTGAAGTCAATGAATGATGTAAACATAACTGTATCCAAGCAGTCAGCTTTCATAAACATGTCCAGTGGTCAAGTTGGTAGCATTGTTCGAGATATTTATAACTTGAACAGAAAGGAGAAGAAACAACGTATTGGGATGGATGTGCACCTTCTAATTGAACATTTTGAAAGTTGTAAGGCCAATACCCCTGAATTTTACTATGCTTACACAACCGATGATGATAACAGGCTTACTCAGTGTATATGGATTGATAGTGCCTCCATTGAGGATTACAAATTATTCGGAGATACAATATTGTTTGACACAACATATAGGACCAATGAATACAACCTGGTATTTGGATCTTTTTGTGGTGTTAGCCATCACGGTTACACAATCTTCTTTGGGAATTCGTTCATGAGCAGGGAGACAACCGAGTTATTCTCGTGGTTATTTGAGAGATTTCTAGAAGTAATGAGCAAACATCCAGTATCTATAATCACAGATGAAGATCCGGCAATCTGTGCAGCTGTTAGGATATGCTTCCCACATACTGTTCATAAATTCTGCACTTGGCATATAATGGCCAAGCTTAAAAGTAAGCTTGGAAAGATTAAAGATATAAATGAAGTTCTATCTGCGTTTTCCATAGTTGTATGGAAAAGTATTACTATAAGGGAGTTTGAGCAGGGTTGGTGCAAGATAATTGATCATTATGTCTGGTTGAACGAGACGTATAGTATCAGATTTAAATGGATTAGTTTATATCTTAAGGATTTTTTTTGGGCTGGTCAGCGTAGTACACATGGAGTGAAAGTATGAATGCATTTTTGCAACATCACATCACTAAACAGAACTCCTTGCTAGAATTTGTCTGTAGATTTCAAAGTGCAATTCAACGACGCAGGGAAAGAGAGAATGACATGGATAACATTGGCGATGTTTACACTCCAAAATCAAACTTCAAATGGAAGATGGAGGTACAGATGGTTCGTATATACACCAAGTTCATATTTTATAAATTTCGATATGAATTGAACGAAGTGAAGGAACTTAATATTCGAACTCATCTGAACTCCCTGGATTACTGTCAATATTTTGTGTCATATATTGGGAAGTCTGATGAAGAATTATGTGTTTCATCGTCAACAGAAAGCGACTTTCTTGTTTGTGAATGCAAGAATATGCAATTCTTTGGATATCCATGTAGGCACATACTTGCAGTATTGAAGATACAGAACATGGAGCGTTTGAATGAGGAATATATACTGAAAATGTGGACAAGAACCATTAAAAAATCAGGAAATTATCCTATTTATGTGAAAGTTGCACACCAAGAAAGGTCGTCTCAGCTAAATCAATTGTGTTCGCATATTATTTCAGCTTCGGTTGAACATGATGAGGATATATTCTTATTTGCCAAAGAAAGATTAAGTGATTTATGTAGCAACATTGATCGCATGATAAGTAACAAACCTTCTTCGAGTTCTACAACAGTGAACAATACAAATGTTCCAGATATGATTACTGAACCAGCTGTTAAAGAACCTAATGTTGCTAGAACGAAAGGAAGTGGTCGCGGTGGTAGACCTAAGGGCGTTGGCAATCGTATTAGATCGGAATCTGAAATGAGAAGAAACAGAGGCCGACAATGCAAATCTTGCCTCAAATACAATGTTGGACACGATTCTAGGAATTGTCCTAATAACAAATCTGCGAATCATGGTAAATATTTAACATTCGTTTTTTATTGATATGTTTATTTTTTCACTAATCTTTGTTTTATTGTGCAGTTGAAAATGAACGAATTTAAAGTTATTTGATCAAATTCTAATAAAGTAAGATAATATTTTTTGATATTTTGTTGCAACATTTTATACATCTCATATAAACCATTTTAATATTGCTTATTATTTTCCTTTTTATTCTGTTTGTTTCTGCAGGTTTGCAATCTTCTGAAAGATTCTTGGCTGCAAATGAGCTTTGACGTTTGGATGCTTATTAGACTTTTAGATTATCTATTTTTATGTATGTTTGTTGCTTATTGTTCTTTGATCATTTTTTGTAGAATTCAAACAATGTGTTATTTATGTTGTTTCAGATCAGATGTATCCATTGGTATTACCATAACATAGAGTATTTCAGAGATTTGATTAAAAAGTTGACACGTTTCATTAAGCCAGTTGATTATAAAGTTGATTATAAATTAATAATGAAGAATAACAAACAATTAGTAATCATCGTGCACCCATCATCGTGATGTTATTCTTTAAAGTATAAGAAGATTTTCGATCATTGGAAAAATCTAATCTAACCAGAAAGTCGTTTAGTTATCGATAAATGCAATATATATTATATTTTTTACAAATAACTTCTATATTCTACATGATATAGAAATAGTTTACAATATGTTACCATAATTTACATAAAGTTACATCATTTTACATCTTTAGTTTTACCTTCAAGATTGCAATGTTGAGTGAGATTCTTTGATGAAAGGTTGCAATTTTATGAAAGTTTCATTATTTTACAACTATATTATTGGTTGAAAGATTGTAATTGTTAACATAATTGTTACCATAATAACGAATTGCAATTCTTTACGTAAATTTTCATTATTTTAGAATCTTGTACATGATATGTAATAATGAAGAATAACAAACAATTAGTAATCGGCGTGCACCCATCATCGTGATGTTAATCCTTAAAGTATAAGAAGTTTTTCTATCATTGGAAAACTCTAATCTTACAAGGAAGTCGTTTAGATATCGAGCATTGCAATACATATGTTTTACAAATATGTTCAATATTTTACAGACCTTGTTATTATTTTACAAATCGTTTTCATAATTTACATAAAGTCTCAATATTTTACAATTATTTTCTTTACTGAAAGATTGAATTATCTGAAAGTTTCTTTGATGGAAGGTTGCAATTTTCTAAAAGATTCATTATTTTACGACTATATTATTGGCTGAAAGTTTGCATTTGTTACCATAATTGTTTCCATAATAACGAATTGCAATACTTTACGTAAATTTTAATTACTTTAAAAATATGTAGATCATATGAAGAATAACAAACAATTAGTAATCATCGTGCACCCATCATCGTGATGTTAATCTTTAAAGTAGAAGAAGTTTTTCTATCATTGGAAAACTCTAATCTTACAAGGAAGTCGTTTAGATATCGAGCATTGCAATATATCTCATATGTTTTACAAATATGTTCAATATTTTACATACCACGTTTTTATTTTACCAATCGTTATCATAATTTACATAAAGTGTCATTATTTTACAACTATTTTCTTGACTGAAAGATTGAATTATCTGAAAGTTTCTTTGATGAAAGGTTGCAATTTTCTGAAAGTTTCGTTATTTTACGACTAGATTATTGGCTGAAATTGTGAAATTGTTACCATAATTGTTTCCATAATAACGAATTGCAATACCTTACGTAAATTAACAACATTATTTGTATCCTAATTATTTAGATATGCGCAAATACAAGTCGAAATCAGTATGAGTAATAACAAACTGTTACTGATGTGTATCTTTAAAGTAGAAGAAGATTTTCGATCATTCGAAAACTTTAACACAAACAGAATGTTGTGTAGTTATAAATCAGTATAATATATCTTAGACTTTTTACAAATAAATTTACTATTTTACATATAAGAACCATAATTTACGTATTGGTACTATAGTTTACAAACATTTTCATTATAATACAATTAGCTACATTACTCCTGACAATATTTTGATAATATCTGCAAATACAAGTCTATATCAGCATGAGTAATGACAAACAAATAGTAATCATTGCGATGTCAATTGGAATCTATAACATAACCACAATGTCCTTTAGTTATCGAGCATTATAATTTATCTTATGTCTTCCTGTCTTTCATGAATATATTGACTACAACATGTAACATATAGTCAATGCAAACATAGATTACTCGTCAGATTTAAATGAAATGTTTGGTTCTAAAGAAGTTATAAAGTAGAAACTGTGGAAATATACACAATTTAAGACAATTAAACAGTACATAGTTCTGACTTAAAATAAAAAAACTCTAAGATATGTATTTAATATGTCATCTAGCTTTATCATTGTGTCGCTGAGTTCTCTATGTGACCACACGTTAACAACAACGAAGCTATTTCAGATCTGAATCTGTCAATATCATCGTAGGTGAAGTCCAACGCCCTTCCTTCACATAGGTACTCCATCATCTTCATCACGTAAATCCCACAATCCAGACTTTGTGAAGGTTGCTGCGGGCAATCTTGCACGTAAATTATCTCCCAACCTGCAAGGCAATCATCTGGAATGCTGTCCATGAAGTACTCAGAAATCCATCCATGCTGACATGTAATTAAAAAAAGAATATTATTAACAGTCAATCAAGAACTTTAATAAAATATAAACTTTAATTATCTCATACCCATTTCAATACATCATTCTTATGGAATTTTGTTCCTTTCATAGAATTGTATGAAAGGAACTTTCTTGCTTTAAAATCGGTAACAAGAAGGTGCCAATGGTTTCTTGTGTGGATAACAGTGAAGATTTTCTCCAACTCTGGCATGAATAATCCTTCATTGTATAACTCCTCAAGCTTATCAAATTCACTTTCCGTAGCATTAACCACCAGGTTCACAAGATATTGCTGCAAAAATACAAGTTTTAATACTAAATTATGATGATTAAAGATATTTGAGATTAATTATATCAGTAATCATAATCTCACCATTTGAAATATTGGTGTGAATACAAATGGGACATGATCATTAGTTGTGCTGTATTTATGGTGCAGCACATCCATAAACATGTCGATTATCTACAATATCAAAAACAATTTAGTCATAAACAAATATAAAAAGGTAAATATTATAAACATACGTACCGTATCCTCAATCATTCTTTCGTACAAGAAGTTATGAATATCTCTTCCTTTACAACTCCGATTTCCCGGAGTGAAGTATGTGGCGTTTAATCTGATGAATTTTATTTATTTAATATTATATATCTAAAGTTAAAGATTTTTACATATAAAAGATGAAATTTGTGGTAAATTACTTACTTGTCGGTAGGATCTCGAAGAAATTCTTGGATCGTTTTCTTTGTCTGTTCTGACACTTTTTCGTAACCAATGAAATCGGTTACTAGATCGCAGAGATACTGATTCTTATTCAATCAATTATAGACAAGGTTAGAAACAGTTGATATCATCATTATATAGAATATACATAGTTGTGTGAACAATATTGAAAATATACATTATACGACAAATGTATTCAATGATACAAAAGGATTTGTTTTATTTTTTATGGCTTACCTCACTGGATGTGTCATCCTCTTGTTTTCCAATTTCTTCTTTCCTTTGCTTCTCTGCTTCTTGTACAAATTTTTTTGCTTCTCTTCTTTGTTTCAATCTTTTTATTATTGAGCTCTGTTGCACAGTGACTTTTTCCCTCTTTCTTCTCTTTGTAATAGGCTGTGTGTTCTCATTTTCTGATTTTGAATGGTCACCAATGTTCAGATCGAAAGAAGGCATGTCACTCTTGAGAGGTGAATCTTTTTTTGTTGTATCTTGAGATTGATACAGTGGATATTCATCACAGATTTCAGAAATTAAATTCTGAAGTTTTTCTCCGATATCTGAGCCACTAGGTTCCAAATCTCCTACATTGACATCAGATTCATTTCGTGTTGTTGCATCTATGTCTTGGTCCTTGTCATCAATGTCACCTTCATCTTTATTTCCAGATATATTCTCCAAAGTTTCTTCTGAATCTAATGCTTTATTACCAAGATCAATCATATCATGATCATGAACCATTTTTATTTTTTCCTTCAGCTCCGTAATCTCAGTTGTCAACCTAATATTCTCCTTCTTCAATTCTGAATTTATTCTGATATGTTCTTCAACTTTTGTCCTATATGTTTCTCTTATTCCTTTGATTTTCTCTTTCAGCTGCTCTATCTCAATGGAAAATGCATCACACATACATGTTTTTTGTTTCTTTTTTTTTTACAATGTCTGCACTGGAAACCCAAGCATCTTTTTTTTGGCCACTCATTTCTTCGAGATGTTGCTTTCCTTTCTTTTTTAAAGCATCCTCTGGTACTGGGATTGGGTGTATGATCAAAATTTCTGGTCTTCTAACCGCAAAACCATCCATTGTAAACTTCTCAAAAGGAAAGACATACTCGTCTGCTCCTATCTTTACAATTTCATTTTTTTGAAGTTGTAAAGCAGGCAATATCTATATAAACAAGATAATTTATTATTGGAAAAAAAATGAAATTACGAGTCATTCAGTATATTATTAATCATCTCAACAAGGCTTACTTGATCACAACTTATTGAAACCAATGCTCTTGAAACTCCTTTGATTGGTCCAGCCCACTTCCTTATTCGTGGCCTAAGATCTCTGCTGACCACAAGCTCCTTGCAGCAGTACTCCATCATCCATACCTGATACATTGGTGTTATTAATATTTATGTTTTTTATCATTTAATAAAATATATTTTCAAAGTACTCACATATAAGCAGGCAACACATCCTGTAAGGTAATCAAGTGTTACCCTTGATGAACCCGCTCTTCTCTTCTGAACTCTACTCACAACGTCATACATGTTGAATAGTATCATCCTTGCTACAGCCCCAGACCAGTTAAAGTATCTTGTATCTTCAAGTGATTCTACATAGTGTAACAAATCTTTCGGAAAAGAATAAGAACTGTCTGGGAAAAGGAATGTGGCAAACATTAAAAGTATCAAGCATGTAACATAAATAGAGACAGAGTTGTCATCATCTCTATTGTAGTAGTCCTCGAGAATGTTGTTCAACTTCCTTCTATTGAAAATCATTCCTTCTGCAAACATTTTGTAAGATATAAAAGATTTCCATTGAAGGTGTCTTCCTCTCACTGTTATTGAAAATCCGGAGCTTGGCAGGCCCAAAATTGCTCCAACTTCTTCATCACTGAAACTCACTACCTTATTCCCAAATCTGAAATTTCTGCCTCCTTGGTATTGCTCAACCAACCATTGAAGATTTTTTCTTTGTATTTCAACATGGCTAATGTTAATTATTTTCCCAAAAGCCGTCTTTGACAGTAGTGCTTGTTGTTTGGGCGTGGGTCTATGGTTATCAATGAACTGAACAAAATGTTCAATGTAGCACCTGTGTTGTACATAACCTTTGCCTAAAGAAGAGAAAAAAATATATTTGTGTTTGCAATAATCAGTGATTTTATTCATACAAATAAAAAACGCAATTTATATTTAAGTAAACATAAATATTCATACTTCTAAAATCATCATTAAGCTTCAGAGCATCCTTATCAACATCGAATTCCTTTGTTTTGATAACTTGTAGTTGTGGTCCTTCTGTTCATACCATTCACCAGAGATATAATTTGACTAAAATTGTTAAAATAGTCATATAAATATGAAAATGTACTTACTTTTGATTTGTTGCTTCGGCCGATGGATCTGGAGTTCCATCATTGCACCCCCACTGTACTGATCTGAGTCTTCATCCCGTTCCCTCGTTGGTTCAACCAAGTTCGATTGCATCTCCTCCATCGTCGCCTGATGTCCTTCCTTTCTCCATAGATAGTGATTTCTCGAGTGGAAACTCTCTCCTAAATCGAATTGCTAGAAGATCGCCCGCCTTGCCGTCGTCGCCCTTATGCGGTAAGTTCTTTTTGATTAATTTCAAATTAGGTTTTCTTATAACTTTATTATATGAATATACTTCATATGTTACTTTCCTTAAATTCGATTTAATTTACTCACATATCTCTTTTTTTGATATATTGGCAATTTTGTATTTTTTGAAATTAAACGGGAGCTCGTTTTAGGTTTTGACTAAAAATAGAAAGAATTTGAATTTTTAAATTACAAATTGATTTAACTTAATCAATGAGTAATCATTAATTTGGTAATTAATTAATTATCGAAAACTTCATTTCCCCTTTTTTATTTGCTCTTCAACCATTGTTAGCTATCTTTTGCTTTTGAAATTCATTTCTGCTTTATCTTCTCTACGTCTAAACAGGTCAGTAATTTATCTTCATCTACTCACTATGTTTATTCTTCTTTTTTTTTCCTTTGTTCAAAATTCCAGTATATATTTTCATCAATCTTTATGCACAATTTAAATGTAAAAGATTCATTTTTGTGTTTAGCTTTTGATTCTTTGAATCAGACATGTGTTTCTCGCAAGAAATCATTCATAGCATTTGCAATCTCATTCTCTATCGAAATTTTCCTATTGTATATAAAATCACTAATTCAATTTTTCAAATCCGCAATTCTGGAAATCATACATTGTTTATTTATCACTGCTTATGTTCTCTTTTGAAAGCATCAAAAATTTCAAAGATAAAATTTTTAAAATGTTATATAATTCAAATATCACCGTGAGAGCATCATTGTCAGCATTTACCATGTATATCTTCCCATTTTATTTGTTGAATCGAGAATATCAAACCAAGAGAAATTTCAAATTGTAGAATAAAAAACGAAGCTGTAAAATATAACATGGTTTTGTAAAATATAGACTAATAATTTAAAATAGGGGCAACATTGTCAATTACTTAATGCAAAATGTCAGAATACTCAGTAAAATACCCGCAATTCTTGTAAAATAAATTTTACATTTGTAATATATTATTATACAATTGTAATTATATGTGATATCAAGATTCTGAGAAAATAAATATTCATTCGTATACGTAACGTACATATATTAATTGAGATATACATTAACATAATAGAGTAGCCTTTTGTAAAATATACAATTTATACGTAAAATATGATAAGTGTTGGTAAGCTTGTTTAAAAGTTTGTAAAAAATATTCTACAGTTATCGTAATATCATTGTAAAATATGTTCTAAATTTGTAATTGTCGTTTGTATTGTGTAAATTATAGATATATAACGTAATTCATTGTTTCATTTCATTATGTCTAAATTTCTCATTTTGTATATGCGTATAAGAGAGTTTGCAATGTCTTTATCAATTTCGTATTTTATTACGTAACCAAATGTAATTTTTTTACTTAATATGTGTAAAATTCATTTGAATAAACGCAATATGTCATCGTCTTTTAGGATTTTTTCTGTATAAGCGGTAGATTATATGTTGTAAAATATGACATAAAGATGTAAAATAGCACAATATTTTGTATTATCATAACAGATTATTTCAAAATACGTTGCTTTTAATCAACCAAGATTTTGACGAAATGTTGTGTTCTTAAAAATGCTTATTTGCTAAATATAGAATGTTTAGTGACGTGTAATATTTTATTTAGCATTAATTTAACCATCCCTCATTATAGGAACGTTAGTTGTCACGAAAACCACATAGTGGTTTCAATCTCCTTCGTACACTCTTCATCCCACGGCCTAAGATGAAACCTTTCCTTAATCAAGGAAAGGTGCCACCTCAATTCAAGTGCACCCTATATATATATATATATATATATATATATATATATATATATATATATATATATATATGGGTTTAATGGGACTGCCCCCGGGGGGAGCTAACTTGGCTCCCCTCCCCCCGCCCCATATCGCCCGTTTTTTTATTTTTTGGAAAATTTCTTCCGTGGAATTTCATCATTATATCTCTATATTATGTCATTAAAATTTTGTTTGAAGCAGAGACTCTTACGGTCTCCATCCAGACAGTCATTTTTTAATGGAAACGTGATTTTTAAAATCGACACCTCGATGGAGGTCGTAGGAGTCTCTGTTTTTGACGAAATTCGAATGGCATATAGGAGTGATGATATAGGGATGAATATACATAGCGATATTTTTCAAAAGACAATAAAAAACGTCGAAATAGGGGGCGGGGCAGCGATGTTGGCTGCACCAAAGGGGCATCCCCATTAAATCCATATATATATATATAAAGAGAGAGAGAGAGAGGAGTGATCCTATGAGAGCAAAAAGTAGTGAGAGCATGGGAGGGATGATTTTGGATCACATGATTCACCCAGGAGAGCGAAGATCATGAGAGAGAAAACAGAATCATGTGGTCTACAATCAACCCTCCCATGCTCTCACAATTTTTTGCTCTCATAGGATCACTCCTATATATATATATATATAGGGGTTGACGGGGCAACCCCCTGGTGGCTGCCTCGCCCCATTTTTGGGCAATTTTTTTTATATTTTTTGAAAAATATTGTCATGTATATTCATACCTATATCCCTCCTATATGCCATTAGATTTCGTCAGAAATAGAGACTCTTACGGCCTCCATTTAGACAGGGTCAATTTAAAAAATCCTACGGCCATTAAAAAAAATAACGTTTGGATAGAGGTCGTAGGAGTCTCTATTTCTGACGAAATTCGAATGACATATAAGAGAGATATACGGAAGAATATACATGGTGATATTTTTCCAAAAAATAAAAAAAATTACGAAAAATGGGGTCGGAGAAGTCATGTTGGCTAACCCTAGGGGGCAACCCCAATTTTACCATATATATATATATATATGGGAAAAGGGACGACCATTTTTTTCATGATTTGTTATTTTTTTGAAAAAAACTTATGGGGATTTACTTAATTTATTGATTAGAACATGTGTTTCAAATTTCATGCAAAACAACACATTCCTAACCTGTCCATCTAGATAGGATCAATTTCAATAATTCTGAGACCTTTAAAATGTGATAGTCTTGATGGAGATGATAGAAGTGTCGAATTTAATTGAAATTGGCATGATATCTGGTGATTTAAATCCCCCGAGATTTCATTTCAAAAACACAAAAGCTAATGAAAAAATGGCCGGGTGCAGCTAGTTAGCTACACCCGCTGGTGCAGCCTCCCCAACCCCTATTTATATATGGCTTATCCAATGAGCCTTGTGCCCATTAACGTTTCAATGAGCACCCATTCTGGGCCATGCACGTGTATCAGCAATAAGCATATTTCTAATTATAGGCTACCACGTATTTAAAAAATCTTATATTTCCTATTATACAACGTCCTTAAAAATTGGAAGACGGTTTTAGAAAGAAACGATTCAAATAAATGATTCCATGCGGATGATTAAGGATCCAAATGCTATGATAGTAATAAATATAATTTGGTCAAGTAATGCTTATTGTGAGATCGGTAATATCAAGACAATGATCAGTAATTTACATCCAAATAGTTACATTGTACATCATTCAGTACCATGTATAAAATGGTCAAGTAAATGTGTGTTGTGAGATCATTAATATCATAACAAATGGTTAATAATACCATTGTCTATGTAATGTGCATTGCATTAACAAATAGTTACTTTCTTACTTGAGCAATGCCTATGACTTACTGACCATTACTTTTTTATTACTAATCTCATAGTAGCTATTACTTGAGAATCGTACATTATGAATCTGTGAATCGTACAATATCTGCATTTTAGCATTCATAATTGCATAAAATAAGAAGCCAATTTCACTTGTAAATATTCACTTGTGTATTTGATAAAATACCCTATTTGTATATATTTTATACTAACTCCAAATACAATAAAATGAACTCCATAGTGTATATATTACTAACACTAATTAAAGAAAAATCTCAAAAAAATACTAACTTACAAAATTGACCAATAAACCCCCAATCCAAGTTTGAAACCATGAACCTTAAAATATGCATATCTCGCTCATATAGCCCCCGAATTAGGTCTACTCACTTTTAAAGTAATATACTTTCAAAGACCTTCGAAACAAGATCAATTTCATTAAAATCGGAGCTCGTATGCAAAACTTGGGTTTTGGACCCCTTTTGTACATTGTACATAACGACCGTTTTGCCCCTGTATTTTATCATTTTTATTTTTTCATTACTAAAAATCCAAAAAAAATAGATTAAGTTGTAAATATTCTTTTCATATTTTTTCTAACTTTATTTTATATTTTCTCATATTGAAAAATGACAAAAAAATTACGTAAGGAAAAATGTGGTATTTTATACCTATAAGGTACCACCCAAAAATACATTTTTGTACATATGATCTCATTTGATTTTCAGCCCTTCACGAAAGTTGTAGATCTCGTCGAGACGAGCAACTTTCGTGTTGATCACTTTTTGATTTGATCCCTTTTATTATGTCTTTTTGATTTTTCTTTTCATTTAACTTTGGTTTTTTCTGAAAGCGACATGTGGTGGCTCCGAAAGCCGCCATGTGTCACCCATTGGTTTTTGCTATTAATTAAATAAAAGCCACATGGCCGCATCCGAGCGCGCCAAATGGCACCTTCTCATTCCCCCTCTACCCATTCCACCCCACTCTCCCTTGGCTTAAGGGGGAAGTCATCGACACCTCCAACTTCTACTCCATCTTCTCCACTCCTTCTTCCATCTCTCCCACTCTCTCCATGCCCTCTCCAACCTCCACCTCCTCCTCTTTACAATCTCCTCTATCCCTACATTCATACGCATCCGCCATTCTACGAGTTAGAGAGGTTCGAGCCTCGTTTAATCCGTGAGGTGACAGCTCCCCTTTAGACGTTGAGCGACGACGACCTGCAGGCGAGATCCGCGGTTAATATCCGCGTAGCGAACTTCCCATCAAGATCGCAAAGCTTCTCTGATTTTTCGACGAACCGGATCGAGGCCACAATCGGAAGCCGCACGACGCGTCTCCACAATCAGACGAACAACACAAGTAATTTCTCTATCTCTGTCTTCTACATTATTTTTATCTAACAATTTTTCTTTGTTGATCACCACATCATAATCTTTATCACCACATTTTTCATCACACAACCATCACCACATTTACACACCAAAACCACATCATATACCCTTACCACCATCACAATCACCTTTTTTCCATTACATTTGATTTATTGTTTACATTAACTAAAAAATTACAAAAAAATTACAAAAGAAAAAATTAAAAAAATAAATAAAAAGGAAAGCAGGAGGAGCAGCAAGCAGCCGCCGTCCCCCTACCTCCGCCCCGCCAACGACCAATGCCGCCAGCCACCACAGCACGGTCGTCCCCTCTCCACCGAGTTGCCTCCGCCGCACCAGCCCAAACGCGCGGCGTGAGTGACCACCGCCCCGCGGATCGAGCTCCCAGCTTCCAGCCACCCCACTCCACCGTCAACGCCCAACGCACCCTCGCACACCGCCCTCCTTCCGTTCCAGGCCGCCGCGAGCGTGACCGCCGACCTCCACATGCGGCTGAGCATCGCCAACGCCTTGACCGCAATACCTCCGCGCTCGTGCGCCCCAGCTGCCTCCGCACAGCAGCAACCCCGCGCAGGACCACCGACTCCCGCCCCCCCCCCCTCGCCCGTGGCCGCAGGTCTCCAGAAGCTCCACACCAGCCCGCCGTGCCCGCGCCCCTGTGCTCCAATCGACGCCACCCTCCGCCAGCGGCGAGCACTCCGTTCCCGCGCTCCAGATCTCCTTCCTCTCGCGCCAGCCGCCCGCCGCCGTAGCCTCTCCGCCCCCGCGCGGTTGCGGCGCAGCCGTCGGTCCTTCTTTGCCTGCCCTGCCCTAACTTGGGTTCCAAGTTAGAACCCAACAAAGATCATTTTCTTATTTTATTACATTTGTGAAATTTGCATTTTAAGTCCGTTCTTTTTGTTCATTTTCAAAAAGAGCCCTTAGGCACAGTTGACTTTGTTTATTTCGCTTCAGTAATTGCAGAGATAACCCTGAATTTGCATGTTAATTTGGACCTCGAAATAACATCAATTTTATTTAATGAAAAATAGCATATTGTAGAGAAACAAATTTTTTATCTTCTAGCTATTTAATTGCATTTTTGTGAACATTAGATAATTTATTAAAAATCAGATATTGAAAATTAGTGACATTTTGCTTATTTACGCTCTGAAATTCGTATAGGCCTATTTATTTATGCTCTGAAAATCAGATATTGAAAATCATCTTCGTTCGTCAAATGGCGCCGTTGCCGGGGAGGCAAACGACTTAAGATCACTTTAGAAAAATCAGATTTACGTTTTCCATTCGCTCGGGTAGTCTGACCCCCGAACCGCATTGTAATTATCCATTTTTTCTTTAATTATTTTTCTGACCTTTTCTGTATATATCTCTCTCTGATATAAATTTTATCTTTTTGTGCGAGGATCCGGTGGACTTGGAGCGGCTTTCTTGAAGTCGACGCATCTCAAAGTGCATCGGAGGCTGACGATTCTTGGATCAAGTCAGCTATTGGACGTCAGAAAGATTTTTGTAACTTAAAAAAAGTGTGTCTGCATTTACAGCGGTTCCCTTTTGGGTTCTCGCATGTGTAAACATAGTGAAACTGTATCCACGTCTGCTGTGTGGTTTGAATTTTAGACTAGGCTTGCACTAGCGGCTCCTCGAGCCACTCTAGGATTTGCTTGTGCTCGTAATTTTCTAGGACCACGCATCACTTAAAAGACGCACTTAGACTGCAGATCTAGTCAAATCAACCTGTACTTCCCTCGCTAATAGAACTGCCTGTCTAGGAGCGGCTTTTCATCGATTGCATTCATTTAGTGTAAAAATTTCAATTCAGTACTGCATCCTGCATTGTAGAGAACTGGAGGCACTGTAAGTCTTCTTAATCAAGCATTCATCATCGTTTCTCGATTGCATCGGCTTTTTCCGATTCTCTCTCTGTCGGTTTTCTAACCTAGGATAAAGGATTTGGGACTGGACGGTAGACGTGATTTCTTGTGTGGATTAATATCAGTGACAACTAATCTTTAAAATCGGGACTGCTAATTGAATTGGACCAAAAAATTTGACTAAAGTTAACCCTTGTCTACGGGAGAGTAACCCCGACCTTGTTTTCAGGCTAAGTGAGGGTACTTGAGTGTGTGTGAACACATTAAGGCAGAGCCCAAATCCCCGCCTTCCATATCACGGGCCAACTGATCCTAGCAAATATCACGAGTTGGATACTTTTAGCTCATTGACCAGTACCAAGTAGCCTCCGCCTGTTCGCGGGTAGTCAGGGGCGAACCAGCGGTACTTCGCGACAAGGCCTAGCTTTGTCAGCCTCCGCCTGCTTGCAGGTATACAGGGGCACGGTCTTTGAGTCCCCAACTCCGGATAGGAGCGAAGAAAGGAAGGACCGGTGGTATCTTAGGCGACAGGTTAAACATGGAAGACGCATCCGGCTCTAAGCCGACTTCCCTATAGGCCGCGTAACTCCTTGCTATCTTGCTTGAAAAATCACACTTAAAATTGACAAGATTAATTGGACTCGGTTTCGGGTCCTTCACCGTGTTGAGTGTGAATTCAGGGTTTGCTCTTGCGTTTGTCTTTGTGTCTGTCCGTGTGTGTTATCCTGCGTAACTGCATATTTTCTACCTCATTCTACTTACATTTCCTCCTCAAGATGTCGGGATATTGGTCCCCATACACTGTGACCTCTGGTCATTCCTCCTCTACCATATACCGCTCATCTTCGCCTTCTCTTTCTTCCATGTATCCTCTGCAATCCACGGGAGACCCGTACCCGTGGTCGGCTCCACCTCAACCCGAATATGAAGTCAGAACTTCGACTGACTTCTCCACTTCTTCGCATTTCTCACCTACTCCATATTCTAACACTCCGGATCCACTTCCATCTTGGGCTGACTGTCCTTACTCTCGAGAGCTTGTAGGAATCAAAGAACTGAATGAAGAGCAAGCCGATGTTGAGACAGATGATTGGTAAAATTATATGACCCTGCATACTTCATTCTCACCTCAAGTAGTGACCATACAACAATCATCATATACACATCCCGACTTGATCTTAGGACATAACTTGGTCGATCAAACAACTTGAATGGAGAGGCTTGAACATCATGATTTTCCAGACTTGATTGACTTTAGTGATCAAGCTTCCATTAACCAGTCGTCATTCGGAGAGCCTATACAAGATTGAACTCATGAGCTAGACTTATCAGTTCCCGTTTCATCATATGAGGCTCCGACCAATATTTGCCATCTAGATGGTCCATACTCGACCCAGCATTACATGCCATATTCTAGGTTGAGTATGAGCACCCAAAGTCTCTGCAATATCCTCCACTTGAGCAGAACTCTCCCATGATTTGTCATGAGAATTCTGTGGAGGATGACATCTCTAGACTTATTAAGAAAAATGAATCATTTGGTAACGAGTTGAGAGATGTCATGGGAATATTACACTCAATTTCTGCCAGCCTGGGTATAAAAGTGAGAAAAGACATGAGCAGTTTTGAGGTTGAAAACAAAGCAAACATCAGGGAACCCACACCGTCTGTACAACTGGAGTCCATTCTATCTCCCTCTTCTACTAACCACTTGCCCTCCAATCCAGGGTCTGATCATTCATCCATCAAAAACACCAAAAAAATTGAAAAATAAAAAATTCACATAAAAATTGAAAATGAAAATGATTTAAAAAATTGGATTCCACCCTAAGGGAAGCACTTGATAAGGAATTGATCTTTAAACTTCCCTTAATAAAGGCCATAGATCACTTCCCCGACCTCAAGAGATTTGTAAAGAGTAAATTGATGCCCAAGAGGTCGGGTAAGAAGAGAACAAGGACTGAAAGACACATAGTGTCTATGGCCACCTCCTTGGTGATGGGAAGAAACACCAAGAGCCGCAGAGTGAAGCGATTGCCTCGAGTGGAATGTGAAATCAAAGACACCATCTTTACCCGTGCAAGAATCGATGATGGCTCTCCGATAAATATCCTCCCGACCTTTGTTTTTGACAAGCTCAAATTCAGGCCAATCAAAAAGTCAAGAGAGATCGTTCAGCTGGCTGATCGATCCATCAAACGGTTTAGAGGAAATATTTCAGTCATCGTTACTTTCCAAGGTCCTCTACTCCAGGTGGACTTCACGATCATTGACATCGAGCACCGAGGAGAGTTTACCCAGTCTCCGATTATTCTCGAGAAGCCGTTCTTAGACTCAGCTAAAGCGTCTATAGATTGCGAGACTCGGGAGATCGATTTCTCAGCATTGGGAGCACTCCGACCTCACCCATTCTTTGATACACTTTACTCTAAGGTAACCCGCACATCCGCTAATAGTCGTGACCATCGAGAGGTAGATGAGTCCCGCAATGGGAGATGGAGAGGGCCTTGACGAAAAGGGCTCGGCTCGACCACAGGGTCTGCGCGGGCGTCGGCATAGAGGCGGATGAGGGACCCCATGGCAAACTAAGGAATTCTATTCGGACTGGTCTGGACGGAATTCGAAATCCAAGAGAACTCCCCTCTATAGACCAGGAACCGACAGGGAACCCTTACTTGACTGCCCGTCTATTTACTTAATATGAACCTCTGCTGTGTCTACGCTGCTTACTCCTTGCTTGGTCCCTTGGACGTCAAGATTTCAGTGATCCTACCCACCTCTCTACTACACCTGAGAGACCGACTGCCTGGACGACCATTGGTTCTAAGACTCCCCACACCTCCACTTCATCAACTGCTTGCACCGCCACCATGACAGCTTCTAAGGAGGACTCACGACCAGAGGCTACCATTAAGTCGGACATGACCTTTGTTGATTGCCTTGACCATTTTGATGATCCGACACAAGAGGCCAATAATGTCAAGCCAACTGAGACCACTAGCACCTTCCCGAGACATGTGCTGACCCTTCAGGAATATTATAATCTATACGGTGACTCGTCTGATGAGGAACCCATGGTCAGCACCACACCACGTCCCGGACCTTCAAAGGAAGCAACCAAGATTAAATTGACTCCACATAAAAACACGGTTGCTCCCTCTTCTAGTCGGCTATTTAGTGAGAGGAAGTCGAGAATTGATTCCTCGAGGAGTTCCCCCAAACCTCTCAAGGCGCGTCTCTCTCATCTCCCTCTCAATGATCTTCTAGAAAACCGACTAAGAAATCCTTCAACACACCGGAGAAGGAATTTACTGAGGAGTCCTCATCTGGCCCGGACAAGGTAATTTATATGAGTGAGCTCAGTTCGGCTGTTCTCAAGCCTTATCTAAGCAAGCAGCCGTGTGTCGACCCTCGTTGGACGATCCCTACACCTCACTATTATTCATCTGAGGACGATTCCGATAGCGACACATATGTATATTATCCTCCTCCTCGCGTCCGCAAGAAGGTTCGTTACAAACCTTCTTAATCCTTGTATATTCTCACTCTTTCTTGTATATACTTTCTCTCCCTCCCTCCCTAGTGATTTGAATCACTCGCCCCGGCTCATCTCATTTCATTTTATGACTATACTTAGGATAACCAGATCCTAAGTATAGGGGGGAGAGTGACCCGTATCCATTCATTGTACATCCTCCAGATCACATCGGTCCTCATACTCACTCTTGTCCTATACTTAGGCTGACCAGAGCCTAAGTATAGAGGGGACTGATGCCCGCCTTGTATATACTCAACCATGTTTTCCTCTTGCCCTCGTCCGCCCCATTTTTTTGATCTTCTTCTACACTTAGGCTGTCAAGAGCCTAAGTATAGGGGGGCGGTGCGACTTCTATACGATTTTGTAATTTTGGCTCTCCTACGCTTAGCCCGAGCTATGTCTTTTTAGTCACTTTTCGTGCTCTGAGGACATAGCACACGCTAAGTATAGGGGGGCGTATATATATTACATATATACTTTACCCATAGCTCGTACTTTCGCGTATTTTCGCGTATTTTTGTATAAGTACGGGGTGGGTAAAAATTGAAAAAAAATTGTATACTTGCATAATATGTATAAAATAAAATGTAAATAATACTCTTGTGCTATTTGTTGTAAAATAGGATGTATACCCAAAATTTTTTTATACTATGTATATTATTACAAACTAAAAATTGTTGTAAAAATTATTGTATAATAGAAAATACAATGAAAATGTCAAAAATAAAGGCTTCTTATTTACTCTTTCATATCATCCTTGCATTTAAAAAAAAGAGTCTTGCATTTCATTCATAGCATGTCATCTGCACCTCATCTGCATATCTTGCATATGCAAGGTGAAAAGCTAGTGGGTTCTGAACCGAGTTATGAGTAGATATTGAGGATGGACTTTATTTGACCTTAATCCACCTAATTTCATAGGAACCTTATAGGAACTGGAGTTAAGATTTTTTCAGGTCAAGTGACTTAATTCTTTAAGTCTGCAAGTCTATGTTCACATGTCATCTTGATTAGTCTAAGTAGAATATCTCGTGCATACGCATGATTCTTTTAGACAGTGACCTAACTTGGACAAAGCACAATACACGTAGCTCTTCATTGATGAGGTGTTGAGGAAGTAGAATCCTTTAGCTTGGAGTAGCACACGGGTGGAAACATCCGTCCTCCTCTAGGGAGGGTAGTGCATCTCAACCTAGTCTGGTAGTGTTGAAGTCTAAGGATAGGACGCTGTGGGTTGCAATAATGCTTCAAAAGAGGGATAGTCTACTGGCTCAAGAGGAAAAACTCCTGATGTACATGCTGCACCTTGTATATAGTTCCAAAAGAAAAAGAAAAAAAAGAGAAAAAAATGCAAGAACTATAAAATATAGACATGCCAAAAAAATTTGCATGTCGGAGTATGTATAGTAGCAAGAAGTCTGCAGCTGGATGACTTGGCTACACTGGTCAGGCATCCCGGGATAGGTAGCTACACTGGCTATCGTCCATTCTTTTCTCCACCCCCTCCTCTTGAGTTGGTCGCACTTGAACTTAGAAGGGAATACCCCGCTCCTAGAGGAAAGAGTTACTGGATCGGGTTACTGAGTTAGAGGAGGCTGGTTCTGAGCCATTTCTGATGTGGAGAGTTACATTTCACTTACACAATACAAGTAAGAATCATAGTCATCAGAAATTTGCGTTTAAGGATTTGTTCTGACCTGACTATTGAGGCGTCTTGAATAGAAGACTTGTGGAACTTGAAGTCTGTTAGGTCTTAAATTCAGATCCCAATAAGGTTCCGCCACACAATTAATCCAAAGGTCGAGTCAAGCTCAATTTTCAACTTTTGTTCATGACCTTGGTATGTAACCTAAAATTATTTCACTCTTGCATTTCATTTTAGTTGCTCGGGGACGAGCAATGTTTAAGTATAGGGGGTTGATGAATCTGTGATTCATCACTTTAAAAGTTGAAAATAGAGCTTTGTTCCCGAGTAAATAGTAGCATATTTCCCCTTATCTTGCATAATTAACATTCATGCATGCAAGCATAATATCTGCATTTTAGCATTCATAATTGCATAAAATAAGAAGCCAATTTCACTTGTAAATATTCACCTGTGTATTTGATAAAATACCCTATTTGTATATATTTTATACTAACTCCAAATACAATAAAATCAACTCCATAGTGTATATATTACTAACACTAATTAAATAAAAATCTCAAAAAATACTAACTTACAAAATTGACCAATAAACCCCCAATCCAAGTTTGAAACCATGAACCTTAAAATGCGCATATCTCGCTCATACAACCTCTGAATTAGGTCTACTCACTTTTAAAGTAATATACTTTCAAAGTCCTTCGAAACAAGACCAATTTCATTAAAATCGGTGCTCGTATGCAAAATTTGGGTTTTGGGCCCCTTTTGTACATTGTACATAATGACCGTTTTGCCCCTGTATTTTATCATTTTTATTTTATTCATTATTAAAAATCTAAAAAAGTTAGATTAAGTTGTAAATATTCTTTTCATATTTTTTCTAACTTTATTTTATATTTTCTCATATTGAAAAATGACAAAAAATTACAAAAGGAAAAATGTGGTATTTTATACCTATAAGGTACCACCCAAAAATATGTTTTTGTACATATGATCTCGTTTGATTTTCGGCCCTTAACAAAAGTTGTAGATCTCGTCGAGACGAGCAACTTTCGTGTTGATTACTTTTTGATTTGATCCCTTTTATTATGTCTTTTTGATTTTTCTTTTCATTTAACTTTGGTTTTTTCTGAAAGCGACATGTGGTGGCTCCGAAAGCCGCCATGTGTCACCCATTGGTTTTTGCTATTAATTAAATAAAAGCCACATGGCCGCATCCGAGCACGCCAAATGGCATCTTCTCATTCCCCCTCTACCCATTCCACCCCACTCTCCCTTGGCTTAAGGGGGATGGCATCGACACCTCCAACTTCTACCCCATCTTCTCCACTCCTTCTTCCATCTCTCCCACTCTCTCCATGCCCTCTCCAACCTCCACCTCCTCCTCTTTATAATCTCCTCTACCCCTCCATTCATACGCATCCGCCATTCTACGAGTTAGAGAGGTTCGAGCCCCGTTTAATCCGTGAGGTGACAGCTCCCCTTTAGACGTTGAGCGACGACGACCTGCAGGCGAGATCCGCGGTTAATATCCGCGTAGCGAACTTTCCATCAAGATCGCAAAGCTTCTCTGATTTTTCGTCGAACCGGATCGAGGCCACAACCGGAAGCCGCACGACGCGTCTCCACAATCAGACGAACAACGCAGGTAATTTCTCTATCTCTGTCTTCTACATTATTTTTATCTAATAATTTTTCTTTGTTGATCACCACATCATAATCTTTATCACCACATTTTTCATCACACAACCATCACCACATTTACACACCAAAACCACATCATATATCCTTACCACCATCACAATCACCTTTTCTCCATTACATTTGATTTATTGTTTACATTAACTAAAAAATTACAAAAAAATTACAAAAGAAAAAATTAAAAAAAATAAATAAAAAAGGAAAGCAGGAGGAGCAGCAAGCAGCCGTCGTCCCCCTGCCTCCGCCCCGCCAACGGCTAACGCCGCCAGCCACCACAGCACGGCCGTCCCCTCTCCACCGAGTTGCCTCCGCCGCCAGCCCAAACGCGCGGCGTGAGTGACCACCGCCCCGCGGATCGAGCTCCCAGCTTCCAGCCATCCCACTCCACCGTCAACGCCCAACGCTCCCTCGCGCACCGCCCTCCTTCCGTTCCAGGCCGTCGCGAGCGTGACCGCTGACCTCCACGTGCGGCTGAGCATCGCCAACGCCCTGACCGCCGTACCTCCGCGCTCGCGCGCCCCAGCTGCATCCGCACTGTATCAGCCCCGCGCAGGACCACCGACTCCCGCGCGCGCCCCCCCTCGCCCGTGGCCGCAGGTCTCCAGAAGCTCCACACCAGGCCGCCGTGCCCGCGCCCCTGTGCTCCAATCGACGCCGCCCTCCGCCAGCGGCGAGAGATCCGTTCCCCGCGCTCCAGATCTCCTTCCTCTCGTGCCAGCCGCCCGCCGCCGTAGCCTCTCCGCCCCCACGCGGTTGCGACGCCACCGTCGGTCCTTCTCTGCGTGCCCTGCCCTAACTTGGGTTCCAAGTTAGAACCCAACGAAGGTCATTTTCTTATTTTATTACATTTGTGAAATTTGCATATTAAGTACGTTCTTTTTGTTCATTTTCAAAAAGAGCCCGTTGGCACAGTTGACTTTGTTTATTTCGCTTCAGTAATTGCAGAGATAACCCTGAATTTGCTTGTTAATTTGGACCTCGAAATAGCATCAATTTTTAATTAAAAAATAGCATGTTGTAGAGAAACTCATTTTTTATCCCCTGAAAATTTAATTGCATTTTTGTGAACCTTGGATATTTATTAAAAACCAGAGATTGAAAAGCACAGATATTTTGCCTAATTATGCTCTGAAATTCGTACAGGCCTATATCTTGCTCAAAAAATGTGAAAAAATTGTGAATGATGCCTTTTAGTGTGCTTTAACTATAGTCCAAATTTTTCCAATTAGGAGTTGTCTTTTGCATAAAATAAATTGTAGGGTGATTTCTATAAATGATTTTTAATTAATTCCACGAATAACATTTTGAGAAATTTCAAAGCTCGTGGATTCCTTATTACAATATCTATTTGAGATAAATCAATCTTTGGATAATTTGATTTTGTGGATTTATTAGAAATTAAATATCCACAGTCACTCTGTTTTTAGTAAAAAAATTATAAAAAATCATAAAGTGTCAGAAAATTCCAAAAATATTAGTGTAGCTTCATTTCATTATATTTAACTTTCAATAAATTTTTCATAATTTTTGCATGTCATTTGCACGAAAAATTGCATAAAAACCTTAAAAAAGTTTGCATTTTCCATTTGTGCATTTTAAACCCAAAAATTCTAAAAAAATCCATTTTGCATTAATCATTGAATTAGGTTTATAGAAAAAATACAAATTGGTCATTTTGGATTAATTTCATATTAAAATTAAATTTGGCTAATTTGTTGATTTTCTTAATAACCTAGTTCATTCGTCTTCTGCATTTGGCATTTTTTATTGCATAAAAAATCACAATAAAAATCCCACTTGGAAAACTGTAATCTAATCCATCTAACTTGATCCGAAGTTGTTTCTTTGCCTCCTTGAGTCGACCCTGGGGCTTGCCCAGGCTAAATAAACATAAAACCGCATATTAAATTCATTCGTTGATTATTCGATTGTGCGGTTATTTTTGATCGATGCGGATCTATCCGACTGCAACGAATAGTCAATCCGACAACATTAAAGGGTAGGTCATCCCCGGGTCATCAGTACACATATTAATGAACATGTGATACAAGACATAGATATATACATTACTGAACACAAACAATAATTTACTTGATAACTGTATATATTACTTGAGTATCATCTCTAAATTACTGATTCTGTTCAAAGTAATAAAACATATGGAAATTACTCACCATTTGTTATGGTTTTACTGACTTCACAACAAGCACTTACTTGTCCATTGTGTATATATTACTGAAATCTGCACCATGTAATAAAATGAATGTAAATTACTGACCGTTGTTTGGATATTACTGACTTCACAACAAGGACTTACTTGTCCATTGTGTATATATTACTGAATTCCGCACCATGTAATAAGATGAATGTAAATTACTGTCCGTTCTTTAGATATTACTGATCTCGCAACAATCATTTACGTGAATATTGTGTCTAAATTACTGAATTCTATTCAAAGTAATAATACATATATAAATTACAGACCATTTGTTATGATTTTACTGACTTCACAACAAACACTTACTTGACCATTGTGTATATATTACTGAATTCTATGTATATATATATATGTATATGTATGTATGTATGTATGTGTATGTATGTATGTCGAGGTAGGCTCCTTTTTCCCTTGTACTTATTCCTCCCAACTATATATATATATATATAGGGTAAAATGTGTATGCCCCCTAGGGGGAGCTAACTTAGCTCCCCCCACCCTTTTTTCACAAATTTTTTTTATTTTTTTTGAAATCTAAAACCGTGTAAATTCATTATTAATCTCTATATTATGTCATTCAAATTTCATGCGAAACAGAGACTCCTACGACCTCCATCCAAACAGGGTCGATTTAAAAAATCCTGTTACCGTTAAAAAAATGACTGTCTGGATGGAGGCCGTAGGAGTCTCTGTTTCACACGAAATTTTTATGACATAATATAGGGATATAGTGATGAATATTCACGGAAAAAATTTTCAAAAAAAATTAAAAAAATGAATAAAATAGGGCGGGGGGAGCTAAGTTAGTTCCCCTAGGGGGCAGCCCCATTTTCCTCATATATATATATATATATATATATATATATTTCTTATTCACACTACCAACACAATGTTAAACACTTGCTCCAAAAAAACTACCACTTATTTCATAATTCTAATAAGAAAAATCAAAGGGGAATATGAATCCAGACACTTGTTCCACTTTGTCCCATCAAAACAAAACCTTTTTAAAAAATGATAGTAGAGAATAAACCTTATATCTCTTATTTTGCCTTCTTATCACACCCGTCTTATTCCTCAAACGAATGGACCATAACAAGTAATCGATTTGAATTTGAATAGTGGTTTTATAATCCCAGCTTGCCAAGAGAGCAGTCTCTGGTAGAGAACAAACCCAAATAAAAGTGCTCAACGAATTACCATTCCACATTAATTCTTACGGTACATATGCCAAAAAAGGGTAATGTTCAAACAAGGTAAAATATCCAGATATTAATTAAGAAACTAAAGCGAAAATAAAGGTAAAGTTGGAGATAATCCCTGTCGAAGGCCGATTTGGTAAATATCTTCAATTTCGATATTAAGAAATCGGAAAGTAATTAAGATGCCATATGCCTTTTATAAATAGAGGGAAAAGCTTAGACCATTGTGCAAGACAGATACGACGAGTATAAGCAAAAAGAGTACTAGCTTGCAAGGGAAGGGACCATGGCTTTCAACCACAAGCATTTGCTTGGTTCTCTTCTCTTCCTTCAATTGGTTCTCACAGGTGATCTCTCTATTTTATTTTTCCGCTTAAAACGTAAGTAATGCGTCTTTAATTAATCATAAAATGGAATTTCGATCCTTTGTGTTTTCCGAAATCTATTTAGTCACTCTAGTTTCGCTAACCCCTTCTCGGCTAATTACAACAAAATAAGTCCAGAATTCTCTGCAGAAGTTAAGGTAACTGATATCCTTGTCTTATGTCTCGATAGTGTGTTCTAAGCATACATGAATAATACAAAGGGGTTGAGGAAGCTGCATCCAGGGGTGTAGCTAACTAGCTGCACCCGACCATTTTTTTCATTGATTTTTTGTGTTTTTGAAATAAAATCTAGGAGGATTTAAATCACTGTATATCACCATGATATCATACTAATTTCAACTAAATTCGACACTTCTATCATCTCCATCAAGGCTATCACATTTTAACGGTTTCAGAATTATAAAAATCGACCATATCTAGATGGGTATGTTAGAATTGTTTGTTTTGCATGAAATTTGAAACACATATTCCACACAATAAACTAAGTAAATCCCACATAAGTTTCCTTCAAAAAAAATCAAAAATCAATGAGAAAAATAATCTGGTGTAGCTAGTTGGCTGCACTCCCCGGTGTAGCTTCCCTTTTCCCTGATACAAATATACGACGATTACACTATAATTCTGTGATTCGACAACTTAACCTTATTTGGTTCTTTACTGCCGATGTAGTGTCTCCGGGAGATGCATCTTTTAACATTTCTTCTGCACGGGAGTATTAGAGTTCATTTCATACATCTTTACTTTCCATCTTTATCCGTTATCTTATATGAATGTCTTCACGAAGAAAATATCGTCAACTTAGCCCGCCGAATTACAAGACAAATTTGAAAGAAAATAGAGTTAATATGGTTGCATTTTTCCCAGAAGAAAATCTAAGCTCGGGAATAGTAATTGCAGGGAAAAAGCTCAAACGATAAACCACGAACACTCAAGAGTATATATTCGCTAATACGGCCTGTCCGGTTTGTGTTGTTATATGATCCGCAGGCAATGCCCAGTGCAGCCTTAGCGGCACCAAGGAGATCGTCATCGTGCAGACGACAACCGGTGCAACTGTCAGCGGTGCGCCGGAGTACGAGGTTACCATAACCAACACATGCATGTGTGCTTATGTAGACGTCGTGATCTCGTGCGCCGGATTTACAACAGTGGAGCCAGTTGATCCAGACGTGTTCAAGCCGGTTGGGGACGGCACCTGCAAGCTCGGCAACGGGAACAGCTTAGGGCCTAATTACGAGGTGAAGTTCAAGTATGCTGCAGCCAACAAGACGAAGCTCTCAGTGGCCGGTGCAACCCTCGCCTGCTCCTAATTATTGCTTACATAATTTCGCATCATCTTGTGTTGATTCTCTCTCTCTCTCTCTCTCTCTCTCTCTCTCTCTCTCTATATATATATATATATAGTCAAAAGGCACTGTGTAACCTATGCAATGCATTCATAATAAATTGGGTGGGGGGAAGCCCCAGCTGAGTGAGTTGATCGGGTTCAGTTCGTGTTCTCAGTAGGATTTCTGCACCTGGATCTCAGAACAATGCCGTTGATTAAATAATTACTCATCTTGAACCTAATCTCAATCGTTATATTAGGTTGTATCACAATCTTAATATTCTTTTGATTTTAAGTGAATGCATTGATCGATATACAAGTGATAAGAAGCATCATCTGGTCAGGTACGAGTACGACAGAGAGCAAACATGTTGTGTTACTTTAGGATCAAAAAATAGATATCTGGTCATCAGGTACGAGATGCGGATCATAATTCACACCATGATATTTTAATGGAATACAATTTGATTTTAAACTTTCTTAAATTATTATTATTATTATTATTATTATTATTAAAAATGAGGTATTTTTGCACTCAACTTGAAATACAAATCAAATTGGCCGTGATTTGTTCCAAGTGTCATGACTGGATTTCTCTACCGATGAGGGTTTAGGTCAAAACCACTACCAATGATTATCTGACCACCGATTAACCTCGTTCGCCTGTGGTTTATTAAACGTCACTACTAAAGGTTCGTTCGATTCGGGAATAAGCAAGAATAAGGATGGAGAATAAGGAGAATAAGAGTCTATTCTTTGTTCGGTTGGAGGATAGGAATAAGGTAAATAAGGTGAAATAAGGTAGGTAAGGTGGGATAAAGATATGAATAAGAGTAAAATAAGATAGAATGAGGAGGAATAATTGTACCACGAGAAACCGTATCGGAAGGAGAATAAGTCCCTTATTCCAGGGCTTATTCTGCAAACGAACAGGCCCTATGCAACACGTTGCTAAATCGAGAACCATGTCAACATATGAGATTCCAAGAAACATCCCTTCAATTAAAGAGAAGAATACATTCGTTGTGGGGAGGGGGGATTGATAAGACTGATTGAATTAAATCTAAGTTTACTTTGATTGGACTAATTGAGGGCTATCACTTGATGAACAAAGTTCTATATTACAAAAATATGCAAATACATTACAAAATGATAATAACCTCTTTCATGGATTGGTACGAATTATTAAGCTTGTATTGATAAAACTGTTGGCAATTCTACAGCCACGAGATAATTGTTGATAATAACCTCTTTCATGGATCTTGCGATCCAACAGCCACGAGATGGGCGTGAAGACGCGACTAGGATTAAATCCCATCAACACCATCGAAGGGTGTAGAAAGCGCCACATGGTGCACGACAGAAACGGTGCTGGCGAACGGTCACGATGAGATCTGGAAATGGGATCGGATGGCTGGAATCGAAGCGGAAAGGAACGACCATGATCTGTGGTTGTAGAGGATGATCAGGTGGCTACGAGTGTGACGCGTGGCCGGCTGAGGATTAAGTGCTAGTGGGCAGCGGAGATTACATCTAAAATAAGATCGAAGGGTGATGATCTCACGGGAACCGATGGCGGGGATTCGATCGATGAAGGATCGAGGGGTGCAGAGAGCACCACGTGGAGTAGGGCTGGGTATTGAGTCCCGGCTCGATGAGCCAGGTTCGGGCTCGGCTCGATAAGGGCTCGTGAGCTTGGCTCATTAAGCTATTGAGTCGAGTCTGAGCCACCGAGCCGAGCCCGAGCCGAGCCCTGCTCAGCTCGATATCTCAATAACGGGATCGATAAGGTGTATATTTATATATATATATATATATATATTTTATTTGTGAAACTACAATGATTTTTATTTTTATTTGTATTAGTTTTGCAACAATGTCAATTGTGGATTATGTGTTTGTGTTGTTTATGTAACAATAATGTTGGGTGGACTATATTGTAGACTTGGATTTTCTACCTTTTATCTATGTTAATCTAGGTTATAGTTAGATATTTAGTATTTTTCCCTTTTTTATTAACAGGTACAATGTTACAATATATATTATAATTTAACTTTTATATTTAATTTTGATGGTGACATGTTGGTAAGGTGGATGATCTATAAAAAGGAGGTCTCAAGTTCAAGCTCTTGCAAAACACTTTTTCACCAAAAAAACACATATTTTCTTAACGAGCCAGAATAGGCTCGAGCCCAGACCAGGCTCGATAAAAGGCTCGGGCTCGATAAAGGGATCGACTCAAGACTTATCGAGCCCGAGCTGGCTCGATAAGGGCTCGAGCCCACCGAACTCGAGCCCAAGCCAGCTCGGCTGGGCTCGATCGAGTTCGAGCTCGAGCCTGAGCCTAGTTTGGCTTATCGAGCCCGAGCCCAGCCCTGGCTCGGCTCGTTAGGCTCGATAGCCATCCCGTCGTGGAGCGCTGAGGTTGAGACGGGGACTAACGGTGGAGATGAAATCAGAAGAGTAAGGATCGGAGGGTTGAGGATGGAGCGGGAATGAATGGTGTTGATGGAGAGCTCCAAACAGCCATCCAACGGCAACAAATGATGGACGCATGGTGTGTAATGAGCCGGCCACGTGGTGCAACAAGAAGGCGCCACGTGGCCCAATCATATTATCACGAGAAAGAAAATGAAATAAGAGGGAGAAGATGGCCGAATATGGAAAAAACTCAAAACATGAAAGTTGTAGATCTCAATGAGATCTACAAGTTTCATGTTGATAAAAACGGAAATGAGATCAAATGAAGCAATAAAATACAAGGGTAGAAATACAAATACATATAATATACAATGGGGGTCCAAAAACCCAAGTTTTGCATACAAGCTCCGATTTTAATAAAACTGATCTTGTTTGGTCTAAACTTGGACTCGGGTTTTATTGGTCAATTTTACAAGTTAGCATTTTTTGATATTTATCTCGTATCAGTGTTAGTAATATATACACTATAGAGTTGAATTTATGGGGTTTAGAGTTAAGTATAAAATATACACAAATAGGTGATTTTTACAAGTGAACTGGGCTTCTTATTTAATGCAAATATGAATGCTAAAGGATATTATTTATGCATGCATGAATGCTAATTATGCAATATAGGTGATGAAATGCATCTAATTACTCAGGAACAAAGCTCTATTTTCAACTTTTAGAGTGATGAATCACATATTCATCAAACCTCCGGCCTCTACAAGAATCAAGAAGCATCTCGAGTAGCATCTTCCTCAAATCGAACCTACTGCAGAGCAATCTACGAAGGAGTCTTCACGCTACAGGTCGTTCTTCACAACTGAATCGAGGAGGGAGGAGAAGCCACTAGCTCACCCCTCTGAAAAGCCCCATTGCAACTCCTTAGAACAATGACGTCCTCGAGTCACCAACAACTCCTCTCTCATGGTTTGTTTAGCATCATCCCGCGAGGATTCTCATCCAACACGCTTTATATCAGAAACTCGATAACGTTAGGAAGAAACCAAGACGCAACCACCGCAGCTCCATCCGTTGTTGCATATCTGAGCCCCCATCCATTCGATTCATTATGGTGATCGCAACGAGCAGCTCGGCCACTTGTCAGGGCCAAAGCATCTCCTCTTTATCGATCGGCCAAGCTTCCAGAATCAGACCCACCTCCCTCCGTTTGCAGCGTCTCACAACCACAAGTCACCGTGTGGCATAAATCATCGTTTACATGTGCTCTAGGGGGATCAGAACCCATCCATCTCTGGTTTCTTCGAAAGAGGAAGCGACACACAATCTTTCCTCCCCCCTTACTTTGCTAAGATCAGTGATGAAATTAACCGAGCTGTCAGGGATGCCCTTCCAGGCATGGCAAAGGGCAAGGATGTTGGTGAGGCAGAGGGAGCGGAGGAGCTCGAGCTCCGTGAAGAGGTTGTCAACAGCCAAGGGAGCTTCGTCGAGAAGGTCGAAGATCCTGTAGGCCTTCTTGACGAAGCTCCCTTGGCTGCTGACAGGTGCAGACCTTCTTGACACCGCCCACGCCATGGCATAAAGGCCTTTCGACTCCAGTGGCTGACTTCAACAGAGGCCGGGGGTTGTTAATAGTGTGATATGAGGTAAAACTGGTCTAAAAGAAAGCATATGACATTAATTAACAAAGTTACATAACATGGCAATGAAAATGAAAATATGAAATGATTTATCTCGATCGTAATATAGCACCTATGACACTCTGATGACCTAAATTGAAATCGCATGCGACGATGAGAAACATCGAGAATGAGATTACCATCCAAGGTAACTGTGAAACTATGTTGAATTCTCATCCACTGCATCACCACTGCCAGTATGAACATGAAGTGTATACTAGGAGGAAAACGATCCAAAACCCTATGATGTGACGATTCCTTACGTCTAATAGAAGAAGTGGCTACTATAGGGTCTGAAGATGGAGGGACTGGAGCTTGTGTCTCTCGAACTCGTCTCTCACGTGGAGATGTCAATACTATATAAAATGTTATAGAAAATTGCCTAAATTTTAATTAAATGGATTTTTTTACCTTTTTAGTTATATTCACAATATTATCACAAAATCTCTATGTAACGGAGTTTACATCACTATTTGCTGCACCAAAGGAGCTGTCACTGAATCCAATATACATCATCGTTATACATTGCGTGCCTTCATCTTCGTTTACATCAAAGTGGTCTTTATAAACTATTCTTACATCTATATCCATTCTTGGACAGAATTATTTGGATAACAAAAACTCGCTTAACTTGACTTGCAAGTATAAATGATTCATTCCTTGTGTGAAACTTTTTTAAAATCAACTTTGTTTGAAACTAATATAACAAATCTTATCTTTTTATACCCAACATCTTTATAACCAACATTAAATCATGTACAATTGAAGGAACACAACATGTCACGTATGAATCTGATTTTTATGATATCGATAACTAATTTTTAATTATATGAATAATCTCATGCTAACAATCATCAACTCGAGAATTAAGTTCAACTTTTATGATAGCATCAAACATTTGGATTTGGGGATGAAAATGGATTGGATACGGATCAGGTATGCTTATTTCCATATCCATATCTGCTTCATCACTACAAGGAAAACAAGTTGTGGCTACAGAACTATGACCACATATATGAGGTTTTTGGCCACAGAATTGGGTCGTGTCTTGGCCAGTAGCCATAGCTACATGTCTCGTCACGAGAGTTCTCTAGCCACGGATATGCCGTGGCCACTACAAGTGGCCACAGAATTTATCGTGGCCACAACTCTTATATGAAGACTTTGGCCACGGATTGTGGATATGAGAAACTAGTGGCCACAGAATTATCGTAGTCACAAGTCTCCGTAGCCACATTCCGTGGCCACAACTCCTTTTTCTTGTAGTGCATCTCTATAGAATACAAATACATGTACCGATATTATTCGAATATGCATTAAGGAAATCATATCTTTAAAAATACAATAACTGTAAATCGAACTACCATGTATTTTTCCTAAATGATCGTCCTAATAGTTTTTTTACCGTTACCTGCATGTTGTTCCAACAAGACATTATCGTCTACTCAGGTTAAACTCATTTTACATTTTGCATTGAATGAAAAATTGTCAAATTTTGAATTACTCTCCCGTCTTTGCTATCTATGTTTTAAAGGTAAAAAATGACGATCTCCCAAATAGCAAAGTTGTGTATTATATATAAGATATATTGAGTGAGTTTTTCAATATACATAAGACATTTAATTTTTCTCTGTGTAATCCAACTTTATAAATTTGCATAAGCCAGGAAATCATCAAGGGTCCATAAAAATAAATGCCACGTAACAAAAGTCTTCCGTTTAAATACATCAGATGTAGCGATGACTTTGATCTGATTTCTGCTCAATCTGTTGAGGGAAATGGATGAAACTTCACAACTGATTGATTCACTGGCGGGCTCAGACATTTGTTGCAACCTTTCATCTTCCATAGCCAACATATCTCCAACTCATACATATTGTGTTAACATTCAAACCGGACAACCAATGACATGCAATCTAATATGAAATGCAAATTGTAATTATTCTCGTTAATCATATTTTCACCCGTCCATATCCAAAAACTAAGATGCACACGTATAATTGTTAAGTATACAAACTAAGATACACATGTATAATCGTTAAGTACACAGAAACTCTCAAGTGGTCTGTTCAGCTCGGGGTCAAGCACCCTATTTTGTATGTAGCTGAACATTACCCTCCCCTGTTGTACTTTTACTTTTGGGAATTTATCACTTGTGTCAATCCGAGATTCTGTAATATCAATTATATCCTTTCTTTTTTTGAAACATCAGTTATGTCTCTGTCTTCTTGTAATTTTATCACTTGTGCACGCACATCCCAAATAGACATTAACTTTTGAACAAATGGGTAATTAGAACAATACATAGGGGTAATCCTACCCCTTACCTCCACTGCCCCCTTCCAACTGACTTCCTCCCCCCATTCACCTTTTCCCATGTGAACCTATGGCCGAGGCATGAACTCGAGCTACAATTCATTTGTAGGAACTCGGTCCATTTATAGTAGCATATCACTTGGACAACCTTCGATCGGCCACAGAAGTTCTACTTTCATCTCCTACACATCAATAGTCCTCCCTTCTTTGATTACCACAACCTTCTTCACTGGGATATCCTCCTCAATCAAGCACATTCCACCGAGAGCTCCAGATCACAAGCAACATGAGCACCAGTACCTCGAGGGAGGAGTGCTCAATCTACAACAGCCACAGATCAGGGGAGACGAGTCGTAAGGTCTGAGGATGAAGGTGGTTTAATCGAGTAGTTCGAGTTCGACCGTGTTGAGAACAATGATTAAGGGGAATGAGTGAGTCTAATTACTAGAGAATGTAGAGACTTATGTTATTATATTATGTATTGTTCCTTATTTTCTGTTTATTTTCTGGACTCTTATGTATTTTACCCATGGGGTCTCTCTATATAAGAGAGCCTATGGTTCTATGGAATGACAATTCACTTGTTTCCACCAACATGGTATCAGAGCCAAAACCCTAACCCTAATCTCTTAAGCCCGTCGCCCACCCTCTCTCCCTCTCTCCACTCGGCGGCGCCTCCCACCACCAGTCGGGTAATCGCCGGCCTTCGCCAAGCCTCATAGCCCTCCGTAGGGCACTGCCAGGCCCTGCTGAACCTCACAGGACCCTCCCAGTCCTTCGCCAGGCCCCGCCAGGCCGCCGTCGGACCCCCCAGCCCTCCGGCAACGTCAGCGGCGCAAGTTTCCGTTAGCGATCGCTAACGTGATATGGATTTGAGTGCATAAAGTCTACATATGCACTCAAATCCTATCCAGTTGATGTAGACACCGTATCTTGTCTACAAGCCCTAGTTTTTCATCTCCGGCTAAATATCAGAAAGCAAAATTGATATACCCTCCATAGGCGCCTTCAAAGGTCCTGCGTCGATAGTCAAGATGGATGGGACGAACTATGAGCTATGGGCGATGCATTTCATGAGCATCATGAAGTCAAACGGTAAGAAGCATATACTTACCGAGGATGAGCCGGAAGGGAAGACGGGGATCTATGCCTCTTGGGAGGCTGTTGATTCTTATGCCAAGGTTTGGCTATCAGGTACACTGTCGATGGAGATTTCCTGTGATGTTCTCCATCAGCCCACTGCCAAGGTAATGTGGGATATTCTGACCACTACATATTCCCAAGTGCGGAACGAGACCAAGATGTTGCAGCTCCAGCATGATATATTCACAATGAAGCAGAATGAGCGGCCACTTCACTCGGTGTACACTTCACTAAGGGGAATGTTCAAGAAACTATATAGCACCATACCACTCACGGCGACTCCAGAGTAGCAGAAGACCTTTCGGAATGCTACCATGGTGGGTGTACTTCTTGTAGCGCTCGATCCTGAGTATGAGGTAGCCCGCTCTAAGATATTGGCCGATGTTGTTATTCCCCCTATGGAGGACGTCTACCGGAGGCTCAACCACATATCTATCTCTTCCAGCTCATCTACTACACCTCCATCGGCGATGGCGGTATCGCGTGGGAGAGGTGGTCAGTCCTCAGGTCGTGGACGTAGACCTCGTGGCCGAGGAGGTCGGTTTCGTCTGCCGTGTTCATTCTGTCATCGCACATGCCACTCAGAGGATACATGCTACTCTAAGCATGGGTTCCCAGCATCTGCACATGTAGCCGAGCACGTCACGTCTCAGTCGGCATCCACCACTGATAACCGATTCGAAGAACTTATGGCACGTCTACGAGATATTATGCCTCACAGTCGTCTACTGATTCTCCAGGTGGATCTTCAGATGTTGCTGCTACAGCTTCTGCTAGTTTGTTTGCCGCTGCCAATACCTCAGGTAGTGTCACTTCCTTTATGTCTTGTCATGATCTCTCTGATTGGATAATAGATTCTACTGCCACCCATCATCTCTGTCGTGACAGAGAGAGACTTCAGTCATACAGGCACATCCCACCAGGTCTCTCAGTATTGATAGTTGATGGGACTCATTCCCCTATCGTTGGGCAGGGGGAGATTACCTTATCATGTTCTATGCATCTACAGAATGTTCTACATGCTTCACAGTTCTCCATGAATTTATTATCTATTAGTCAGATTACGAAGGATTTGCACTGTCGTGCTATATTTGACCCATCATCTCTCATTTTTCAGGACATACTAACGGGCAGGGTGATTGGTTGTGGCTCTGAGCAGAATGGTCTCTACCATCTGGCCTGGAATCCTTATGCTGGTGCCTCCTCCTATTCAGCCGGATCAGTCTCTCCGTACACTTGTCATCTTCGCTTTGGTCATCTCCCGCTCCAGAAAATGTGACATCTCTTACCTCAGATCTCTCGTAGTTTGTCGTTTCGTTGTGAAACGTGTCAGTTGGGAAAGCATCATCGGTCTAGCTTTCCTTGTCGTCAGAGTCGGAGCAGTAGCTCCCCGTTTGAGTTGTTTCATATTGATATTTGGGGTCTAAGTCGTATACCTAATCATCAGGGACACAGATTTATCCAGTTGTGGTTGATGATTTTTCTCGTGTATCTTGTGTCTTTCTTTTAGAGAATAAATCTGAAGCAGGGGATGTTATTAAAAATCTGATTAATGAAGTGCAGAATGTTTTCTCCTCTACTGTCAAATATGTTCGTACAGATAATGCATTGGAATTCTGCACCCGTTCTCTCTCTCAATTCCTTTCGTCTAAGGGAATTATCCATCAAACCACATGTGCTTATACATTCCAATAAAATGGTGTAGCAAAGAGAAAGCATCGTCACCTTCTTGACTTCACTCGAACCCTACTTATCCAGAGTTGTGCGCCTATCACTTTCTGGGGGATGTTGTCCTGACGGCCTGCTATCTGGTAAATCGCATGCCATCCTCTGTTCTTGGTGAGAAAATTCCTCTATCCGTCATTTTCCCAGATAAGGAATTATTCTCACTTACTCCTCGTGTCTTTGGTACCGTTGCATTCATTCATCACCTATCTCATGGACTTGACAAACTCTCTCCTAGAGCGGTCAAGTGTGTCTTTGTAGGCTACTCTCGGAATCAAAAGGGTTATCATTGTTATGACCCCATAAACAAGAAATATTTTGTCAGTGATGATGTTACATTTTTTGAGTCCGTTATATATTTCTCCCCTGCAGGTGATAGGTTGGTCACGTCCATTTCTGATGGAGATGTCATGTTCCTCCTCCTCCTACTCTGAGTACACATGAGTCCAATCCGGCTCCTGTTGCTACGCCGCCACCACCGCCACCTCCACAACCACCTATCCCACCTTTACCTAAATTCTATACATGTCGGTCAGGTCCTTCTCAGACTACACCTCAGCCATCCATCACGCCTCATGTATGTTCAGATAGCATTACTAATGATGAGTCAGATATTGTACATGTGCAGGATTCTTCACTGCATGAGGAGGCTGCACCATCCAGTACAACGGCTGACGATCTTGATGTTCCTATTGCTATTCGGAAGCAGAAAAGAACTTGTGCCTCTTATCCGTTTGCTTTCCAAGTGTCCTTTCACCGTCATACAGGTGACTTTCAGAGGTTTGCTGCAGCTTTGTCTTCTGTGGATATACTACGGACCTATCAAGAAGCTATGAAGGTTGCTTGCTAGCGATTGGCTATGGAAGAAGAGATGCGTGCTTTGTAGTCTCATGGTACATGGAGCTTGGTTAATGCTCCATCTGACGCATCCATTGTTAGATGCAAGTGGGTATTCATAGTGAAATACCATGCAGATGGCAGTCTTGAATGGTACAAGGCACGCCTTGTTGCGAGAGGCTTCACACAAACCTATGGCATGGACTATCTGGATACGTTTCTCCAGTGGCTCGTCACTCTACTCTTCGCATTCTTCTATCGGTTGCAGTGGTACGTGACGGGTCTGTATCTCAACTTGATGTCAAGAATACCTTCTTGTATGGAGATCTGCAGGAGGAAGTCTACATGCAGCAGCCACCAGGGTTCACTGCTGAGGGGGAGAATCATATGGTTTGTAAACTTCACAAGGCTATCTATGGCCTTAAACAGAATCCAAGGACATGATTCCAGAAGCTTTCCCACCTAATTGAACGACGGGGATTTAAAAGATCAAATGCAAATCACTCGTTGTTCACTCGGAAGACTCCTACATGTACGGTTGTCATCATGGTCTATGTTGATGATAATCTAATTACATGAGATGACGTTCAAGGAGTTGAGTGAGCAAAGGCATTCTTGGGCCATCAGTTTGTCACGAAGGATCTTGGTACCCTTAGATATTTTTTGGGGTTGGAATTTGCTAGGAATGCATGGGGTCTGGTGAAGACCCAAAGGAAATACATTACAGATCTTCTGATTGAAACATGCATGATTGGATGTAGACCATCGAGTACTCCTATGGAGCGAAGAAGTGGACAAGAGAAGATACAGAGAGATGGTGGGTAATCTCCTTTATATCATCATAACTCGACTCGATATTGCTTTTGCAGTAAGCCAGGTGAGTCAATTTATGGAGCAGCCAAGACAAGTCCATATGGATGCCATATACATGATACTGAGGTATCTAAAGTCTTCTCCAGGCTCAGGGTTGCTATTTCGAAAGAGCACAGATTTATCTATTTCAGCATGTGCAGACGCAGATTATGCAAGGTGCCCTAAGGATCGAAAGTCTACTTCAGGATTCGCCGTTTTTGTTGGGAGCTCTCTAGTTTCTTTGAAAAGCATGAAACAAACTGTTGTGGCAAGGTCCAATGCTGAGTCTGAATATAGGGCCATGGCGCAAGCGAGCACGGAGATGATGCGGGTTCGAGCTGTGCTAGAAGATCTACATATAGTTGTACCTTTACCCATGCAGCTTCAGTGTGACAACCAAGCAGCTTTGTTTATTGCCAACAATCCAGCATTTCATGAAAGAACAAAGCATATCGAAGTAGACTGTCACTACACCAGAGATATGATCCAGAGAGGTTTGATATCCACATCTCACGTTAGTTCAGATGATCAGACTGCCGACATATTTACCAAGCTGCTGCTCAGAGGACCTTTTCAGAGATGTTCCTCCAAGCTGAGCATGATAGACATCTATGCTCCATCTTGAGGGGGAGTGTAGAGACTTGTGTTATTATATTATGTATCGTTCCTTATTTTCCCATGGGGTCTCTCTATATAAGAGAGCCTAGGGTTCTATGGAATGACTCACTGATTCCACCAACAAGAAGAATAAGAAGAAGAAAGAGGAAGAGTCAGAGAATATACCTATAGGTGTAGAACACTATAGAAGGAGAGGAGGTTGCACAGGAGTTTGGGGCAGAGAGCTGGGCAGACGAGGAGGATGGAGGGTGGATGGGTTTTTGTTTTGACATACCTCTCCTAACCACATCATGGTTTGAATAAGCTAATTCAATCCATGATTATTCAATTCATTAACGATCAAACTAACGAAGGGACAAAAATGATAATGGTGGTGCAACAAGTCAGGGGCACAACCTGATTTTCCAAAAAAGAGAGAAGCATAACTGATATTGTAGACATTAAGAGGAGTGATAAAAAAACTCTACTTTTTAGCCCATTATAGCACGGGCATTACTTTTGCTGTGAGGGTGGTCCACACTCTGCTTCTACGGTTTAGATGAAATATAACATCACTTTGCTTGCTTAAAAAAGATTTCAAGTATCTTACTACAGTGTCACGCACAGAAAACAGAAATTGCACTTGAAGTGAAGAAACTTCTGAAAAAATGTATGCAACCTGTGTCGCGATGATATGATTATGGAAGCCTGGTCGCGTCAACTACTCTTGTTGGGTCCACATGAAGGTAGGAGCACCATGTGAGATATATCCAACAAGGAAACTAGAACACCATGTGAAATTATCCAACCATTAAACTATCATTGACAGATAGTGTAACTGTAAACAAGGAGCTGCACGTATTCTCCTGCATGGGGGTATATACACATGTAAATACTGTGAAACAAGGATCATACTACCTTACGCATGTATGACTAGTGTATGGTTGTATCATTTTTTATTATTTGTTGCAATGCTACCTCAGATTACTGCAAGCATTATATATAGGAAACGAACTCGAAGGTGCTACAAAATACTAATCATATGTTACCGACCACAACCAACTACCTATTGGTAAAAGTCAACGGCAACACATGGTATTAGTACATGGACCCCTATTCACATTGGGTTTAACCAACAACCCCAAACACCTCTCATTGGTTACCCACTTGGTGAGGCCACACCAAGTACTATTGGCATGTTTGGATATTGGGTTGGGCTGGATTGAGGTATCCATCTATGACTAGTAGATGTTTGGAAGATTGCGAGGGTTGGAATGAAAATTGTGATATGATATTAATTATGTGTTATCTTAACTTTTTTAAATGATTATAATGTTTTTTATGTTAATACTTTTATTTGAAAATGGTTAAAGAATATTATACCAAAGAAATTGTAGAGCCAATACAAGTAATCCCAACCCATGAATGCAGGGTTGGAGCTAGGGGTATGCCAGGGTACTCGGTGTACCTTGGCAACCAAACAGGCCCGTGTGATGCCTAAAGTGCCAACCACTTCACTTGGCATCAAACTTTGACAAGCAGCTCTGGAATACAACATATAGCACCAAGTATAATACATCACCCAACATAACCTTTGGGGTCATACCAATGTTTTGAAAATCAGACTGGACCGGCCGGTTCGACTGGTCCGACCGGTCCGACCAGATAACCGGGCCTGGACCGGTCCCGATTAACCGGTTAATGCTGGTTCAGTTCGATTATTCAAATTTTAATTAAACTCGCCCGGTTTAACCATGTTCAACCGGAAGCTGACCGCATTTAATTTTTAAATTATTTAAAAATTTGTTGATAGTGGGAGTTGAACCCATAACCTTTGGTTACCTATTTCAAACTTCCAACCAAACTCACTAACACAATTTTTTGCATGTATTGTGTTGGGTTTTTGCAGGTCCAACCCCCAACTTGGGCTCTTTGTAGCTGTAACAATTTACCCCTTTGCAGGGGCATCACTGCAATATTGTTGAAATTAGGAGCCCCAGTCGGCTGCCCTTTTTCCCCATTCCAGGGACGCACAATGAACAGGAGGAAAAAACCCCATTTCCATGGAGAACGGCAGCAACGAGGTTTGAAAGAAAACCTCCACCCCCTCTGTGTAGGGAAGCTCGAGAGAGCGGCCGAGTTCGTGCTCTAGAGCAGCAGCAGCTTGAGCTTGGGAGCAGCGACAGTCTGGGCTCGAGAGGAGCAGCGGCTAGGGTTGCGGATTTGGAAGAGCGGTGTTTGGGGTGAGTTCGAGTGGGAGCAGCAATTGGAGGTCATTGTGGACAACCTCAAGGAGTCGAAGCCATTGATTTGGGTCTCCATCCGGGAGCCCACAGGGAAGCCACCTATCCTTCTTGGATTTGAGCACATTTCGTTATTTTGGGTACCTAGAGATAGTTATAGTTACTTGTTGAAGAACTATCGTTGTGCTCGTGGCTTGTATCCGGGTTTTGTTGGGCAACAAAACCGAAAGAACATTTGGCTCATTTTGACCGTAGTGGATTTTTTGCTGGTCTTGCCCCGTGGTTATTCCCTTGCTCACATCGAGTAAGGGGTTTCTACGTAAAAATATTTATCTACTGTGGTTGCTTGTGTGATTGGTTGTCATTGTTGCCATCTAGTTCCCATGTGGGGAAAACATATTGTTGTTCTACCACTTTGTTGCAGGACAGAATTTAAGGGGATAAACCACCTCATTGTGCGCTATCATCCCCAACAAGTGGTATTAGAGTTCAGATTAAGCAAAATAGGGAAAAGATGATGAGGGCACAATAATTAAGCTCACAAGTAGAAACTGTCAAATTTGGAAGGGATATTTACACCCATAACCCTGAGTAATTGTGTAATTACCCCAAGAACCCTCGATAATCACTAAATACACCCAAGACCCTCTATAATCATTCCGTTTTACACCTGTAACCCTCCGTTAGTTTATGACATTAACTCAACCAGATGTATGAGTTAATCTAACCTATTCGTGATCTAACGGTCCACATTAATTAAAAAAAGGAGGACGTGGCTTTGGAGCTTGCACAGGCGGCTGATGCACGGAGAGCTGGTGCGGGAGGGGAAGAGGCCGGGGGTGGCGCGGGAGGGGAGGAGGCGAGAGGCAGCGCGGGAGGGGGATGAGGCGGGGGCAGCACAGGCGGGTGATGCACGGGAGGTGGCTTTGGAGGAGGGCGGCGTGGGAGGGGAGGTGGCTTTGGAGGAGGTGGGCGCGGGAGGGAGGAGGCGGGAGGCGGCGCGCGGAGGGTGGTGGTGGGCGCAGGGACGAAGGGTGGGGCGGGGGGGAGTCGGAGGGCTGCGCGGGAGGGGAGCGGCCGAGGGGGCGGCAGGGTGGGGAGTCGGAGGGCTGCGCGGGAGGGGAGGGGATGGGGGGCGGCACAGGCGGGGTGATGCACTGGAGGTGGCTTTTGGAGGGAGGGCGGTGCGGGAGGGGAGGGGCGAGGGGCGACGCGAGAGAGCGTGTGGGGGGAGGCGGCACGGGAGGGACCCCAAGTGTGTGGCAACTGGAGCTTGCCCGGGTGGATGGGGGCGGAGGCGACCAGACGCAAGGGAGGGGGGGTGGCGGCAGGATCAAATCCGGAATAGCGGAGCACCCGTACATGGAAATATCTGGAGAATCGAGCTGCAGTTCGATCAACGAGCAGCTCTACCCGCTTCATCGAACCGCTCATCTGAAGCTATTGCAATATCTGGACACGTGAACGTTCGAGTAGCAGAGAAGAACACCATCGAGGATCGAAGTATCATCTAGAGGTCGGATTGATCCGCGTCGGACTGTTCTCCTTGTTCGAGTAGCAGAGCAGAACATCATGTAGAGGTCGGGTTTTCCGAACGAGCCGGATGCGGAGCTTCCTGGAAGCTTCCGAACGAGCCGGACATGAGAGGGGGCGGCGGGAGCTTCCGGGCAAGCGTGGGGAGGGGGGTGTGCTGGAGCTTCCAGACACGGGAGGAGCATTCTGGCGAGCGAGGGCTCGCGGGGAGGACTCGTCCTATGCATACTATAAAGAGATGGCATGATTTGTAAATATGATTGAGCATTAGGGATAATTTCGTCATTTGTTAACGGAAACCGTCAAATGTAACGGTCATGTCAAACAGAACATAACACAGGGTCATGTCATGTAAGAGTTAAAATTATTCGGGGTTATTCATGTAATTCGTGATTATTGAGGGTTTCTGGGGTAATTATGAAATTACTCAGGGTTATGGGTGTAAATATCCCAATTTGGAAGGCCAAGATGGAGGACATTCTATATTGCAAGGGACCTCCATGATCCAGTGGAGGGGGAGAGTGCCAAGCCGGAGAACATGTCCGTAAGTAAGTGGACAAAGTTGAACCGAAAGTCCATTGGTAGCATTCGGAAGTA